>MU226540.1:49225-69932 GCA_018584345.1 Thuja plicata
GCAACAGGTCGAATCACACAGGCAGGCAGGATGAATAACTCATATTCAGTCTTGTTTGTTCTTGGTGAAGAAGGACTATGTTGAAGTGTGTGGTTGATTGAGAAGGCCAAAATTAACTCATACAGATATAATGGACAAACTAATGACCACATTGATAGAATATTATGAAATCAAGATAAAAATCTTGGATGAAACCATGCAATTCTCAAAGGAATTCAAAATAGAAACCTTGATTAGTAAAATATCAGCATTCGAGACATCAAGATTGAAGACAAAACCTAAAATTGAAACAACTTTCAAAGCCTCAATCCATGGTAATAAATCCTTAAACATCACTAGTAATGTTGAGAAAGAAGAATTTGATACAGAACTAGAAGAAATAATTTCTATGATAGCTAAGAAGGAAAGAAAAGGTAAAGGAAAATGTGAAGGACAACTACCATTCAAATGTTTTTCATGTAACAAAATTGGCCACTTTGCATCCAAGTGTCCTACAAGAGTCAAGAAGTACAGATGAGATTACAAACCCAAATATACTAAGGAATGCTATCATGTTGAGGATGGTGTAACTGATGATGACTCAGGAGAAGATGAAATTGGATTTGTAGCAGTTAAGGATAATGAAAAAATGATTGATCAAATAAAAATTGAAGATAAAAAGAAAGCACAAGAATTGGCTTTAGTATCACAAGCTGACATCAGAACATACTAGATCATAGATAGTGGGTATTCTCATCACATGACAAGAGACAAATATAGATTTGTACATCTAGACAAGTACAAAGGTGGCATGGTCAGATTTGGAGATAACACTCCCAAACCTATCATAGGCAGAGGATCTATCACCTTAGATGGAAAGAACAAGACAGATAATGTTCTTTATGTTGATGGTTTGCATCATAAATTATTAAGTGTTGGACAGTTTCTAGATAAAGGATATCAATTGGAATTCGAAAACAATAGATGCATTATTAACAACAAAGGAGACATGATTGCATCAGGCTCAAAAACCAAAGGCAATATTTATTAGCTTAACTCTGAAGTAAGTTGTTTTGTTGCAAAAGTGGATGACAATTGGCTATGGCACAAGAGACTTTGTCATATCAATTTTGACAACATAGTGAAGATAAGTAATGTAAAGGAATTAAGAGACCTTCCAAGTATTGCAAGACCAATTGATACTATGTACAGGGAATGTGTGACGGAAAAGCATGTGAGGACCTCATTCAGAAGAAAATAGAACTCTATAGAGAACAAATTAGATCTAATACATACAGACTTATGTGGACCTACTCAAACAAGATCATACTATGGTGAAAGGTATTTTATTTTGTTTGTTGATGATTTCTCCAAGATGATGTGGGTTGCGTTCTTGAAAGAAAAATCTGAAGCTTTTGAGAAGTTCAAAATATTCAAAGCTAAAGTTGAAAATGAATCTACATCAAAGATAAAATGTCTGAGATCTGATAGAGGACGAGAATTCACCTCTGATAAGTTTCTTGAGTACTGCAAAGAACATGGGATCAAAAGATAACTAAGTGCACCCATAACCCCTCAACAAAATGGAATTGCACAAAGAAGAAACATGATAATACTTGACATAGCGCGCACTATCATGATTGAAGAGAAAGTTGTGCAAACCTATTGGAGAGATGCAATCAATACAATAGTCTATACTATCAATAGAATTCAACTAAGACCAGCCGTAGACAAAACACCTTATGAACTTTGGTTTGGTAATGTACCTATAGTAAAATACTTCAAAATATTTGGAAGCAAGTGCTACATCAAGAGAGATGATCGTGTTGGAAAATTTGATGCTAGAAGTGATGAAGGTATTTTTATTGGTTACTCTACTAAGAGCAAATCTTAGAGATGTTTCAATTTAAGGTTGAAGAAAATCATTGAGAGTGCACATGTGAAGATTGATGAGAAGTTCATAATTCAAGAGAGATATTATGAATATGTACCTATGATTGAAGATGAACCTAGACCCATGAATAAGGATACAGTTATTGAAGAAATGTTTGACTGTATTGATGTATCATGCAATAACCCTGAACCAAGTCAAGAAGAATCACAGATTACAGATGAGAGTATCACACCTAAAATCTAAAAATACACATCCAAATACCACTCTAAAGAAGATATCATTGGATATCAGAGCAATAAAGTCTTGACAAGATCCAGAGAAAAAGGTTTGACCATTGATGAAGAGGTATGCTTACTTTCATAGATTTAAGCCTTAAGTGTTGAAGATGCGTGCAATGATTAAGATTGGAAAAGTGCAATGCAAGAAGAATTAGATCAAATAATGAAGAATGACATATGGGTATTCATCCCTAGACCTTGTGAAAAGAATGTGATTGGAACTAAGTGGATATTTAGAAAAAAAATGAATGAAGATGGGACAGTGATCAGAAACAAAGAAAGATTGGTATATAATGGATATGCGCAAAGAGAAGGAATTGAATATTTTGATACATTTTCCCCTATGAGCAGACTACAAGCTATAAAGTCATTTTTAGCTTATGCAACATTCAAGAACTTCAAAGTATATCAGATGGATGTCAAGTCAAAATTTCTAAATGGTGACTTGAAGGAAGAAGTCTACATAGAGCAGCCTGAAGGATTCAAACTTTCAGACAATCCAGACATGGTATGTAGACTAAAGAAAGCCCTCTATGGACTTAAATAGGCCCCAAGAGAATGGTATGAGAGACTTGATGGACACTTAACAAAGATTGGATTCAAAAAGGGAGTAGCATATTGCAACTTGTAATATATAAAATAGGGTTTAGGAGATTATTTGTTAATTTTTGTTTGATTTACTTGGAGTATATTGATTTCCTTAACCCTACTTTATATTTAATTGAATTGTATTTATTGTGTATTACAATTTTGATTAGAGAGAAGATAAGATGTTCCTCTTTTATTCCCAAATGCACAAATGGGAGATCCAAGTTGATCAACCCCAAGGAAGGGGGAATGCACAAATGAATCAACTATTTAGGAAGGAGAATAACAAAGGAGATACCTTAAATTATGTTAATTATATGTATAGAAATGATATATGATAGTGATTGAAAGAATGGGAGAAATGCACTAACCTTGAAATATTGCAGACCAAATAATGTTATTTTCTGAGGTCTGTAGACTATTTCTGAAAAAATTGACAGTTGATCCCGAACCGGAATGCAGAGACGAACAAAAACCAGAAATATTTTTCTGTTTCGATGTTGTCTTATGAAAAAGGTCAACCTTGACCCAAAAATGTCAACCCTGACCCAATAATGTTGACCCTGACTTGCATAGGTCTGACAGATAATATGTTCACGTTGTTCGAAAGAAAGCTGAAAAGGGTATCCAGATCTGGTCTCAAATCAACTATTTTGAACCTGTACCTACAAGAAAAAGGGGATTGTTTGTTGTGGGGGAGGGGTTTTCCTTGTTCAAACCCTAGTTTTGGAATTAACCTCAAATATATTTAATTGAAATTGTAGAAATGGACAAAGTAAATGCATAAATTCACCTTTCTTGTAAAAGTCCTTGTGGCAGATTCGAATCCTTGAATACATAAGTGTGCCTCAAAATGTAGAATGTAGAAAGGTAGGGTTTCTTCAATCTCTTGCTTGTATATCTCCAACACCAATTCTTGAATGGGTTCTTGAATTTTGAATAGGCTTGGAAGAAGGTGGATGGAGAGATCACCAAAAGAGCACTATGTAGCTTCAATCCTTTAATGGCCTCCAATGGATCTCCTTCATGAAAATGATACTTGAATGGATGAATGATTTCTTGAAATATTGCTTAATTTCTTGCTTGATGATGTTTCTCAATTTCTCAAGGATGCATAGGCTTCAATAGAGGACTTAGTATCACTTGCTTAGAAAATGAGAGAGAAAGCTTCCCTTTTATATGAAATTAGGGCACAATCTTCTAAGGAGGCCTACATAGGAGGATTAAATTCCCATTAAAGTCTTTACCCCTAGGAGAGGACCTATATTAAATATAATTTAGGAATCAACACTTCAGAACCCGAAATAGTCGACTCGGAAGTGGGAAATACTTTTTGCAAAGGCCGACCTCCACAAACTGTGAGACCCCAGGATCTGAACCCTGGGTCAAGGTTGAGGTCTACCCTAACCTAGGTTAGAGTTAAGGTTAACCCTAACCTAGGTCATGGTCAAGGTCAACATATACCTAAAAGGTTGACCCTAACCCTGAAGCCCAGAATCAGTAGTCTACAACTCAGAATGTAGAAATCAGGCTAAAAAGGAGTGGAAAGAGGGACAGAATAAGGGGGAAGCCATGTCAAGATCAGGAACCCATTCAAGGTGCTTTTCATGACCCAAAACCACTTACTCAAAAGGCTAAACATGTCTACAATGGAAGTGCTTCCATTTTCTAACTATACATTTAGCCCCCACTTTAGCAAGAGTATGAGCTCAACACAAACTCTTGGTAAAGGAGAATATATAGAAAAGACAATCTTAATCAGAACCAAAAAGGGATAAAGAAACCCTCAAGCCCCCAAGGGACTTAAGTATTTATCCACCCTAAGATCACGATAAGAGAGACATCACTCAGTTAAGGAGAGAGAGAGAAAGAAGGGTGTGATTATCTCGCCCAATGAGATCTTATGTTTCATTGTGAACCAGACAAAAAGTGTAACTAGAAAGATGGAATTGAACTACCTAGTGAATGTGGCTACTCACTAGTCAACCCATCAGGGAGATTTGTTCTTAAAGGGATCAAATTATTGTAAATTGAAAACTAGCGTGATCAAGAGATCCGTGTAAATTTAAACTAGAGGGATCAAGAGATCCTAAAAAGTAAAAATGAAAATGCTTTAAGGATTAGTTTATTTTAATCCATATAGGGAAAAGTTTTAAATCTTGAAAACTATTTTGAATGTGTGTGTGTGAAAAAAGTGAGTAGATTGTATGCCCCTACGTTAAAGTAATTGCTAACACTTTAATAGGAGCAATGGTTTTAATGGAAACATCAACAACTCTATGGATTATGTTTCCACTACGAGATGCCTCCAAAGGAAGACAAATCAAGGGAAATAAAACATAAACATAAGAACACAAAAGGGATCTACCTAATTTGGGGTCATTATGATCATACGATAATATGTACATAGAAAATATAATATTATTGCAAATGAATTGACATCATTCCCTAAAGAAAGTAGAACTACAATCACAAAGGAGGAAAGAAACTTAAGATTTATGAAGAGGAATCTTTTCAGACCATAACATGGAGACCAAAAAGAATTAGTGCTACCATGTCGTAGATCCAAGCAGATTGTACAAGGAACATAGTTACAAACAATAGCACAAGTACAACATAACATGAAACAACATATAGAAGAATGTAGATACATATAGAGGAATTGAACAACAATTTTGATTCCCTTATCACCTTGCACCAACAGAGTAACAAGGGTCATATAAAATAATCTAACAAACATTTAGAAAAACACATTATGTGGGAAGCACAATACAACATATAACACAAAAAGGGCTACCATAAAGGATGAGCCAATCAAGCATGTTGTCAACCCTCCCCATCTTGGTTTATTTTATTTAGGGTAGGTGGGCAACTCGTAAGAGGGACTATATCCAATATAGTAGGAATGATAGCCAGTTCCAAACAAGGATCCTCTTGAGAATCATAGTGCTCATTACTAGGTGTAATTGTTAATTGAGTTGAAAGCATCTGAGGTAAATCATTATCAAGATCAACGGTCTCATATTTATCACTAAGATCAATAGGACCATCGAGAGTGTCCTCCTCATCAAGGTTGATTGAAATGGGATCCAAGATGTGAATAGGATCATCATAATCATTCATCTTAACATCATGAATATTAACATCCAATGCATTATGCATAGGTTGATCAAAGGTAGGTAATGAATTTTGAATCATAGAAGCACTGGCTCTAGCATTAGCTCTACGCTTCTTACGACGTTCATTAGAAGATTTGTTACGTTTAACTTTATTTGGCACATGTTGAGAACTAGGAGGAATAATAATAGGTTCCTTCACAGGTTCGATAGGAGGATTATCAATAGGTTGTAATGAAAGAGTAGGAGTTTGATCCATTTTATTAGCAGCAATAGATAAAGGAGATATTGTAGGAGTAGGCAAAAGACCACAATTGGAATCAATTCGAGGCATACTTAACTCAACAATTTTGAGATGTTTGTAAGATTGATAGGAGCGAAAGAGATGATCAGGGTGAGAAGGACATGAGTTAGGTAATGAAGCCCAAAAAAATTGAGAGTAGCACAATCTCTAGGCCTAGAAGTTTGGAACAAACTATGATTAATCATTTTGACTTCTCCATTATGAATAAACTTAAGACATTTATGAATGGGAGAAGCAATAGCATGCATAGCAGTTATCCAAGGTAAATCAAATTTGATTTGAAATTGATCAGAAGTAGGAATTATGATGAAGGTAGTATCTATAACTTTACCACAAAGTTCGACCGGTAAGTTAATAGAACCAAGTGCAGGATAAAGAAATCCATTACAAGTTTGGATTCATGCATCAGATGAGTCATAAAAATCATGTTGTAAGCCTTTCATAAAAAGAGTTTCTTTAGTAATGAAATTTATTAAAGATGTGGGATCAACTAGACAACCACGAGTAGGTATCTTAGCAATCCTAGCATAAATATAAAGGGGACCATCAGGAGCCTTAATTATTTCAGAATCATCAAAAGTGATTAAAAGTTCCCTAGGTCGCTTATCCTTAGTTTGTTTTTGAGTTTTAGGTGGAATTGGAAGTTGAAGTGGAGGTTAAGGATCTTTAACAATAAGTTCAGATGGCGCAACACTTTCTACAAGATTAACAATGTTATTAAGATCATCCATCATTGAATCAAAAATAGTGTCTACAGAAGATGGTTGAGCTATAGTATTAGTATCATGTGTAGGTAAAGGATTGGTATAGATTTGAAGGTTTTGATTAGGAGGAGAAAAAAATTTATTCCCATCAAAATTATCAATAGACAAAGCTTTAGAATCAATTAAGTCTTGAATCTTATGCTTTAGAGAGTAACATTTTTCAGTGTCATGACCATTTTGATGATGGTATTAGCAGAAATATTTATAATCAAAGGATTTTGAAGCTATCGTGGTAGGAAGAAGAGGTCAAATAGGAGGAAAATTAATCATACTAGCACTTAACAACCTACTCATTATAGAATGCAAAGTTTCAGAGAGAGGAGTAATCGTACGATTCATACGGAGAGCAGTTGATGTAGGAGCACTATTAGATGTAGCCGCAACTTGATCAACAACCACATTCATTTGTTTATTAATCTTAACATAGTTGTTATGTTTCTGAAACTTATTAGGATTAGGAGCATTGTCACCTTTATCAACTAGAACAGGAGCCATTGGAGTGTTTCTCTCAAATTGACTCACTTGTAATTTATAATGGTGAAGTGTTGCACACAATTGTTGAAAGGAGGTAAATTTAGTAAGTAGAATTTTGTGCCTAATATCTTTTTGTAAATTTGAAATAAACATATGTTGAATATCAATATCAGGAATAGTATAAGAAATCTGAGCATGCAAATGCTTATATCTACCAATAAAATCAGTCAATTTTTACTTAGTGTTTTGTTTACAATGAATTAAATCAAATAAGGACACTTGTGATCCAATTTTATTTTGAAATTTTTGAATGAATGAATTAGCATGTTTGGGAAAAGAATCAATGGAATAGGGGGGTAAGGAACAATACCATTGTAAAGCCTTATCTCAAAATGTTCTAGCAAAAAATTTAGCTAAAATCCTATGGTCACGAGCATAATCAGTACAAAGGATTTGAAATTTTTTAACATGAGTAATAGGATCACCTTTACCATTGTAATTCTCAAGATGAGGCATATCGGCTTTCTATGGGATAGTAGCACGAATGATGTCTAGAGATAAAGGACTAACCATATCACATGTAGGAATGCTAAATTTAGATTGAGTTAAAGATGCAAGTTGTTCTTGTAAAGATGACACAGTTTGAGCCAAACTAATAATTATAGAATCATTAGAGGAAACAGGTGGCATAGAAATATTAGGAACACTAGGAAAAGTGTAAGAAGCAACAGGAACAGAAGACACAACTGGTGGAACATTAGGAACCACAGTTGGAAGAGGATTAGTATAAGTAAAAGGCACACTATGATATGAAGGTTGTAAGGTAGGTAAAGATAACAGTGGAGCACTGACAGGAATAGGTACGCTTGGGAGAGAAGTTGTTATTAAAGGAGGAGAGTAAGTAGGAATACTAGGTAGAGGAATAGAAGAAGGTCCTACACTAGTGACAATAGGTGTGACCCCTAACTCTTGAGCTTCTTGAGCTAAAGGATTAACATTGAAATTCACAAGATGAGTAATAATACGCAAGAAATTAACACCTTGATCATTATCATGGAGAAATTTATTAAGAGCCTCTATAGCTTGGATAGAATCTTGATTATGGTTTTCTTGGATAAGCCAATTTCCCATTTTATCAATTTCGGTTGAAAGGTTTTGCACTTGTTCAGGAGGAACTCTTAAAGCGTCATCTTCATCATGAGATGAGTGAGAAAAGTTATGCTTCATAGAAGGATTGGAATCATGAGTTATCAAATTATCATCTGGGATCCTAAGGAATGGAGAAGAAGACTTGGGATCAAAGGAACCCATAAGTCTACAACTTCTTCTAACCGGGATACTATAAGTAAGACTAGATGTGGTAAATCTCATACACCAATACAATGCAAATGAACTAACACAAAATTTTGATCAATGGAATTTAAATGCAATTTGAAATAAAATGCAAGATTTAGCATAAACAATGAAAATCTAACACCAAAAAGAAAGAGTTGTCTATCGCGGGTTCACCAAAATATAATATATAAAATAGGGTTTAGGAGATTATTTGTTAATTGTTGTTTGATTTACTTGGAGTATATTGATTTCCTTAACCCTACTTTTTATTTAATTGAATTGTATTGATTGTGTATTGTAATTGTGAGTAGGGAGAAGATAAGATGTTTCTCTTTTATTCCTAAATGCACAAATGGGAGATCCAAGTTGATCAACCCCAAGGAAGGGCTAATGCACAAATGAATCAACTATTTGGGAAGGAGAATAACAAAGGAGATACCTTAAATTTTGTTAATTATATGTATATAAATGAAATATGACAGTGATTGAAGGAATGGAAGAAATGCACTAACCTTGAAATATTGCAGATCAAATAATGTTGTTTTCTGAGGTTTGTAGACTAATTCTGGAAAAACTGATAGTTGATCCCAAACCAAAACACAGAGACGAACAAAACCCAAAATTTTTTTTCCATTCTGATGTCATCTTATGAAAAAGGTCAACCTTGACCCAAAAATGTCAACCCTCACCCAATAATGTTGACCCTGACCTGCACAGGTCCGATAGAAAATCTGTTTGCGCCGTCTGAAAGAAAGCTGAAAAGGGTATCCAAATCTAGTCTCAAATCAACTATTTTGAACCTGTACCTACAATAAAAAGGGGATTGTTTATTGTGGGGGAGGGGTTTTCCTTGGTCAAACCCCAGTTTTGGAATTAACCTCAAATATATGTAATTGAAATTGTAGAAATGGACAAAGTAAATGCATAAATTCACCTTGCTTGAAAAAGTCCTTGTGGCGGATTCAAATCCTTGAATCCACAAGTGTACCTCAAAATGTAGAATGTAGAAAGGTAGGATGTCTTCAATCTCTAAGGAGGCCTACATAGGAGGATTAAATTCCCATTAAAGCCTTTATCCCTAGGAGAGGACCAATATTAAATATAATTTAGGAATCAATGCTTCAGAACCTGAAACAGTCGACCCGGAAGCGGGAAATACTTTTTGCAAAGGTCGACCTCCAAAAATTGGGAGACCCCGGGATCTGAACCCTGGGTCAAGGTCAAGGTTGACCTTGACCTAGGTTAGGGTTGAGGTTGACCCTAACCTAGGTCAGGGTCAAGGTTGACATAGACCTAAGAGGTCAACCCTGACCTTGAAGCCCAGAATCACCAGTCTGCAATTTAGAATACAAAAATCAGGCTAAACAGGAGTGGAAAGAGGGACAGAATAGGGGGGAAGCCATGTAAAGATTAGGAACCCATTCAAGGTGCTTTTCATGACCCCAAACCACTTACTTAGAAGGCTAAACTTGTCTATAATGGAAGTGCTTCCATTTTCTGACTATACACAACCTATTCATCAAAGAAACACCTGAAGGTTTACTAATTGTTGCTATCTTTGTTGATGACATTATATTTGGAGGTAATGACAAGGTTAGTGTAGAATTTGCAAGATAAATATAGATTGAATTTGAAATGAGCATGATTGGACCTATCAAATACTTTTTGTGATTAAATGTAAAACAAATAGACAAAGGCATATTCATAAATCAGCCTAAATATGTGAAGGAGATATTAAAGACTTTCAAGATGGAAGGTTGCAATCCAGTAAGCACCCCCATGATAACATGAGGAAAGCTTTCTAAAGATGATGATTCCATAGCAGTTGACAAGACACTATACAAGTCTATGATTGGAAAACTCATATATCTCACTCAATCTAGACCTGATATTTCTAATGCAGTTGGCATTGTTGGAAGATTTGCAGCTGAACCTAAACAAAACCACTTAATGGAAATAAAAAGAATATTCAGATACTTAAAGGGAACTATAGATTATGATTTATGGTATCCTAACTCAGAGAATGTACAACTTCATGTGTATACTAATGCTGATTGAGCAGGTTGTGTTGATGACAGAAAGAGTACCTCAAGAGGAGTTGTATTCCTTGGAGACAGATTGGTCACTTGGACAAGCAAGAAGCAGAATTGCATTTCTCAGTCAACAACTAAAGTAGAATATGTAGCAGTAGCATTGAACTATTCTAAATTTTTTTGGATCAAATAGATGATAAAAGACTTTGGAATTTAGATTGATTATCCTATTGTTATCCACTGTGATAACACTAGCACTTTCAATATGTCAAAGAACCCCATGATGCACGCAAAGACAAAACACGTGAAAATAAAATATCATTTTCTAAGTGAAAAAGTTGCAGAAAAAGAACTAAAGTTGGATTATGTGAGCACTAAAGAACAATTAGCAGATATTTTTACAAATATTTTATCAAATGATACTTTTTAGTATCTCAGGGAGAAGCTGGGAGTAATTCCCTTTCCTGAGTCTGATTAGAATTTTCAGCAAGAGAATCATTCCTTGGTGAATGATGAATGGTTGACTACTCTACTTCTAGAGTAGTACCTATGCTTAATAGTATTTGGCACCCTTTTCCATTGATGTCAAAGGGGGAGTATAGAGTAAGGGGGAGCATATACTCTGGGGGAGCATATAGTCATGAAAATAAAAACACAGTTAGAGGAGCTACAACAGTGGAGAGGAACCTTTGATGAGGATATTGAGAAGATTTTAAAAAGAAGAAGCATACTTTGAGTTGATGGTGTTTCTCATATCATATATTTCCATCAATGTCAAAAGGGGAGATTGTTGGAGATTTGCTTCTATGCAAATTGTTGACTGTATGCTTGTCACTGATGACAACTTATAGTATACAATAGTGAACTATATTCACTTTTTAGTATGGATATGTGGAAGTGTTGCACAGTTGTTTTTATGTTTCAGACATAGCTACTATACCATGTACATACACACAGATTTAGATCTTCAGTAATAGTTGAGTTATGTTATTCTATTTACTAGACATAGTTTCAGAAGATTGTTCTCAGAAAGCCGACAATAATTTTATTGATTCTTCAGTTGCATCTATCTATGGGATATGCATGTTCAGATTCATGTTTAGTTATGAGTCTAAGATAATTAACCAAAGGTTCTAATCATGTTTCATCTGAAGCATGACGTTTGGGTAATTTTGATGGAGCTGACTATGTGAAGTGATGCATCTATTCAGTTTGAGTTGCATGGTTCTAATTACATTGCGTGCTTTGTTTGACCGACTAAAGAAGCATTGAAGGGATTCCTAAAGCCAACAAAGATCATATATTTTAGAGAAGATACTTATAGTAGCTCATTTGAGGATCACCAAGTGTGAATGATAAGAAAAGAGACAGAACAAGAGCAGAGAATAATGTTGTTTGTGTTGGGATAGTAAAGACATTTCATTCATCAGTCAAAGATCTATGTGAAGAAGTAGAAAGTGCATAAAACACATTGGAACTGATCAAGATAGCAAGTCTACTCAAACAGTTCATTATCAGATATAGTTTATATCTATTCTACTAAAGGTTGTAGCCTTCACCATTTTAGCAATGAGCTTTTGGACAGTGAGTCCTCACCCCTAAAAGGGTTATTTGTAAAAGACTCCTAATAGGGTCTAACCCTCAACCAGGTCACTGTACTTATTGCATTGTAAAGATCAAATCCTATTAGGGTTGTAAGATCTTCTAACATGGATTATTAGACTCAAGTGTAGTTCTTTGTGGGTGCTGATTGCCACTAGGTTTTTTTACCTATTTTGGTTTCCCTGTAATCAAATTGTGGTGTTGTGTTTTGTGTTATCTTACTGTGCATATGCTTGATTACATTCTATACTTAATTAGAGAAAAACAATTTAACTAGATGATAACTGATTCACCCCCCCTCTCAGTTATCCCTTAGGACTATTCCAACAGAAACAAATTATCTAAGTCAATATTCAATTGATCAACTCAAATGTTCACTTTCTCCATTTGAGATTGCAGAAGTTGAAAGAGAACAGAGGGAGATTGCATTCAAGTTTTTTGAAGATGTTGAACCTGAGTCATGGAAGATGTTAGAGGAAGCTAAAAAATATCTTCAATAAGTTTCAAGCAAGGTATTGATAGATACAAAGGTAATTTACCTCTTAAGTGTTTAATTGTGGAAGGATGGGATATTTTTCTAATAATTGCAAGTATGAGGAATATTTTAGTGAATTAGAAGATGATGATAGAAAAGGAAATCAAAAGAAAAGTGATTTTAGAAAGAATTAATTTCAAAGGAAATGGTAAAAAGATCTTATGTTCCATGTAGGAGTACTTTTCTAAAGATGAGGATACTAATGAAATAATTGAGGAGTCTTTGTTTTTAGCTATTTCTCAAAAGAAAGAGGAGATTGTGTTGCATGCTATAGTTTTTGTAGGAGAATGGATCATATATTTTGAACGTTCAAATCATATGATATAAGATAAGGGAATATTTGTAAATTTGAAGAATATGATGGTGGAGCAATCATATTTCTAAGAGAAGGAAATGCACAAATAAGGGCATTAGAACCATTTCAATTAACGGTAAGCATGGAACTGATGATTTTTACTATGTTTAAGGTTTGAAACATAATTTATTAAGTTTTGTTAAAATGTGTAAGAAATATTATGAAGTTATGTTCAAAAGTGATGGTTGTGTTATCAAAAAGAAATAAACTAGTAAAATAGTTACTGAAGGTTTTAGGACAATCGACAATATCTATTATATTGAAGACAAATGTGAGAATATGTGTTTTCTAAATAAATGCAATGGAATATGGGGAGATGATGTTGAAATGGAACTCAATCAAGAAAAAGTGGATTCTTCTTTGCTAAAGAATGGTGAGGAAAAAAAGGTTGAATTAAATGATTTGGCGGAAGTTGAATGGATTATGGTAGACCAGAAGCAAGAAGAAGACAAATAGGACATGATAAACTAGAAGCAGATGGAAATGGTAGACTAGAAGAAAGGATAACATATAAAGGATATGATAGACCAGAAGTAGATGGATATGGTAGACTAGAAGCAGGTAGAAGGTAAAAAGATTTTGGTAGACTGAGACTAGTTTAAAGATAAAAATAAATTAGTAGACCATAAGAAAGTGAAGAACAAAAATAATTTGGTGCAAATAAATGATAGAAAGAGGATGATGAATCAGATAAATTCTCCTATTCATTCCTATTACTCTCCTCATAATAGTATCTATTTTTCTTGCGATAAAGTAGGACACAAAGTTAATGAGTGTAGAAGTCTAAAAAGGAGTTATGTTTTTAATGGAAGATGTTATCATTGAAATTAGTTAGGGCATAAGGTTTCTCAATGAATAAGTGGATGAAGTTTAGTAGGGTGAATGTGAATAAAAATGTCAATAAATTCAAAGGATATTTCTATGGTTGCAATAGATATGGACACGGAAATGTTGAATGTAGTATACATATCAATGTTAGAAATAATAAAACTACTAAAATGAAAAAGGATGGTCTTGTGTGTTATAAATGTAACATGATAGTACATATTCTAAGTTTTTTCAAGTATGGTCTAGTTTTTCTATAAATATAACATGAAAGGACACATCACAAAATTCTATGAAAATATGGAAAAACAAGATGATTGTTCAATGATTGAAGAAGATTCAAAAGAAAGGAATAAAATATATTTGATATGGAACACAAAAGGTTCTTCTGACGGTGGTTCAACATCCATTTTGGATGTTGTTTCCTCTTTTTTTAAATGAATCAAACTATAGGGTCTCATGGGGAGTTTTCATATGAATCTATTTTCCTCCTCAAGGTTGGATGTTGGGTATCTTGTTAGTGTGGCAATAAGGCATGCAGATTTTTGTGGAGGTAATATTTGTGTTTTATGGTCCAAAAAGATGATTGTTTGGTTTTGTAAATAGTGTAATAATTATTTGGTTGTATCAAATATTGTTATTTCTGAGTTGTGTTCAAATGTGTGTTGGAGATATGATATGTTTGTTGGTACACAAATTAAGATATATTTAAATGAATTAGATAATAGTGCTATAAATTGTAGAAGTTGATGATCGAGATATTGTTGTTGGTAAGGAGCACGTTGTTGCTTATGTCTCATCAGATGAAGATAATCTATCAGTTAAAAAGTTCCCTACCATGTTGAATCATATGATCAAGACTTTTGTAAGAAGCTTGGGGTTGTTTCCCCTTATTCTTCTAGCTTAGTGCACCAGAGAGGTTCATCTATCCAAGGGGAGATTTCTCACTTACTATTTTCCTTGGATGATTCTAATGGCTATTATTAGAGTTATGAAGTGGTAAATATGTTATTAGCCTTTGTAATTGATAGAAAATAGGGAGAAAGAAAAGGAAAATTTTTATTTATTCAGGGTTGATTGGGTTGTTTTAATAAGGGGGAGTTGATAGTGATTGATAGTCTAGTCAAAAAATTTTGGTGTTTGTTTTCCATCAATGACAAAGGGGGAGATTTTTGGAAATATGTGTTTGGTTTTATATTGTCATTGATGTCAAACATTGTATTCTGGAGGTGTTTGTGGTTTCTCAAACACTATGGTCTGGAAGTATACTATAATTGGAGAAGTAAGGTTGTGTACTAAACCTATAGAGTAGTGCAAGAATAGTACAAGATCGATATGTATTTGGTGCTATAGTTGCAATGGAAGACACATATTAATTCAAAATAGTAGAAGATAGATATGTATCTTGTGATCATGTGAAGATGATGTTTAATAGTGCTTCAATGTTATACTCTTATATCTAGAACTCTATATGGTTTGGGTGAATATGGTTCAGTAACAGAGAAATATAGTTTTACAGTTGCAGTTAACAGTGTTGCAATTATGATTTCTGGAAGGTTTCTTCTCTGGGACTTAGGGTTGAAGGTGTACTAATAATTATGCAGATGGTTTCAATTTTTTTTCTTTATTGTATTATTTTATAGTGATCCATAAATTTTTCCTGGTGATCTAGAAACTGTGTCATCGAGTATCGTAGTTCTATTCAATTACTTTTCTATTCCAAAAATATATTGTGACAAATTCTAACGTGGATTGTTGACATGTACTTGTGTTCCTAACATGACATGCGGATCTCAGTGTGGTGTGTCGAGGTCTTGATTTAGGTGGCAAGTTAATTGATACATTAGTTAGTTTATTTCTACACGTTTGAGATGGTGAAGTTATTCAAGTAATTGTGGATCTAGCATTGGCCTATGTGTAGCATGTTCATGATACCTCTCTCTCCTAGAGTGGATCATGTTTCATGATTTAGGTTTGGGTTATGAATTTAATGATTCTATTATCCATATGGGTTCATGCTATATGTGACCTATGCATTTAATGTTTATCTCTTATTTGATTGGGTCCATTCCATAGTTTGGTCTAGATTCTTCTAGCAATTTTGTTGATGCCTTGGATGAATTCTAACTTAAATTATGATATCCCTTTAATATGACCAACCTTGATGTGATCTCCAATGATCTATCTTATATAATTATAATTTATGCTTTGGAAAAATGTAAGGTGTCAAGCAAGTAAATGGTGTGCAAACCAGTGCCGATTTACAATCAACATAGAAGAGTTCAGTGATAGTGGCAGAGAAGAAAAGGTAGTAATAGTGTGATGTTAAGGCTGACAGTATTGTGTAGGCTAGCTGCATCATCAAGATAATCTCTCTTTATCCTTGTAAATATTTGTATGTACCTTTTCCTTGGGACAATGAGTCTTGAATGCACAAGTTTGATGTTGTATCTTTCTAATTTGGTAGTAAGCCTCTATTTGGAAGTCCACGATAGAGAACTCCTGTTTGTTGGAATATGGTTAGAATTTCATTGATGACATTGATGTCAATGTATTTATACTATTTTTTATAGTGTTCTTAGTATGTTCAGTGACAAGAATGATTTGGTATGGTTATTTTATTGAAAATTAGATGTTGTGAAGGTACATATGGTTTTATGAATATCTATGGTTGACTTATGTCAATTTACACAAGTTCACATGTGGTGATTTGAGTGATTTATGGATGATTGATCAGAGACTGGCATTTTGGGTGTTCAGGAAGAGATAATGTTTCAATGTTTGGATCAATGTCATTTGGTTATGCAATATTTATGGTTTCTAACTTGGTGGTAAATTTAGGACACGGATTTGTTTCCTCGGCTCAAGTGGTTTGTGATTTGGATGCTGGCAAGTTATTTTTATTAAGTGATAGAAGTTATTGATTGATGTTCATGTTTAACAGTGTAGATATAATGGTGAATTCTAAGATAGAGTTGTTTTGGTTATTTCTATGGCATTTCAATTTTCTTACTAATTTTTGTAGATAATTTCATATTCGTGTTATTGAATTGCATTGAGTTATGTGGTCGTATTTGGTGATTTCCTTGTGGCTTTTTGGTATTCTTATTTTTCTTGGATGACATGGTGGTGTAGTGTGTTGCAATAAATCAAGGTATGATTTATGGAGCTAGAGCATGCTCAAGGATGAATTTTTGGATCTGTACTATGTCTTTTCCAAGATGTTTTGGAGTGCATTGATGATTTATTCTATTTGAATAAATATTTGTAATTTTGGTATTTTTCTGACCTTGAAGAAATAAGTTTGATGAATTATATAAATGTAATGAACTTGTGATTATGGATGTATGCAAAGACAGAGGATCAAATGTGTGGGAAGTGGTATAAGTGGAATCTAAAATTGAGGCATAGATCTCATGTATTATGTACTTCTTTCAAACTGTATTGGTATAACAGAGATGCTATCATTTAGTTTATGATTAGTGGATTATTTTCCACAGTGAATTCTATCCATCTACTTGTTGTAAGGAAATGAGCCTTCCTTTAGGTTGTATCGCTTGTTGTATTTTAGTTGTGAGCTCTAGGCAATGTGCATAAATGCATGTGCATTCCCCTTGTAATACTCCTAACAGGGTATAGTTATTTTAGTAGAGTACATCATCTTGTAGGTTTGATCCCCACCGTGGCTTTTCCCTTAACTGGGTTTCCAAGTAAAAAATCTTGGTGTTATGCCTTGATTAATGTGTTGTGATATTTCTTTAATGTTCATCATTCACATATGCTTTTTAAATTTTAATATTTTATTGAGGTTTTAAGTTTTAGGACACAACTTATTCACCCCCTCTCAGTTGTGTGTGTTTCCTTGTATCTAACACTTTTTATTTATTGTTGTATTGGTAGTGATCCTCTGGTTGCAAGTTTAGAGTAGTGAGATCCTATTATCTTTTTCAATCAGAATATATACATCAATGGATTATTCTTTGTGGTCAAGTGGTCATAGTGGTTTTCCCCAGTTTTGGTTTTGCACATATGAAATCTAGGTGTTCATGTGTTTTTGGTTTTCTTCATGAATTTATTATTGTTTCATGTGATGACTATTGAAGTAAGTTAGTATAATTTTGGTTCATGTTTATTCACCCCCCCCCCTCATCCGCATTCAAAGTGTGTTCAACATAATATACCTCTAAAAACTTATCAACATTTCATAGGCTTATACGAGGTGGTTTCGACATGTTTTGGGACTAAGATAGCTGATTACTTAACCCTATGAAGGTATTGTAAGGATATCATGTATTTTTATCACTATCACACATATATAATCCCAATTGCTAGGGCATTGCAAAAGATTGTTCAAAAGATAAGGATTTCTCTTTTTTCAAGTGATGATAAATTTATCTAGAGGAAACATTCTACACATGACTTCTTGTTCAAATCTACTTACTGTTAGAAACACTGAGAGGGGGGGGTGAATCAGTGTTTGTCTACTTATTATATTTCAGCCAATTAAACATAAGACAAATGTGCATTCAAGAATCTTAACACAAGAACACATAACACATGATTTGATTATGGAGAACCTTGATCAGAGGAAAACTCCGGTGGGGATTAGTACCAACAAAATATTGTACTAGGTATAATGAACTTGTTAAAGTTCCTTTGCCCTGATAGAAGTAGTCTTTACAAATTGAGTACAATGACCTAGTTAAGGGTCTGACCCTGTTAAGAGTCTTTTACAATAACCCTGTTAGGGGCGGTGGACTCACTGTCCAATAAGATGAAGGCTACAACCCTCTGAATGTTGATATGCACTATATCAAAAATGAATTGATGTAGTGACACTATTGTCTGATCAGTTCTGTGTATGCGTGGATGCTCTTACTTCTTTAAAGAGATATATCATCTTCTTAATTCATTATAATTTCCCTCTGTAACTTCTTTTTACACAATAATTGACTTCTCTTTCACGTTGTAACATAAAAATACATTACATACTTATATCTTTACAAATGAATAGGCGCAACCCAAAACATAACACTTAGTCGGCCTCTTAACAAAATATACAATGCTTCCAAACAAGTCAGCTCAAGTGTGTTTACAAAAAAATTAATTACATCATAACAAACTTATAAATAAAGGCATTATGCCTTAGCATCACAAAATAATACACGCTAATCAAAATAGTAGTCGGCTTCTATGCTCTGTATTCTGGACTGTTTCCTAGACTGCAGTGTACTAATATGTCTATATTTTTTCTGTACTGATGTTCCATACCTTACACATTTGGATATAACATGTATATACACCATAGAGTATATATCTAAGCATTCATATTCTAGTGTGATCTCTAACACGTGCGTTGATGTGCCGATCACTGTATCTGTCTGACTGCTCTGTATTCTGTACTTAGTCATTTTATCTCCTAAGTTATCTTTGACAAAAACTTAGTATGAATTTTTTTCCATGATTACCAACACAAAATAAGTCTTGCTTCCTTAGGAAGTAAACTTTCCAACAATCTCCCCCTTTTTCATTTATGGTAACAAAGGAATGTGGCTAAGTTATTCAAAATGACTTCATTCAAAAATGAATGTATATCATAACTTAATGATATATACATATATACTACTCCACATATACACATTCTTTACTACTCCCCCTTTGACATGAATGACAAAGGTGTGCAAAAAGCTGTAAGTCTCCATACTTACTCCATATATGCATCTGGGTACACAACTTGAAGAGACTGAATCTCTTTCTGCCAGAATGCTTTCATTGCATCAACTGTTTGGAGTTGCGCGCATAAAGCATGTGTTAACTTCTCCATTTTCAATAGATCCAAGTAAGGATCTTGATCATAAGTCTGCATTATTTCATCTATCTATTTGATGTTCTCATTTAGGACTACTAGTGAAGGTGCAAGTGCATTTCTCAACTGAGTTTGTCTAACTCTTATTTTGCTAATTTCTAGCTTTGCCTTCTCAATTTTGTCTAGTTTCCCTTGGTAGACATTATTGCATATGTTCATGTCCTACATGGAATTCTCAATAGATTTTCTTATGTTTTCCATCATTTCCTCTGCTTCATCTATCTTTTTAGTGTGCTGAGAGGTGAGCTTCACTCTATTCATGCAGTTTGCTATGAATTTCTTCCCTTTTTCTGCTAGCCCTTTCAATATAGACTGTCCAATCTTTAGAGAGTTCAGATCCAAGGTAAATTTCTTCACCACTTCATTCAATCTTTCCTTCTTATACTCATCTTTTTCAATCTTAGTAGCTATCTCTACTAAGCTGGTGAAGTGTGACTTGAAGTTTGTTAGTACACTATCCACATGTTCAACAGTTTGAACTTTTGCAACTTTCTTATCAGCAGGAACTAACTCATTTAGAATTTTTATTGATTCAACAAAGCATGGGTTCCTCATCACATGTTTCTCCTTTTCCTTTTCCATGGCAAGGAAACTGATATTAATGAGGTCTTCTTCTTCCCCTGTGTCAAAAATTGTTGAATCAGGAGTTAACCTTGACAACAATGAGGTGGATGGTGACAGAATAGTATTCTGACTTGTGTCTACACATTCACTTTTGATATGTACCTCTTTAACTGGTGACTCATCAACTTGAGTGTC
>MU226540.1:73525-91320 GCA_018584345.1 Thuja plicata
ATAAGTATTTGAGAGCCATCATTTTTCAATCTTAGTTCTTCATTTTCCTTCTCAGATCTGTCAAGATCTTCAAGAGCTTCTTCAAGATTCTTTTTCAAATTTTTTTCTTCAGCTGAGTCCATGATCTCCTCAAGTGGTTAAACTTTCTTACAGAGGACCAGAGCTCTAATACCAATTGTTAGAAACACTAAGAGGAGGGGGGTGAATCAGTGTTTGTCTACTTATTATATATCAGCCAATTAAACATTAAAAAAATGTGCATTCAAGAATCTTAACACAAGAACACATAACACATGATTTGATTATGGAGAACCTTGATCAGAGGAAAACTCCGGTGGGGATTAGTACCTACAAAATATTGTACTAGGTATAATGAACCTGTTAAAGTTCCTTTTCCCTGCTAGAAGTAGTCTTTACAAATTGAGTACAATGACCTGGTTAAGGGTCTGACCCTATTAAGAGTCTTTTACAATAACCCTATTAGGGGTGGTGGACTCATTTTCTAATAAGATGAAGGCTACAACCCTCTGAATGTTGATATGCACTATATCAAAAATGAACTGTTGTAGTGACACTGTTGTCTGATCAGTTTTGTGTATGTGTGGATGCTCTCACTTCTTCAAAGAGCTATATCATCTTCTGACTTCATTATACTATCCCACTGTAACTTCTTCTTACACAATAATCAACTTCTCTTTCACACTGTAACATAACAATACATTACATACTTATATGTTTACAAACGAATAGGCGTGACTCAAAACATAACACTTAGTTGGCCTCTTAACAAAATATACAACGCTTCCAAACAAGTTGTATCAAGCATGTTTACAACAACATTAATTACATCATAACAAACTTATAAGTAAAGGTGCTACACCTTAGTGTCACAAAATAATACACGCTGATCAAAACAGTAGTTGGCTTCTGTGCTCTGTATTTTGGACTGTTTCCTAGACTGCAGTGTACTAATCTATCTGTATCTTTTCCATACTAATGTTCTGTACCTTGTGCATTTGGATATATCATGTATATACACCATAGAGAATATATCTAAGCACGCATATTCTGGTGTGATCTCTAACACCTACGCTGATGTGTTGATCACTGTATCTATCTGACTGCTCTATAATTTGTACTTAGTCATTTTATCTCCTAAGTTATCTTTGATAGAAACTTAGTATGACTTTGTTGCCATGATTGACAACACAAAATAAGTCTTGCTTCCTTAGGAAGTCAACTTTACAACACTTACATGTTGATAATAAATAATGGGGGTAAGAAGGAATGATTCAAGAAGTTTTGAATACCTAAATTGATCCCAAACATAAACTTCTTTTGGTGCATTATAATGCATAATAAGATCTTGACATAGAATAACATGATTAAAAGAGGATTCTAGTTCCTAAACAAGTGTGTCCTTTGTTATAAAGAAGAGGATTTTATTCCCCATATCCTAATTCACTTCATGTTTGCAAGAGACATGGTAGAGATTCATTAACAATATACAAATACCATGGATTTCAGATAACAATGCTCAACAGCAACTACTGGAATGGAAAGGAACTAAACATAACCCCTTGATTTCTAAACTCTGGAGGCAAATTCCCCCACATCTCTCTTGGAGCTTGTGGAAAGAGAGGAATCATTTAATTTTTTATGAGAAGAAGAGAAATGTTGATGGTGTCTTTGTTTAATTTTATAGGATGTTTAAGGAGAACATTGTGGTAATGATTTGCAAACATCCTCAATTTTCTTCATCCCATTTTTAGGAAATGATTGCTATAAATTAGGAGATACTAGACATGTATACCAATTGTGATCATTTGAAATAATTGAGATGGAGGTGTATCATTTGGAAACCAAAAAAACTAGGGTGGCTAAAACAAGACTTTGACGAGGTGGATAGAGGGGATAAGGTAGCTATGTATGGTGTCATAATGATAGAAATAGGCACAATGATTTTGGCCAATGTGGGTAACTTGGATGGCTTCACTAACAATCAAGCTGATGTTGGAAATATTGTTGAAAAGCTACAATGGAAACAATTTTTGTTTTGTCATTGATGTCAAACCTTAACTGGTGAGACTATTTCTATCTATTTAAGTACTATATCTATTGATTGATGAAGGAGATTTAACAAGAAGACCAAGTGGAATGGTTGAGTTATGAGAAATCACAAGGGTACTTGATCAGTTGGCACATTAGCAAAGTAATGAGTTTTTTATCTTTCGATGATAGTTTACTGAAAACAATTTGTGTCGAGCGCCAGTATATGCCAAACGAAGTCAGTGATGACCGAGCGCCAGTAAATTGCTGAGGAACACAGTGTTGGATGAGCAACAGTATTTTGGTAATTATTGATATTTGAGATCTCTGGCTGACATAATTTAATTTATTGCGATATGTAAAGTTAATTGAGGATAAGCACAATTGATCCACACTATGTAAATGCACGAGTAACCGTAATTAATACATGGATCAAAGATTTAATTTGTGATTTCTTTGGAGAAGTAAATTAAATTTAAAGATGCAAAGATCCCTTGGATTTGACCTAACCTAAGTTCTACGATCTTGATTAAGTGGAAAAAAGATCTATTTGACCTAGATGAAGAGGTATAAGATAACCTAAGGAGGTTATTTATGATGTATGCAATGTATGAAGAGTATGCAAGAGGATTGCATAGTTAACTAACTGATTGGCATGATCTAGTACAGAAGGCTGAAAAGAGAAGTAGAGAACTGCATGAGTGATTGCTTGACAGATTTCCAAGAAGATCAGAAGATTGAAATGAGAATGGAGGCCACTCAATGAATTAGCCTTAGAGCTGATTGGATCTGGATTTGCAAAGAAAGTTGTATGTATCAGATCACACCTACTGATTACTTTCTAACCATTGTATAAGTCAAAATCCTTTAACCAGGTTGACCTAGCAATCAATGTATAAATTCTTTAGCAAGGTGAAATTCAGGTGGAATGTTCTAAGTCCTCTAACAAGGTCACTCCTGACAGGGTGATTAAATCCTTTAACCAAGTCACATTTAGCAGTGTATTTTGTAACCTTTAATAGGGTTGGCTCCGAACATAGCTCACTTTAGAAGAGTGAAAAGTTGATAGCATGTTATTGGTGGTTTTTCCCATATTGGATTTCCACGTTAAAATTATGGTGTCAACTTGTGTGAATGTTTATGTTTAGTTTTACTGTTAAGTTTCTACATGCTAATTACATATATACAGTGAAGTGCATATGTATGTTTTTGTTTTATGTTATTGTTGCTGAGCAGATCTGAGTTGTTGAAATTGGTATAAAGTTTTAATGGGCACATCTTGACCTGAGGATAACTGATTCACCCCCTCTCTCAGTTATTCTAAATTCATTCTAACAATTGGTATCAGAGCTTTGTTCTCTTGAAAATAGTTTGAAGGTACTTGGAGAAAAAGATCAAGATGTATAAGAAGGAGGTACCAAAGCTGAACAAAGATAACTTACCTGCATGGCAGAGTTTGATGAAATTGCATCTAGCTGGTATTGGTGATTCAGCTAAGCACTATGTTGAAAATTATTATGTAGCCCCCACTGCACCTGCCATGGCTACATAATTAAGAGAAAAGATGGAACACAATCAAGAAATGTTGGAGATTGCATCATCATTGAAATATCATGAGTTTGAAGACATAAAGGATTGCAAAACTGTGAAGCAAATGTGGGATACCCTAGAAACTATCTATGAAGGAGATACAAATGTGCTAAGAGCCAAATCTGAAAGCTCAAGAGGCAAGTTTGATGAAATGAAAATGCAAGAAGAAGAAAATATAGTTCAATATTATGGTAGGATAAAGGAAGTGGTAAATGTTATCAGAGGAGCTAAGGGAACCATTGATGATAACACCATTATGAGAAAGGTATTGAGGACTCTTCTTCTTGTATATGCTATTAGAGTCTCTGCAATTCAAGAGTTAAGATGTACTCCTAACAATAATTTGACTTTTGAAAGTTTAGTAGGTAGACTTACTGCATTTGAGATGTCAAATTTTGATAACTACACTCCACAAGCTATTGAATCTGAATTCACATCACTGTTGGTCCTTAACAAATCAAAGAAAGGAAAGAAATGTGTGAACAGTGATAGCGACACCACAGATGATGATCTGGAAAAAAATTGAAGCACTCATGGCAAAAAGACTATCTAGAGGAAAAGGAAAATTCAAAGGTAAACTTCCTATAATATGTTTTTCATGTAACAAAGTCGGTCATATTGTTGCTAGATGTCCTGATAAGAATGAAAAAGATGAAGGAAGGGATAGCAAGTAAAAAGATAAAAAGGATGACCAAGACTTTAGAAGGTATAAGGATTACAAAGACAAAGGTAAGAAATCTTGTTATATAGATGAAGAAGCTTCTAACAATGATTCTAACAATTTTGATGAAAATGATATAGAAGTTGTGTATGTTTCTATGAAAGATGATTCTGATGATGATGAGAAAACTACACTAATTTCTTATATGAGTAAAGGTGACCATTGTATTATTGATAGTGGTTTTTTACATCACATGAATTGTGATAAAGATAAATTTGAGACAATAGATCAATGTAATGGTGGTTATGTTAAATTTGGTAATGATGCACCATGTCTTGTTAAAGGGAAAGGATCAACTAACTTGACTGACAAGATCAGATGTGACAATGTATATTGGGTTGATGATCTTAAATATAATTTATTGAGTGTTGCACAACTGAATACTTCTGGTTACAAAGTTGAGTTCCATCACAGAAAAGAAAAGATCTATGATGCCAACGGAGAACTAGTTGGAGGTGGTGAGAAGACTAAAAGTAACTTGTTCTATCTGGATTTAGATGACGAGACGGGCTTTTTTTCACAATACAATGATGTTTGGTTATGGCATAAAATGTCGTGTCATGTAAAATTTGATAACTTGGTAAGCATAAGAAAATTGAAAAAGGTTAGAGGGCTGCCTTAGTTAAAAAAAACTTGAAAATGCAATGTGTACACAATGTCAATTGGGAAAGATGACTAAGTCTATTTTTAAGAGCAAAACTTATACTTCTAAGGAAATAATGGAATTGGTTCATACTGACCTTTGTGGACCCATTGGAGAGAAAGGTTACTATGGAGACAAATATTTTATTCTATTTGTTGATGATTACTCAAGAATGATGACTGTTATGTTTCTTAAAGAGAAATCTAATGCATTCCGGTTATTTAAATGGTACTTGGAAAAAGTTGAAAAGGAGACAGGTAAAAATCTAAAATGTCTAAGATCTGACAGAGGAGGTGAGTTTATTTCTAATGAGTTTAATAGGATCATCAATGATCGAGGGATAAAAGGCCAGATGTCCACACCCAGGACACCACCATAGAATGGTATTGCTGAGAGAAGAAACAAATCTATCATGGATTGTGCCAGAACACTAATGATGGAGAAAAATGTTGCACAAAAATATTGGAGAGAAGTTGTAAGTACAATAGTCTATACCCTGAACAGAGTACAAGTCAAGAAAGGTACTAATGCTACACCTTATGAGTTATGGTATGGATATGCACCTAATGTAAAATATTTCAAAGTTATTTGAAGAAAATGTTTCATACTGAAGGATAAAAAAAATGGGAAACTTGATGCTAAAGGTGAGGAAGACATATTTCTTGGTTATTCAACGAAGAGTAAGGCATATAAGTGTTTAAATTCTAAAACTAACAAAATTGTGGAAAGTGCAAATGTTAGAATTGATGAGTATGCAAAAAGAAATGAAGCTAGAAGCACACAGGAACCTGAGAGTTAAAAATCATTTATCTATATGGATGAGGAAGATTCTAATACATTACCATAAACTAAGAGTGAAGTTTCTGAGCAACATCTAGCACCTGCCAAGTCACAGAACGAGGTTGCTAAGCAAAAAGAGGTAATTTTTGAGCTATTTGATGGAGATGTTGAGTCGCAGAATCAACCTAAATTAGACATGAATGATCAACTTGAAGTAAAAAAAGAACCTAGTCTAGAAAAGTATGTAAGGAGGAACCATAAACCTGATTAAATCATAGGATCAAAGGATTCTACAGTTATGAAAAGAAGTAAGTTGAGAGAAGATACATGCTTATTATGTGATTTTGAGCCTAAAACAATAAAAGATGCTTTAGATAGTGAAGATTAGATAAAAGCCATGAATGAAGAAATTGAACAGATTGAGAAGAATGAGACTTGGACACTTCTACCTAGGCCTAGTGATAAAAATGTAATTGGTACTAAGTGGGTATTCAGAAATAAGCTGAATGAACATGGGGAGGTTACAAGAAACAAAGCTAGACTGGTATGCAAGGGTTATACACAAGAGGAAGGAATTGATTACGGAGAAACATTCACCCCAGTTGCAAGATTGGAAGGAGTAAGAACCTTACTTGCATATGCAGCCTAAAGAGGTTTTAAAGTCTATCAGATGGATGTGAAGTCAACATTTCTAAATGGAATATTAGAAGAAGAAGTTTACATTGAGCAAGCTAATGGATTTGTAGATCCAAGAAAAAGGAATATGGTTTGCAGATTACACAAAGTGCTATATGGATTGAAGCAAGCACCAAGAGCATGGTATGTGAGATTGCACAATTATCTGATGAAGATTGGATTTGCAAGAACAAATGACAACAACAACCTGTATTTGAAGACAAAGCAAAGTAAAGGTACCTTATTGGCTGAAATGTTTGTTGATGACATTATCTTTTGTGGACAAGATGTTGTTAGAATGAATTTAGAATAACTCAGAGGGGAGGTGAATCAGTTATCATCAGGCCCAGATGTTCCAATATAAAACTTTATACCACTTCAACAACTCAGATCTACTCGGCAGCAATAAACAACACAAGTGTGTAGTACTTTACTGTACTAATGAAATAAGCTTACATAAACTTAAAAGTAAAACACAACATAAACATTCACACATTTTGACACCATGATTTAACGTGGAAACCCAATATGAGAAAAACCACCAGTAACATGCTACCAAAATTTCACTCTTCTAAAGTGATGTCCTATTAGGAGCCAACCATGTTAAAGGTTACAAAACACACTGTAAAATGTGATTTGGTTAAAGGATTTAATCACCTTGTCAGGAGTAGCCTTGTTAGAGGACTTAGAACATTCCAATTTGAATCTCACCTTCTTCAAAGGATTTATACAATGACTGTTAGGTCAACCTGGTTAAAGGATTTGAATTGATACAATGGTTAGAAAGTAATCAACAGGTGTGATTTGATACATACAACTTACTTTGCAAATCCAGATCCAATTTCAGCTCTAATTATAATTCACTGAGTGGCCTCCATTTTCATCTCAAACTTTATATCTTCTTGGAAATCCATCAAGCAATCTCTCTCTGCTTCTCTACTCAGCCTTCTTTGCTAGGTTTTTCTAATCAGTCAATTAACCATGCAATACTCTTGCATACAACTTCTCCTTACACTTGGATACATGACAATAACCTCTATAGGTTATATTATACCTCTTCATCTAGGTCAGATATATCTTTTTTTTCTTAATCAAGATCGTAGATCTTGGGTTAGGTCAAATCCAACAGATCCTTCAATCATTACATTTAATTTACTTCTCCAATACAGTCATTAATTAAACATTGAATCCATGCGCTAATAACGGTTTCATGCGCATTAAATGAGTGTGGACCAATCTTAATTAACAATAAATATCCAAATAAAATTAACTATGTTAGCCAGAGATCTCAAATCACATCAATTACTAAAATACTACTGCTTGGATTTCTCTGTCTCCCTCGGCATTTCATTGGCGCTCAACATCATCTTTTCTTTTCTCGGCACCACCTTTTACTTTGCTCGACATAGAATTTTCTTTGCTCGACATCGACCTTCCAGTGAACTGTCAGTGAAAGATAAACAACATATCACTTTTCCAAAGTGCCAAATGATCAAATACCCTAGTGTATACTCATAACTCAACCATTTTCTCAGTCTTCTTGTTATCCTATTCTTCAAATCTTCATCAATCAATAGATATGGTACTCAAACATAAAACAATAGTCTTACCAGTTAAGGTTTGACATCAATGAAAAAATAACAATTGTCTACATTGTAGCAATCTTTCCAATAGACGTGCTATGCTAAGCATTTGCAAAGGAGATGCAAACTGAAATCGAGATGTCTATGGTTGGTGAGATAAAAAAATTTGTTGGCTTACAAATATATCAGATGAAGAATGGTATCTACATTAATCAATCAAAATATATCAAGGAGATACTTAAAACTGTTGGAATGGAAGATTTAAAACCAGTGAGTACACCCATGGCTATTGGACAGAAGTTGACAAAGAATGATGATACAAAAGAAGTAAATCAAACCCTTTATAGATCAATGATTGGAAAGATGCAATATGTTGTACACAGTAGACCTGATATTGCACTGGCTGTTGGTATTGTTGCAAGATTTTCTACCAAACCCAAGGTGACACATATGATGGCAGTAAGAAGGATTCTGAGATATTTGAAAGGAGCAAATGAATATGGTCTGTATTACAAAAAGAATGATAATTTTGAGCTTAGAGTTTATACTGATTTTGATTCGGCTGGAAATGTGGATGAGAAGAAAAGAACCACAAGAGGAGCATTTCTTATGGGAAAAAGATTCATTTCATGGACAAGAAAGAAACATAATTGCACCTCACAATCTTCAGCTGAAGCCGAGTATGTAGCAGCAACAGTTAATTGTTCTAATATTGTGTGGTTGAAGATACTACTGAAAGGTATGAAAGAAGAGATCACAGAACTAGTTATCAGATATTGTGATAACATGAGTGCCATTAATATGTCTAAGAACCCTGTAATGCACTCTAAGACAAAGCATATAGCTATCAAGTATCATTACTTGATGGAGCTAGTTCAGAAGAAGGAAGTAAGATTGGAATATGTGAACACTAAGGAATAGTTAGCACACATATTTAGAAAGGCATTACCCAAGGATGCTCATGAGTATCTGCGAGGTAAATTAGGGGTGATTCCCCTAACTAAGGATAATTAGTTCAGAATGACACTGTTGCATCAAATGTTATATTCAGAATATTTGACACATTGATGCACAAGCAGTCACACTTTAGGATGTTGCCTAAAGATATGAAAGACAAACAAAGATAGAAAAGAGGATCAGTCATAGGCAAGATGACAGGAACAACATGATATAGAGTTTAGAATAGAAGAATCTACATGATGAAGATGTCAACATCTTTGGCATTGTTGTCAAAGAGGGAGAGATTACAGAAAATAAGATAGAGATGAGAGATTACTTAAAAAAAGATTGTTGTCAAAGAGGGAGAGATTAATGAAAGAGGGAGTCTACAAATGAACAAAAATAGAAAGATATCAGTGTGATTACAGACATAGAGGGAGAAAATTTTTATAGATGAGAAACAAAATGAACCTAAAGACATTAATAAAAAACTTTCTTATCAAGGAACATAGGCATACTTTTTGGATTGTATGGTAACTATGGTTATTATTTTATTGTTTAGTATTTCCATCAATGCCAAAGAGGGAGATTTTTGAAAAGCTATAATGGAAACAATTGTTTTTTTGTCATTGATGTCAAACCTTAACTAGTGAGACTATTGCAATATATTTAAGTACTATATCTATTGATTGATTAAGGAGATTTAACAAGAAGACCAAGTGGAATGGTTGAGTTATGAGAAATCACAAGGGTACTTGATCAGTTGGCACATTGGAAAAGTAATGAGTTGTTTATCTTTTGATGATAGTTTATTGAGAACGGTTTGTGCCAAGCGCTAGTATATGCCGAGCGAAGTTAGTGATGACCGAGTGCCAGTAAATTTTTGAGGAACACAGTGTTGTTCGAGCAGTAGTATGTTAGTAATTGTTGAGATTTGAGATCTCTGGTTGACATAATTGATTTTATTGGGATATGTAAAGTTAATTGAGGATAAGCACAATTTATCCACACTATGTAAATGCACGGGTAACCATAATTAATACATGGATTAAAGATTTAATTTGTGATTGCTTTGGAGAAGTAAATTAAATGTAAAGATGGAAAGATCCGTTGGATCTGACCTAACCTAAGATCTACAATCTTGATTAAGTGGAAAAAGATCTATCTGACCTAGATGAAGAGGTATAAGATAACCTCAGGAGTTTATTCATGATGTATTCTATGTATTAAGATTATGCAAGAGGATTGCATAGTTAATTGACTGATTGGCATGATCTAGTAGAGAAGGTTGAACAAAGAAGTAGAGAATTGCATGAGTGATTGCTTGATGGATTTCTAAGCAGATTAGAAGATTGAAATGAGAATGGAGGCCACTCAGTGAATTAGCATTAGAGTTGAATTGGATCTGGATTTGCAAAGTAAGTTGTATGTATTAGATCACACCTACTGATTACTTTCTAACCATTATATTAGTCAAAATCCTTTAACCAAGTTGACCTAGCAATCATTGTATAAATCCTTTAGCAAGGTGACATTCAGGTGGAATGTTCTAAGTCCTCTAACAATGCCACTCCTGAAAAGGTGATTAAATCCTTTAACCATGTCACATTTAGCAGTGTGTTTTGTAACCTTTAATAGGGTTGGCTCCTAAAAGAGCTCACTTCAAAAGAGTGAAAGTTTAATAGCATGTTATTGGTGGTTTTTCCCATATTGGGTTCCCACGTTAAAATTATGGTGTCAACTTGTGTGAATGGTTATGTTGAGTTTTACTGTTAAGTTTCTACATGCTAATTACATCTAAATAGTGAACTGCATATGTATGTTGTTGTTTTATGTTATTTTTGCCGAGCAGATATGAGTTGTTCAAATTGGTATAAATTTTTAATGGGCACATCTAGACCTGAGGATAACTGATTCACCCCCCTTCTCAATTATTCTAAATTCATTCTAACAGCTGAGGGTGTGGAAATTCTATGGGTAATCATTTTTTCCCTTACTATTGGTTTACAGACCTTGGTCATTAAAGGAGATTCTCTAGTGATAATTAATGTTGATAAAGGCCCATCTAATCTTAGTTGGTCCATGATTGGATAATGTAGGACATTCAAAGGCTCCTCCTTGATTTTGATATTTTTGAAACTAGAAACTCCTATAGAGAGGGGAATAGGGTTTTAGATGAAATGGTATCCCTTGGTCTAGAGTTGAAGGGGTTGAGATGTTGGCGTAAAGATGATAATATCCACACCATTATTAAATCCCTCATATCAGAGAAGTGTAACTTGAAGCACAAGTGTTGATGAGAAGCATGATAATTTATTTTTCATCCGAAGATATGTGCATCACCCTAACTAACAGGTTTGTTCTATAGATGGAGAAGATGGCCTATACTTGCAAACTCTTTTATATTTCTATTACTTCTTGGGATAATGCAATGTAGGAAACTAATGTGATCATTTCCATGGTTCCTTACTTCTATAAGTGATTCTTTGAATTGTCTAGTATAGACGAGGGTAATAATGGGTGGAACATTTTAAATTTTTACTACCATTTAGAAAAGTCTCAGTCTTCTTTTATATTGAACAGTAACAACAAGGGACAATGATAAGAGTAACAACAAGGGGTTAAATATGGATGATATGTCATGTTCCAAGAATGTGGGGATGCTTCAATTTGTGAAAGTTTACTCAAGAAGGGACAAAATGGGCCCAAGAGTTATAGGGAAGGAAAAGCAGTGACATACTGACAAAGGGTGACATTACAATTTTCCCATATTTCGTAAAACAAGGACTAAAACTATGAGTTGGGACTCGTCATTAGTGAAGAAGTTTGCCCATGGTTCAATGTGCTCCAACAAAACTCTAGAGCTGATTCCAACAATGATTCTACTACCAAAATTTTAGATATATTGCTAGACGAGAGTGCAAATTGTGTGGAGGTAGATGGTATCCAAAGCAAGGGTTTTATGTTTTAGGGTTGCACTATATTAACAATGGATGTTAGAACTTTAGATGAAGAGGTACAACTCAGGTCCCAAATAGACAATATGATGAGAGGCATGTCGAGAGCCAAAAATTATAGATGGGGGGTTATGCATAGATTTCCCACTACCCTTTCCCTCATGAAGTAGATTTTTGGAGGTACAAGTGAATGGGAGATACTTGATTTCCTCATACAACATTGGAAAAGAGCCATGATGCAGGAGCATGTAGGATGTAAGAGAAATCTATCTTTGGACACGGTTTCTATTTTTATTAAGATTTTGTTTGAGCACAAATCATCCCAACTACTCCCTTGCATGTTCATTTGAGATATATAAGCTTTCCAGTCAAGTTTTATGGCAAGATCAAGTCAAGTTTGGAAGATATTGAATTTTTTATTTTGGCAGGGTGGTACAAAATATTTGAACTCAGTTTTGAAGAATTTAGAGGCTCCGAAAGGGGGTCAAATTTTTCCCAGGAAAATACTTCATTGGCCTAGTTTTAGAGCGCTTTGTAGAATTTCAAAAATGGGGTTATAATAGTCAATCTAATTAATTTCTCGCAAGTTATGGATTTCAAAAGTTGGGTCATCAGTATTCAAGTTTCAATGCAAAAGGAATAAAGAGAAAAAAATCACTTAAGGAGGGAAATTGAACTGCTAAGTGCCAAAATGTGAAAATTTCACTTTCTAGAATATTCTAAGGTGATTATTTGTGCTACTTATATAGGGATAAAGGGAATTTAGAGTTTAGTTCTAGAATTATTGATTGTGACTCTGTCTTGTAGATGACTGTAATGAAAATTCCCATGTGGTTGTAGCATGCTTTTTGTCTAATTATGATAATGTCATTTCATTGAAGATAATAGAAAGCAAGTGTTTCTATTCTTTTCATTGTTATGTTCTGGCAATTTTCTATTTATTTCTCTATTGTGTTGTGTGTGTTTTGTTGAATAAGGGGACTACCCTTCATCAAGTGGTATCAAAGAAAAATTTCCTGAGTGTGTAGATAGATCATTGAGCATTAGGCATTTTACATCAGGATTGTGGTTGTGGACCTAAGAGATAAGTACCAAAAATGCCTCCATCAAGAAATCATGGTGGAAGAGTTGTGGGTGTAAAAGAAGAGGGTTTTAGAGCCCTACAAAGGAAAGTGCAAGCACTATAAGAGGATTTCCATAGAGGAACATATATTAGGGAAAGAGATGAAAGTGACGATGAATCTAAAGAAGAAGGAAAATTTTGAAGAAGAGAAAGAAACAACTAGCGATAACGATGAAGATAGGTTTTTTAGGGCCATTTCAAATATTTGAAAAATACAAAAGATTGGATTTTATACATTTTCTGTAAATCTTAATCTAGAAAAGTTGATTGATTACATCAATGATATGGAGTACTTTGATATGGAGGAAATAAAATATCCTGAGAGAGTCAAATTTGCAAGGGCCATGTTGAATTATCATGCAAAATTTTGGCGGAAAGAGGTTCATATGGAGATAAATATAAGAGGGAAGGAGAATATAACAAGGTGGGATTGAATGGTAGATAAAATAAAGAGAAAATTTATTCTTGTGAGTATGAGCTTGATTTTCTAAAGAAAATACAAGGGTTGAAGCAAGAAGGAAAATAGGTCAAAGACAATACACAAGAGTTATAATGGGTTCTTATTAGAATGGGTCATTTTGAAGCTAAAAAGGAGAAGGTTTCCTGTTACATAAATGGATTGAGGTTGAGTATACGAGAAGAGATGATAATCGTAAAAATGTCTAACATTGAATATGCATATTAGTTTTCTTTGAAGGAAAAATGGAAGAGGTTATAGTATAAATCCTAGTGGATGGTCTTATGGAAGCCAAAATGAAGATCAGAAGAAGAATGGTGACTCTAGTAGAAGTCAAAATAAGAGGTGAAATAAATTCTATAACCCTCAAGATCAAAATAATAGAGATCGGCGAGGAATAGGAAGAAGGAAAGGACTAGGAAGATGAGGTTTTCATGGGAAATATTTCCATTGTAGAGAAGAAAAACATAGAGTTTACGAGTGTCCTCAACATCAAGGGAGAGAAAATAGAATTAAAAAATTAAATGCGTGATTTGATGCCAAGTCATCACATTCTAAAGATGTTGAGAAGGGAGAGGTCCTTATCACTAGAAGAACCTTTCTAAATGATGAAGATGAACCTCAGAGAAGGAATAATTTATTTTGCACAAGGTGTAAGTGTAATGGTAAAGTATGCAATGTCCTTGTTGATAATGGTAGTACTAATAACCTTAATTCAAAGGAATGTTTGATAAATTAAAGTTAGAGAGAAGAAAGCAATTGAATGCCTACCAGATTTCTTGGTTGTAGAAGGATTAGAAGGCTTTGGTCAATGAACAAGGTCTGGTAAAGTTCAAAATTGGAAAATATCATGATGAGGTATTATGTAATATTTGTTAGTATAGTTGGAGTAAATTAGGAAAGTTATGTATAGAGAGGGGAGGAGTGAATCAGTACCCTTAAATAATTTTAACCATTCATTCTGATCTATTAGTGATTTGAATACAATTCATAAGATGAACATGAAGTAAATATTCCAAACCATAAAATATGCAACACATAAAACACAAATTTGGTCACACATAAATCCTTTGTATCAAGAAAAACAATGTGGTGGGGATGATACATGTTAGCTCTTTTTCTTGTAGAATCAATTATAATAGAAATAAATGCCAGACTCTCTTATATCCAATTTATATTCTCACAGGGAAAAGTCTAATTAACAAGGATGAAAATCCTTCTACACTTTCGGCTCCACATACCCAGGTGGGTGCACCTTTGGCAGAGTATTATCTTTCAGCAATTTTAACAGTAGGTTAAGGATTTGTGATCCTCCTTCTTTTTATGCCATCAGGCTTAGGAAGGCTAACCTATTGATCCACTCTTCAAGGAATCACTAAAATGAATTGTATTGAATACAATTACCTAGACATGTACTTGAGATAATAGAAATATAAAGATTGATTAAATTTGGATTGATGATAAAAACCACTTGTCAGCATTTTGGCCAGTGCCTAATCATGGGTGATAGAGTCAAAACAGAGCATAGATATATTAAAGATAATTAATGGAAATACAAATAAACCTCAGATAGATTTCCTTATAAACTATCCTCTCATCCTCACACCTCTATATCAAATTCCTACATAAACCCTAACCCTCTGCAATTATCTGCAAGATTTAAAACTCTCCTTGAAAGTAGCTCACAGACAAAGACATGGCTACTTTATAACCAATATACTCAAAATGCCTTACAAATTGAACATACAAGAACTAAGAGAAAATGCAAAAATACATCATTAATATCAAAATGGAGATTCCATTGTATTTTATTAATATAAGTCTGATATCAGTACATTCAAAAGACTCAAAACCAACATTTAGACACAATTCAGTAGTCTGCCTTGTAGTTTTATTTTTTACCATCCTTGTACAATATTACAAATTGATACTTATAGAATGCCACAGTCATCTTGGAATCCTTTTGGAAAATAAGGATGCAACAAGCTATGGATGACTAGGCTAGAGGACAAAATACAGTTTACAGATGAGACAAAATTTTAGGCGGATGGAATAACAAATCTTTGTTATAAGCCATATAATCCCTTTGTCCTATGATCGCTTGGATGCTTGAATTTCTTTTGAGGTGGCTGGGTCCTTGTCATCTAGAATTTGTCCTCTTGTTGATGCAGAGCCCCCAATATCTGATTTGATCAAACTGCTCAACCTCTTTGGTGTTCGTTGTCCCCTTTATATTTACTATCTTATGCTACCGGGGTGATTATACCATATTTGCTAACCCATGTGGTGAACACCTCATCATTTGGCCAACTAAAACTGGGGACGTCATCCTTTTAGCTATTTAATTCCTCCCAAACATCATTGGCTTTCTCAATTTCTGCCTCCTAGGATTCATAAAATGCCTTGGCTTTATTTAAAATATCAATAGTTAACACAAACTACCTAGTATTCCCCAATGTAACAATACTTTTTGTTCTGCTGGTTAGTGTTTCATTCAATTGTCTTAGCCATAAGGATTCATTTTTTACATTCCTATCCTCTTTGAACATGTTGGGAAACATGTCATAACTATCCCTAGAGAACTCTTCTCTCAAAGTTGTAACCCTCCTAATGACCATGTTCTTCTTGGTGTCCAAATTAACCATCAATTTGAGACATTTGTGGGTGTTTGTTAGGATGATATCAATATTGTTCTGCTCCTTTGAAAGAGAGTAAAAGGATTTGACATGGGCTACCTTCCCTTTCTAGTTATTCATTATCCAATCCCACTGCTCCTTTTCATCATCATGCCTGCTTATGACACCTGTAATCTTCTTTCCCAGTAAATAGAGGTTAGAAAGGTTGACCTCACTAGCACACCTTTTGAGGTTGGAAAATATCTGATCAGAATGTTTTTGTTTCACCAATTCCTTAGCCTCTTTGTATGTAGGGGAGTCTTCAAGATCCCTTTTACCCTCATCTTCTAGCCTTGATCTCTCACTGATCAACCTATTTTTCTCAGCCTCTAGTTCTACTCTTTTGGCATCAATTGCTTCTTGGGTGGTGGGACTCAAAGGTGCAGGGGATGGGGGATATGTCACAAATGGAATAGAGGAAGAGGGTTGGTGAGGTTCCTAAGAAATTACCCCTTGGGGAATAAGTTGGATTTTTTTCTTACCCTCCAGTACTGCTATTCTATTATCCTTCAATAAGGATTTGACCTTTTCCTTGTTGTAGGCTTTAAGTAAAAATTATTACTCCTCATTTAAGCTGGCATAAGCCTCCTTTTCTTTCTTAGCTACCCATAGGCTTAAAATAGTTGTTTGAACAACGAGGTTTGCTACTTCAGTTATTTAAGTGTCAGCAACCCTCTTCACAATTAGGCTTCCTATATCTTCAATATCATCACCTTCCTTTATTCTCCTCTTGTCCTTTTTCTTTAATGACCAAATTGCTAGAGCTGCATGGTCTTCACTAAAATGAGCACCAATTGATGTCCCAGTAGTGCTCATAGGCTTTGCTTGCTTTCTAACAGCATCAAAAACTACATCTTCTAAATCCCATTGAGGTAGTATGAGAACTCCCTACTTCTTAATCATTTCCCTACCCTCTTCAGGGGTGATCTTATCAAAATTTGATACCATCTCCTACTTGACTTCCTTCTCTATATCTTCCTTAGCAAAGTTGGGCTGGGATTCTTATAGCTTTTGGCACTTATGATTGAATTCATCAATATGGCACCTCCATAGAAATTGAATGAATGCCCTAGTTTTAATGAAATTGTCATCAGATAAGAATTCATCACTGGCTTGCTTGGTTATAGGATCTAACTCCCTGCCAGTAAATTCTTCTACTGTGAGGTCAGTTGTTGTATGTTTAGGTGTCTCTAGCATCCCTTCTTGTAACTCCTGAGTGGTGACAACCACTTCACCAACATTCCTTAAATGCACCAAATTCTCAGCAATGGCTTGGTCATCATATTGCATGGGGGATTGGGAAGGAGAGTACAATTCACTCTCTTGTTCTTTTGTTTCCACCCTTTCTCTTTCGGGAGAGGGCACTTCTTGAACATCAACACTTGCTAGCCTCTTTCCTTTATGCTGAAGAGGTTTGTCAACTTTAGGTGCAATAGTAGTGTATCCTCTCCTTTTATACACTACATAATACCCCAATGGGACTATTCTCCCCTGTGGAAATTTATTCAAGACAACAAGATTCATTAGGGAGTCAATTTTGTAAGACCATGGGAAAAATTCCTTTAAAGGATCATAAGTCTTGTCAAAATTTTGTACAAAGTCC
>MU226540.1:112369-148958 GCA_018584345.1 Thuja plicata
ATCCTATGTTGCAATATGCCTCTCAATGCCTTCAATGCTATAGCATTCCCCTTTTCCTCATCTACCTTCTGTTCTACAGCCTCTTCTGACCTAGACTTGTCTTCAATTTGCACAGGTGGTGGTTGTGATGGCACATATACTACCTCTGGTTTTGCCTCTAATTGATCAGTTAATACCTTTATCATTTGATCTCTCTAGTATAGTTGTATGTGGCACATATCTATATCTTTAGATAGTGCACTTGTTTCCTCTAACAGAGTTGTATACCTTTCAGACAATTGCTTTGTCTTGTCCTGATTTAGCTGAGCCCAATGTGTCATTATTTGAGAGATCTCTAAGTCCCCTGTGTTTTTCACTGACCACACCATCTGGTTCCCCACCATATTCTCTTGAATTTTCACCAATTGGGGCTTTTGCTCTTTAGGGCTCAGGTTCCACATTGCAAAGGCTTGAGACTTTGGGTCATACCCAAATCCCTTGATCATTTCTCCGATTTGGACTTCACTAAAAAATTTTAAGGTCAGGATGCTTCCTGATTTGATCTATGAAAAATGCAGATGCCAAATCCCAGCCTTCAGCTAATAAAACTCCACTTCCTAGTACCATTCTTCTGGCATCCTCAGGAGAAATGTCCTCAATTTCAGGATCATAAGTTTGCAGGGCCACAAGAGCATCATTGGTGATTGTCTCCTTTCCATCCACAAGTAATTGGGACTTCAGCTGCTCTGCTTTGTGCCATCTAAGGAAATCTTTAAATTCCTCAGACTTTACAAAATTATCATCATCCAGGAACTTATGTTGGTTAAGTAATCTTTCATCCACACATGACCTTAGTGGGATCTCAACTTTATCTTCTAGATCAGGCATTTGTTTCTTGCCTTATCTAATTTCCTTTCTCAGGTTATGGTCGTATAACCTGGTGCCCGGTATCAAGGCCTTAACCTTGTCCCTTTTCTTAGTCTGTCCCTCTGCTGAAGGTTGGCCTAATTCAAGTTTTTGCCTTTTTTCTGCAGGCTCTTCCACATCATAAGCTGTGTTGCCACTATTAAATATATAATGTGTGGTCCTGTTTCTTGTAACTATGGGCTCTCAATCATTTTTTGTTCTTGAGCATGTTGTTGTGGAGGAGACAAATAAGGTTGTGCATAGTCACTATCATCTCCACTTTCATACTCTAACTGTGAATGCTCAGGAGATTGAGCACCTTTCTTAGCCAGGACTGTATCCAATTGATCTAACAACATCTAGTAGTTGTCAATCATGGCTTTGATCCTATCAAAATATATGAGGTCAGGGAAAAAACCTCCAAAAGATAAGCCATTCCTCTTTATTTGAGTCTGCAACTTGAGCAGCTCCTGAATCTTCAATCTTTTCACATGGATGTCATCTTCATCCAAGTTATTTCTTGTAGCATCCTCCTYTATGCATTCACAATGCACATTTGTATTTGSAATAGTGGGAGTGTACAATTTTCTGACCCCTRCCATRAAGCCTTCTGGGTCAATATACCTGTAAGGGGCTGCCCCCATTCTGAATTTCTCTAGCCATTGACTTACTTCATCCATGGCATTCTTACCTATTGTAAAATTTKCAATTCTRAATTGCCKAGGGGTTATGGTTCCCTTCTTATGTGGAGCAAAGTGCTCATTATYAGTCAACATTAGCTGCCAGATAAATTCCATGGCAGCAACTCTCATTGGCACATAATAAGGCAAAATATGGGGTGGGTGAATGCACCCAAATACTCTGAATATGGTGAAATTCTCCTCCAAGAAGAAGTCACCCCAGTTATGCTTTCCAGGCCAATTCTCTAGATACTCACAAGGCCTAAGCAGTTTTATGACCTTCAAGGGAATTCTGGTCCTACTTATTCCCAGACTTTTTACTATTGGATATACTATCCAATTCTCGAAGGCACAGAAGTCACAATCTCTGGAAGTATAATTCCAAACCCTAACCCAGAACTGGATAGGATTTGGTTGTGCTTGAAAGAATCTTTGAGGGGATAAATTATTAGGGTCCATGATTGCAAAGTTGTAATACAAGAGAAGGTGCATTAGGACTGAATAATGCAAGAACTTTGGCTCCTTCTCCCTAGGGTTTTTCAATTTCTTCTGAGTTGCAATAATACCCTCATGCATCTCATCAATTATATGCTGAATATAGTCATAACTGGTGCTTGAATGCACCTCTTGTAGATCCAAGACCATCATTAGCATACCATGACCTATTCTCTCTGCATCTCCATCTATTCCCAATACTCTGAAAAGGGCATAGGCATTGTATTTGATATAAAAATGTAGGTCCTTGTAATAATATGGGTAAGGTTCAGTCTTAGGACCTACATGATCTCTTAATTCTTTCGGCATGTGCTTCTTCAACAAGCTCCTTACAACACCAGGCTTGGCACTATATGTTTTTTCCTGCTTCTTCATGTCAATTTTGGTAGACATGGTACTGAATAAACCAAATGCTTGCATGAAAGAATTTCTATTTAGTATCAGCAAGGCAGTGCCATCCTCTCTCTTAATGGTCTTTGTAAGGGCATCATAATGATTTTCCAGGTCCAAAAATAGGTCAACATCAAGGGACACATCAGGCACTAATAACCTACCCAGACCAGATGTCCAAGGGTTTGAAACAGGGATAGGCTTATAAGAATTTTTATAAAAGTATGTAAAAAGAGAATAACCTATTGTGCCCAGGGTTGCAACATCTCTGATGTTCATGAAGTCATCTTTAAACACTCCTGCATCAATCTTCCTATTCTGTGTTGAACCTGGTAGCAGCTGGAGAAATTTTTCTGAGTAGCTTGGCTTTCCTTTCTGCTCTTCTCCACTGCCTCCACTTGTAGAAGCAACGCTCACAGCCCTACTCATCCTTGTAACAGCTTGAAATTCTTTGCTTGAAATGATATTGAAACAAATCTAATCTTCAATATCATCTATCTGTCCTGAGCACAATTCACTACAACTTTAAAAATTTCCTATCACCTTGGATATACTGCAACTGCTCTGAATATCACTTTTCAACAAAAACCTAGCAACTTGGCCCTGAAAACTTTTGAAAGCACGGTGAACAGGAATGAATGCATAATTATCTGTTTATAGCCATTTCGATTCAGAGTACATAGCTCATAATTCAGAGACGTCAGTTCTGCCATTAATTTTCCATGTCGTGAGCTTTCAAAAACGTAGCTGTAGTTGCACAAAATTTGACAGAAAAAATCAAATTTCAAATTATGAATCTTTGGCGCAATCATAAACCATTTAAGACAGCTGACATGTCATCCCTTGATTCATTCTTTGTCACACATCTCAGCTACCTTTTGTGCACAGTAATCAAAATTCTATCCTCTGATTGGTTTCCAAGAGATCCGTTCTGTCATGTCAACTACTTGGCGCCGCTTTTTGGATCTCGTAATCAGGAGATTACACGACTGTATGAAGTCTCTTTGTCGTGAGCGCTTTTCCTTAACCATGGTTTAATCTCCAGACCTGGCAATAATGCACATTCTTTACCTTGGCTGACCCAAGTCCATCTGGCGATCAAGCAACACAAGTGGAAATCTAAGTCGCATGGGGTTATCTTTAACTCATCATCCTTCTCCAGACTTGGCGACAAGCCATTTATCATTAATCTCCATAGTTATCGCTAAGTCACTAGATTCTCATATTCTTTCTTAAGACCACATGACAACCTTAGTCGCTGAGTCGGGAGAAAACTTTAAGTTGACCTTATTATATAGAATGTGCCTTTATTCCATTTAGAACGACCTTGCGACATACCCTAATCGCCAAGTCGGGAGGACTTTTTCCCTGAGGCACTTTTATCTCGAGACATCGCGACCACCGTCAGATCTTCTCATTTCTTCATCCAACGGCTGGTGCGTAATCGCTTAACATTTCTACATACCCTTAAGTCATCTGGAGACTTTGCAACTGAAGGAAAAAATACCTTAGTCTCTTAATCGCTTGATTCATTTCCTCTTTCTGGCAACCTCCCGAAAACCATTTACCTTATGACAGATGTCATCTACTCTTTTGTCCACTTAATGCATACTAGAAAGCTGAGTCATCGCCCTGTTCTGGCGACATCCCGACTGAGGGAAATTACTAACATCAAACAGTTAGTCGCGTAGTCTAGACTGTTATCCCTTAACGGCCATTTGATCTTAAGACCACACGACTGAAGAAATACTTAACTGTTTGCCATGGCCTGATCTAGCGATCATGCAATATGAAGTAATCACGAAGTCTGATAACATTGGTTTGACTTTTTGACTTCTCTTGTGATCACCCGACTGAGCAACGGGTCCCATTCTTATAAAGCTTATGACGTGAAGTTCATGCGACTACCTGACTAATAAGATATCACTAAGTCTTGAGAAGCTGAAGGAATATTCTGTTTTATTAGCAGACTATGCGACACAAGGCAAAAGCGAAGTCGGGAAAGGTTTTGGCATATTCGTTCTGGGTAACGCGATTAGGCGACCTAACTTAAAGCACATGTCCTAAGTGATTAAAAAAAGTAACGATGAAACATAAGACATGACCAAGGGTTTCAATGCATCGTTTAACACTTGGATACTAGGGGTTTTTCAGGGTTTATTCAATTTTGGCAAGGTTTAAGCACGAAAACCTGAAAACTTTCAGAGGGCAAGACAAGAAACATGGCGAAGTAGCAAAAATAGGAAATACAACCAACAGAGGCTACATTCAAATTTTTGAAATTGACACACAACCTTATCTCCCCATTTTGCTTTCTTACTTGGACTAAGTCAAAGACCCAAGATGAATGTCTAATAGGATTGATTATGCCTGCATCCCTTAGCTTCATCAATTCTGCCTGTATCTTGGTAGCCAGTAATAGATTGATTGGACTTTGTTTTTGTCTGAATGGTTTAATGCCTTCTTTTAAAGGGACCTCATGTTGAAATAAATCTTCTCTATAGGCTTTCAAATCATCATAAGACCAGGAAAAAACATGTTTGTACCTTTTTAGCAATTTTATCAAATTCTGTCTCACATTGTTGTCCAATTTTTTTCCAATGTAAACTAATTGGGGAGATGTTTCAGATCCCAAATTAATTTCCTCTAAATCTCTCACCTTGGCATTGAACCTCTGAGTCATATAGTTGTCATTTATGCTAAACATGCCTTCCAATTCAACAAACCCTTTGGGAATGTGATTAGTATCTAATTGCATGACTTCCTGATCAAAAATATACATTTGCCATAGCCCATTTTGTTGCAACAACAATTCATCCACAATTGGGTTAGTGTTGTTTAGTTGTGGCTTAACTTCTTCAACAATAAAATTTTCCATATCAACATTCACACAACAATTTAATTGGTCAGGTAAGACCATCTCAACCATAACAGATGACCAGGGTTCTCAGTACAATTTGACCTCATTCCCATTTACAGGGATAGTTGCATAGGATAAATCCAACTGCATCTTTCCTCCTACTACTACTGCCCATTGCCTTGATAAAAGAATACCATAATATGGTTTAGTATCCACTACCACTATGTCCATTCTATAAGTTGCTTCAAGGAAAGCAGCAATTTTCACTTCAATATCCTTTAATGTTCCTATCATAGGAACTTCCCTGTTATCCATAGCATATTAGCTCCCAGCAAATGTAGTAACTTGGAGGTATAATTCTTTCATCACATGATAAGACATCACATTTTCTGCTGCTCTAGAACCAATCATGCAGTTTTTTACCAAGAAACTATTTATCATTAAGGTGACATAAAATGGATCAACAAAATACAATTCTTGGGTTATTATATTTCCAATACAAATGTTAGAAAATTCCTTGCTCTTTCCTTTTCCTTTCACTAATGGACCATCTTCTCTAGCACTATTTAGTGTCAAAGGTATCTCCTCACGATTAGGGACAGATATATCATCTATTCCTTTTAACAGTGCTACAGCAGCTTCTTTATGCTCTTTTATTTTCAACATTTCCATAAGTGGGACTGAGACTTTCATTTGGGTCAAAGCATGTTTCATGTCAAAATGAGGCAATTCAGGGGGCATATCATTTACTTTATTCATTTTCTTGAGTTTCTCATTTGGTACTAATTGTTCCTTTGATATTCCCCCCACCCCCCCCCCCCCAATATGATCATGAGAAGAACCTGCTTGCCTCCCACATTTATCATTGTCATCTTCCTTAGGATGAAAATCCTCAATTACTTGAGGTGAGTCTTTTCTAACATAAACAGGGATAGACTTGCCTTGAGCTGGTTGTACTATTCTATTTATTAAGTTGTAAACACTTCTTGCTTGATTAATTGCTGCAACAGTTGAAGACCTTTTTTCTTCATCAGTAGGAGTCCTAAAATGAGATTGTGAACTATCATCACCCATTGTGTTTATAGTTGCCTGTGAAACATACTCATCTTGATCATTTTGATAGGTTGAATTTTGTAACTGGTTTATAAAACAATAATTATCCTCCACGCATGAATTATCAGAGGATGAAGTAATATCAGGGAGCCATGGATATGGTTTCTTTACTATGAACATATTGATAGTAGGGCTTTCCTTCTCTCTTTCTTCTGTTTGGTCAAACAAAGCCTGAGCTACTACATATTGATAGGATGAGTGTGGCATATTGCAAGCATCACACCAGGGAGTGTTCTCTACATAGTTGGCATTGTTCCTTTTCAAGGGATCTAGGTTTTCTTTTTCTTTTGGTTTATTTTGCCCCTCAGGGACACATTTGCCATTAAGGTAGTTGGGTTCTTATCTCTAAGAAGATAAGACATTTTTCCATCAGCAACATTAATGTAAGTGGTAAGGCACACTTCCTCATCTAATCTCAAGACTTGGAATAATTTGTTCATGGCCTTTTGAAATCTACTGTTAAAATCAGCCATACTTGCATTGGGGAACTCCTTGATGTTATTAAATGCATTTAACATGTATCCAAAATTAACATGCTCTCTATACTACTCCCTAAAATAATTTACAAATTCATCCCAAGAGGCAATACTATCATTAGGCAAGTTTCTGAACCAATCCCTAGCATCTTCAATTAAAGATTGAACAAAAAGTTTCATAATGACATCCTCATCTTCAATTTCAAAGTTAGTTATCTTATGACCAAAAGATTTTAAATGCTCTTCACAAGTAACAACATTATTTCCTATGAACTTAGGAATCCTATCTCTTACCTCATTGGGGATCACATTAGGGTGACCAGGAATGCGTTCAAAGAAGAGAGCTTTGTATCTTTTCATGTGGGCAGGCCTCCTTTGGAAATTCCCCAGCTCATTGTTACCATTTGGTCCAAAAATTCCTCCTTGATGTTGAATAGGTGGAGGAACATTCTGCTTGGGCTTGGCAGCTTGAAAACTTGGGTGAGGACCCATAAGTTGAGCAGCTACATTAGGACCAAAATTTTGAACATTTGGGTTCTTTCCACACTTTTTCACTTTAGGAGCATCACCTTGATTGTTCACATTTATATTAGAAGAAGGATTTAATTGTTTTACTCCTTGATTCACATGCACAAAACTACTTGCAGTAGTATTATTGGTAGCATGAAGTAAGACTATCTTCATTTTCATATCAACTGCAGTAGCCTCCAGTTCCAACTTTTCTAGTTCTTTTTCCAAGTCATATTTAGCCTTCCTGGCTTGTTCAATGTCCAATTCAATTTGAGGTATTCCTTCAAGGTTGGAAAATTTCTGCTCAGGCTCATTTATGCTGATACCAACAACCTTTTGCTTACCTTTTTCAGGGGCATCTTTAGTAGTCACTTTGAGTTTCACATTTTGTTCATTCTTATATGGTAATAATTGCCTAATGACAGGTCATTTCTTCTCAAACTCATCCTTGTCAGGGTTTGAAATTTTATTTGGGGCTTTGTTTCTCAAATCATTGAGGCTACCAAACAATTCTAGATCCAAACCTTAACTTCCTAACTCAAGCTTTTATTCTTGTGGTCATTCCTTCTAGTCTTAGCTAAGAGTTCTTCTCTTTCCAATAATAAGTCATATATCCTTCACCCACGTTTTTCCTCTGCCTGAGCCATTTCCTTTTCTTGTTCTTTCTTTTTTTTTTCAAAGCCACAATCTCATCTTACAACTTATCTGAGTCATATGATGTTTTTTCAGCAGCAGAGGTCTCTTCTGATGGAGCAAGATTTTCTTCTGCAGGAAAGAACCTATGTCAGTATTTTCTCCATTCCTAAAGGGATCAAAATTGGTATTAGCTCTATAAGAATCAACTAGTCCCATAGGTTCTACATCTTCAGATGAAGATTACTTTCTTTCTGGAATGGGAATATCCATTCTTCCTTCAGAGGCATGTTGGGAATCATGTTTAGATGCCCCTCTTTTGGACCATTGTTTCCTTTGAGGCGTATGGAGCTATTCTCCAATATTATTTTTAGGATTCATTTTGGAATATGATCTGGTATTTCTTTGTCGGCTCATCTCACAGAACAAACAAATATTTCACTATGCAATACTGGAATACATAGAGGTTAGTTTTACCACCTCTTTCAGAGGAATAATATATGTTGAGATCAAACACCTTGTCCTATCTCAGATTTCCTCTTATAAAAATAAGAAAATATGGAACTTTGCAAATAGAGTAGGCTTGATAATTCCTCACCTCGTAACTTCAAGAAAATGATCTTTCACTGCCCATAGCTACAAATCTTTTCCATTTAGTGGACTTCCTCTTGAAAACAAACAAAGGGCTAGATTAGATATTTTAGAGTTACCAAATATTCCAACTGAGACAAGATCTGTATCATTTTTAGAATCAAGACCTTCAAAAAATGTGCCACGACAAATAAGAAGAGTAAACTCGCTTTAATGATTATGAGGAAAAACAAACTAATTCTCAATATTGTAAGGACAAATGCTTTCATGATCATGACTCTTAAAACATTGCAATTCCCTAGTAGAGTCACCAATTTGTTATCTCTTTCTCTTGCAGAATCAATTATAATAGCAATAAATGCCAGACTCTCTTATACCCAATTCAGATTCTCACAGGGAAAAGGATAATTAACAAGGATGAAAATCCTTCTACACTTTGGGCTCCACATACCCAGGCGGGTGCACCTTTGGAAGAGTATTATCTTACAACAGTTTAAACAATGGATTGAGGATTTGTGATCCTCCTTTTCATGCCATCAAGTTTAGGAAGGCTAACCTATTGATTCACTCTTCAAGGAATCACTAAAATGAATTGTACTAAATATAATTAGCTAGACATGTACTTGAGATAATGAAAATATAAATATTGATTAAATTTGGATTGATGATAACAACTTGTCACCATTTTGGCCAGTGCCTAATCATGGGTGATAGATTCAAAATAGAGCATACATATATTAAAGATAATTAATGGAAATACAAATAAACCTCAGATAGAATGCCTTACAAACTATCCTCTCATCCTCACACCCTTATATCAAATTCCTGCATAAACCCTAACCCTCTGCAATTATCTGCAAGATTTAAAACTCTCCTTGAAAGAAACTCCCAGACAAAGACATGGCTACTTTATAACCAGTATAGTCAAAATGCGTTACAAATTGAACACACAAGAACTAAGAGAAAATGCAAAAAGACATCATTGATATAAAAATGAAGATTCCATTATATTTTATTAATATAAGTCTGATATCAGTACATTCAAAAGACTCAAAACCAACATTTAGACACAATTCAATAGTCTGCCTTGTAGTTTTATTTTTTACCATCCTTGTACAATATTACAACTTGATACTTATAGACAGCCACAGTCATCTTGGAATCCTTTTGGAAAATAAGGATGCAACATGCTATGAATGACTAGGCTAGAGGACAAAATACAATTTACAGATGAGAAAAAAGTTTAGGTGGATGGAATAACAAATCTTTGTTATAAGCCATATAATCCCTTTGTCCTATGACCGCCTGAATGCTTTAAGTTGTTCTAAGGTGGATAGGTCCTTGTCATCTAGAATTTGTCCTCTTGTTGATGCAGAGCCCCCAATATTTGATTTGATCAAACTTCTCAACCTCTTTGGTGTTTGTTGTCCCCTTTATATTTACTGTCTTATGCTATCGGGGTGACTATACCATATTTTCTAACCCATGTGGTGAACACCTCATCATTTGGCCAACTGAAACTGATGACCTCATCCTTTTGGCTATTGAATTCCTCCCAATCATCATTGGCTTTCTCAATTTTTGCCTCCTAGGATTCAAAAAATGCCTTGGCTTTATTTAAAATATCAATATTTAACACAAACCAGCCAGTATTCCCCAATGTAACAATACTTTTTTTTCTATTGGTTAGTGTTTCATTCAATTGTCTTACTTTGGACATGTTGGAAAACATGTAATACCTGTCCCTAGAGAAATCTTCTCTCAAAGTTGTAACCCTCTTGATGACCATGTTCTTCTTGGTGTCCAAATTAAACATCAATTTGAGACATTTATAGGTGCTTGTCAGGATGATATCAATATTGTTCTGCTCCTTTGAAAGAGAGTAAAAGGATTTGACATGGGCTGCCTTCCCTTTGCAATTATTCATTATCAAATCCCACTTCTCCTTTTCATCATCATGTCTACTTATGATGCATGAAATCTTCTTTCCCAGTAAATAGAGGTTAGAAAGGTAGACCTCACTAGCACACCTTTTCAGGTTGGAAAATATCTGATCAGAACATTTTTGTTTCACCAATTCCTCAGCCTCTTTGTATGTAGGGGAGTCTTCAAGATCCCTTTTACCCTCTTCTTCTATCCTTCATCTGTCACTGATTGACTTGTTTTTCTCAGCATCTAGTTCTTCTCTTTTGGCATCAATGGCTTCTTGGGTAGTGGGACTCAAAGGTGCAGGGGATGGGGGATATGTCACAAATGGACTAGAGGAAGAGGGTTGCTAAGGTTGCTGAGCAATTACCTCTTGGGGCATAAGTTGGATTTTTTTCTTACCCTCCAGTCTTGCTATTCTGTTATCCTTCAACAAGGATTTGACCTTTTCCTCGTTGTAGGATTTAAGTACAAATTCATACTTCACATTTAAGCTGGCATAATCCCCCTTTTCTTTCTTAGCTACCCTTAGCCTTGAACTATCTATTTGAACAATGAGGTTTGTTGCTTCAATTCCTGAAGTATCAAAAATCCTATTCACAATTAGGCTTCATGTATCTTCAATATCATCATCTTCCTTTATTCTCCTCTTCTCCTTTTTCTTTAATAACCAAATTGCTAGAGCTGCATGGTCTTCACTAAAATGAGCACCAATTGATGTCCCAGTAGTTCTCATAGGCTTTTCTTTCTTTCTGACAGCATCAAAAACTACTACATCTGCTAAATCCCATTGATATAGTATGAGAACTCCCTGCTTCTTAATCATTTCCCTACCCTCTTCAAGGGTGATCTTATCAAAATTTGATACCATCTCCTGCTTGAATTCCTTCTCTATATCTTCCTTAGCAAAGTTGGGCTAGGATTTTTGCAGCTTTTGGCACTTATGATTGAATTCATCAATATGGCACCTCCATAGAAATTGAATGAATGCCCTAGTTTTAATGAAATTGTCATCAAACAAGAATTCATCACTGGCTTGCTTGGTTATACGATCTAACTCCCTGCCAGTAAATTCTGCTACTGTGAGGTCAGTTGTTGTATGTTTAGGCACCTCTAGCATCCCTTCTTGTAACTCCTGAGTGGCGAAAACCACTTCACCAACATTCCTTAATTGCACCAATTGCTCAACAATGGCTTGGTCATCATATTGCATGGGGGATTGGGAAGGAGAGTACAATTCACTCTCTTGTTCTTTTGTTTCCACCCTTTGTCTTTTGGGAGAGGGTGCTTCTTGAACATCAACACTTGTTGGCCTCTTTCCTTTATGCTAAAGAGGTTTGTTAGCTTTAGTTGCAATAGTAGTGTATCCTCTCCTTTTATACACTACATAATCCCCTGGTGGGACTATTCTCCCCTGTGGAAATTTATTCAAGACAACAAGATTCATTAGGGAGTCAATTTTGTAAGACCATGGGAAAAATTCCTTTAAAGGATCATAAGTCTTGTCAAAATTTTGTACAAAGTCCAAAGACTTCTTGTATGTCATCCATTTCTCCTCCCTGACTTCCTGGATACCAAGGTCAAAAATGTTTCTAACGATATCCTTAGGGTAGTTGAACTGATGTTATAATATCAAGCATTTAGTCCTCTTCCTGAACATACCCATGATAAATTCTTCATTATCTGCACACCTGGACACAGACATGGCTAAATGATAATGCTCAAAATACTTGTCAAACTATGTCCACCCACCTTTGGTTATGATGAAATGATGGGCTCTAGTGAGGGTAGGAAAGATGTTTCCCTTCATCTTTCCAGTATGGGCTTCTTCCTGTAGCCCACCCAATTGCCTTATGACTTTTTCTACTCCAATCTTGAGAGGGACTTGGTAGGGCAGCACATAAGGGGTTCCCCTGAATCCATAAACCCTAATTACTATAGAAAAAGGGTATAAAATTAGATCTCCCCAATTTTGAGAAATTTTTATCTCTAGGGCATATTCCATAGGCCTCAAAGCCTCATCATTTCAGTGTGGACCCTAGCATTTTAGTTTTTCAGCAGTGACTTGAGTTTAGTTGCAAAAACCTTATCAAAATAAACATAACTAGCACTCTTCCTATCCCATGACAGATCTGTACTCCACATCTGAACATGCAATTCTTCATCACCTTGGAACTTAGTCAATTTCATTTCTTCCTCAAAGAATTCTACATTATTGAACAAGAACATATGCATCATGAGGGAATACCATCCCATTGGTTTGTGTCTTGAATTCCTACCAGACCCTCATGTATTTCCTGGGAAATATAAGATGCAAAATCAAATGCTACTAACAGGTGGGGATGCAGAATTTGAACAACCATTAGCATTATGTGGATAGGCATTGTTACATCTTCATCTACACCCAAAACTTGGCATAGAGAATTGTACATCTTTCTGGCCTTGCCATTAAAAAAATCCAACTTGAAAGGTTCTGGGGTCCTAGGCCCTACTACAACCAAGTGTCCTATTTTATTAAAATATCCCTTCAATGCCTCATCCCTGTAATACTCCCTTTGAGTCTTGTATACTTCTTTAAAGTACTCAAAATCAATATCATCCATGTGCTCTAAGGTGTCAATCAGCTTGAAGATCCTTCTAATTTCATCACCTAATATAGTTAATAGCACATTTCCCTAGGTATCGCTAACAAACCTAGCCACTTTGTCATAAGTGTTTTCAATTAATGTGAACAAATCAGTGTCCATAAACACACCAGATGCTATCAATTTTCCTACGTCTAACTCCCAAATGTTACAGCTTGGGGTAGGAGCATTCCTTTGACTATAGTCTGTTCTAAACAGAGTAAGACCATCAAAATTGGTCTTGACATCTTTTTCCCATCTACCAAAAACATACAACCCATCTCCAATTTTGAAACGGGGATGTGGTGGAACTACCCTTTTAATTTGAGTGGCATCTCCAGTGGACAGTGGCAATTGCTATAACAAATCCTCCCTAATGTTTCTTTTTTGATAATCAATCTCTCCAAAATCTCAACTCTAGGGGCCATTCTGAACCTAAGGCCTTTTTTTCGATATTAAATTTAAATTTTGAGACAAATTTCTAAAACCTTTCCGCATTGCAAATCCCACGAACAATCTGAATACTGGTGAATCAAAAAAGCTTACCCATTTTGCATAGTAGTCACATGAAGGTAATTCTCTCTGCAATCCTATTTTTGCTCAAATGATTTTGATGAATCATTGTGACTGTAAGTCGTCTGAATCAATTTTACGGCCTTAATCAAATCAGTCTTTCAAACTGAATTCGATTGGAGTGGCCACACATTTTTCAATTAATTTTATAGCTTCAATTTCGTGGCTTAATAGCTCTCTACAACACATTTTATCAACTTTAAATTTGATTCATGATTCTGGACATCACTTTCTGCATCTGACGGCTATCTTATTTTCCCTAAAACAACTGTTTGCCTAGGACACGTGTCAAAACCACTTAATCACTTACTCACTAGATGTCGAGCATTTTTCTTTTAAGTGATTAAGAAGACCATTAGATATAAAACAACTTAACTGCCTTTAAACTCTTGCCAACTCTAAATGTCTGGGTCCACCAGCTGCTAGATGTCATCACCGCTTAATGGATTTTTTGATAGATGTCGTGCATCTTGGGTATAAGCCATTACGCCCAGTGTTAGATCTTTTTTGCCTTTAGTAACCTTTATGCTATCCACAACCGGACCCACATTCTTTCTTGGACATGTGTCGCTACCGCTTAATGGCTTGCCCATTAGATGTCACACACTTTTTGTTTAAGCCATTAAGCAAGTCGTTGGAATTTTTCATACTTGCCCATGGTTTAACTAAGAACCTTTATGACTATTCGGCCCGACCAAGGACACACATCACCACCGCTTAATCACTTAACTGATACATGGTTTTTACCTTTTGATTAAGCCATTAAGCAGGTCATTCGATCAAAACCAACATGCTCACCACATAAGATAATGACATAAAAGGGATTTTTTAGCGGCATGACTTAGGAATTATTAAAGTGGTTAGGATAACACAATATTTTAAAAAAAAAAAACCCATTTAACATGAAAACATGACTTGAGGTAACTTAAGTGACCGAAAAAGTAACATAAAAATAGAATCAGCCAAGACACTTAGGGTTTTTTAGATATTTGCCACCATTTTCAACTAGGTTAAGGGTAAGAATAAACTTTGTAGAGGCAGAAGAATAATTTTAACCCTAATTTTAGATCCTTGGACACCACCAATGACAAGGGACCCTAAGTAAATTACAAGGAACAATTCAAATGGGAAATAGCACCAACAATACCCACAATCCTTCACTACTGTAATTAAAAGGTTGCTTGGTTAGAGATACATATTTAGCTACTTCTGATAGCTTTCCCCATTAGGAGTACTATACTTGATTAAGAGTACAAAATACTTATTCATTCTACCTTGTTAGAGGATTTCACAATCTCTAATCTAAGAGATTTACTTGGTTAAGTGATTTACAAAATATATGACCTGTAAGGGCCTACCCATAAGAGAGATTTTTACTTCACTGATTGCAACAAAATTCACTACAGAATATCTGATAAAATTGCATAAATCTAATGTTGTCTAGACTCAGTGTGTTCTATATCTATGTTACCTTATTCTGTACTTGGTAGCTTAGTATCATAATCTCTGCTTCATTCTTCATACCTCTCCTCTGCTTCACCTTTCAACATCTTGATCAACTCTTTCAACTCTGCCAACAATCTAAACAACAATGTCAACCCTCTTTTGTGTCAACTCTCTACAATGTCAACTCTCTCTCTTACTCTTCTCAAATTTCAAATCTTCTATCTTATACAATATTTAGGTTGTTAACTTGATATAGGGCTTGAAGAATCATTAGTGGAGATTAAGTGGTTAAACTTAGGTTATATCTCCAATGTTGATGCCTTTTGAAACTTTATTGATTGATCTGCCTCATGATCCTATCCAATCATGTGTTTGGAGTCCCAATGACTCAACTAAATTTTACCTCAAATTTTTTTCCATGCTTCCTACTTTATGTCCAAATATAATGTATCTAATTTCAAATGAAATGTTGGCTCTAGAGTTCTTGGTAAACATGCTTGTGCTTGATCGGTAAAATCTATACTCCTTAGTATTTGTGAGTGCACGGTAACTATCCTTTCATGAATCAATATGTGTATAGCTCGCTTGGTGCTTGATACCTACTTGATAACTAATACCTATTTTGTTCTCGGTGTCTTTCTTGGTTTCCTTTACCAAATGTGTCTTCTTCATTGTATGAATTCCTTCCCTTTATTGCTTTCACCGATATATGGCTTTGCAAAAAACTAATGACAACAAACTCTCTTTAGGAGTAATAATATCCCCTTTGACATTAGTTTGGCATCTTGAAAAAAAAACTTCAAAGTCATCAAAATTTTCAAAACTTCAAAAATTTATGACTCCCCCTTTGATAATGCTTCTCAAAATATTACTACTTATATCTCCCTTATGTATATCACCTTTAATATATATATATATATATATATATATATCTCCCTATTTACTATATATATATTTCCCTTTTTCTAATAAACATGCCAAAAGATTACTTAGTCTTGTCTTCCAAAGGTATCTTGTCAAAAATGTGCTTATACTTAGCCTTTGCATCAAATAGTCTTGCCTCTCAACTATCCTTTGGTGTTTGCATAACAATTATTTGAGTAGAAAAAATTGCTGCCATACTAGTAATAGTGTCTAATGAACTACCATCAGGAGTGAAAATTAGATCTTTGGATTTATTTAAGTGATTATGCATAGAATCCATGTGAGGAATGAGTGAAGCTTGCATCTTTGGGAGTTCTAACCTTAGTTTGTGCTCTACATTTCTGAGCTCTTGTTGCTTTCCCATGAGAAGTTTGATCTTTGAGTAATAAGCCTGTAGGGATCCAAGCTCGGTTTAAATTCTCTTCAGCTACTCAATCAACACTTGTTCAAGCCTATTTCTCCTTGATCTATTTAAGGAATTGGGAAATATAAAAAAAATTCTGAAATAATAATAGAATATCAGACAATTTTCTCTCCATATCAGTGCATTATTTAGAAAGTGATACCTTGTCAAGTGCAATATTCTTGAAAATTGATTTTAATAATTTTTTATTCATGCTCTTGTGATGAATTTTCATCATGTCATTGATTGTGTCTTGATTTGATTCACCCACTTGTTTAATCAATTCTTCCACTTGATCAAGTAGATTTGCTTCTTTATTTGTAGTAGCATCAGGTAAAATCTCTTGTAACACTTCTTTGACATCTTCTAATATAGTTGTATAGTCGTAAAATGGAAGCACTTCCATTGTAGACTAGTTTAGCCTTTCGAGTAAGTGGTTTGGGGTCATGTCAAGTGCCTTGAATGGGTCTCTGACTTGGATCTGGCTTTTTCCCCTGTTCTACCCCATTTCCCACTTTTTCTAGCCCGTTTCTGACACCCAAAAATGTAAATTGGAACTTTTGACCTTGGGGTCAAAGTCAACCTTTCTAGATCAAGGTTGACCTCAACCTTGACCTAGGTCAGAATTGACCTTTTTCTGACCTATGGTCCAAATTCTAGATTTCTAGGGTTTTTGGATGTCGGGCTTTGGAAAGAGTTAATTCCCACTTCCAGGTCAGTTGTTTCAGTCTTGGGCACAATAAATCATAAATTATATTTTATATAGGTCCTCTTGTAGGGGTATAGGTCTAATTGGAATTTAATTTTCCTATGTAGGCATCTCTAGACGATTGTGCCCTAGATTCATATATAAGGAAGCTTTCTCCTCTCATTTTCTCTAACCATAACCATCATCTAAGTGAAATTCAGGCAAGCTAAGGAGTAATATTTGAAGCAAGCCAATAATCCATTGAAGCATTCATCTATTCTCAATCATTCAAGCACTCCTCAAGCCTTCAATTCATCAAGAAGATCCATTGGTGGCCATTGAAGGATTCAAGCTCTATGGAGCCCTCTTGTTGAAGATTTATCCATCCACATTCCTCCAAGCCTCTTCCTATTCAAAAGATCCATTCAAGATTGGTATTGAATATCTACAAGCAATTGATTTGAGACATCCTACATCCTACATTCTACATTCTACATACATTAGGTGCATACAAACTTATGGATCCACAGATTTGAATCCATCATAAGGGCTTCTACAAGCAAGGTGGATTTGTTCATTTACTTTTTTTTAGTTATGAAATTTCAATTATACTTTGAGGTTAATTCCAAAACTGGGGTTTGACCAAGGAAAACCCCTCCCCCCCAACAAACAAATCCATTTTTCTTGCAGGTACAGGTTTGGAACAGTGGATCAGAGTGCAGATTCAGATACCCTTTTCAGAAAAATTTCAGGATCCAAAAATGGATTTCCTGTCAGAGAATTTTTAGGTCAATTCTACCCTAGGTTAGAATCAGAAATTTTGGGTCAATGGGGACATTGACTTGAGGGTGAAAATCAGAACTGTGTTAGAACAGGAAAATATTTCTGGGTTTGGTTTGTCTCTACATTTGTATTCAAGATCCGACCTTAGATTTTCCAAAAACTGAGTGCAAACCCCCAAAAATAGCATTCTTCAAATCTATAATATTTCAAGGTTAGTACGTTTCTCCTATTCATTTCAATTAAAGTTCTTAATCTATCTAGATTTATCACACCTTCTTTCCTATAAAAATAGGTATTTACGATGTTCCTCTTTTCTCTTATTTCCAAATGATTGATTCTTTTATGCATTGATCCTTCCTTTGGGGTTAATCAATTTGGATCCTTCATTTGTATATCTAAGGATAAGAGAGGAGCATCTTATTTATCCCTACATTTTAAATACATATTTCATATCTTACACATTTGTAAACAACATAAACATCTCTATTGCTTATGTTACATTTTGGTGTTAGATTTACATCTTTTATGTTAGATCTTGCATGCATATTAGATTAGCTTTCTTTTATGTTCTTGCATTTACATTTCAAAAATTCAAAATCAAAATCTTGTGTTTCCTAAATTAGATCATTTGCATTACATTGGTGTATGAGCTTTACCACTTCTAGTCCTACTTATAGTATCACATTTAGAAGAAGCCATAGAATTATGGGTTCTTTTTATCCTGAGTCTTCCTCTCCTTTCCTTAGGATCTCAGATGACAATTTGATCACTCATAATTCCAATCCTTGTTTATCTCTAAGTTTTGTTCATCATTAGTGTCCATTAGTGGTCATTTATCTAGGTAGGTTAGTCGGTCATCATTGCGACTGAGCTATCTAGTATAGGCCGAGCAGTAGTCATTGTTGACCAGATAGTAGTTGTTGAGTTACACAGAAGTTGAGTGAAATTGAATATTCCATGCTGAGCGCTAGAGTATTCATGTGTCGAGAAAGAAAATTTTGTCATACATGTCAGGAATGACACAAACTTGAAGGTAAACTATTTTGGGCCGACTTATTTGGGTATTTAATGTTCTCAATAGAGTTAATTATCTATTAAATCATTTGATCCAATATGTGGCATAGAGCCAATCATAAAATTGGAATGCCCAAGTGGCATAAGTATTTGATCTTGATCATTGATCTAGATCTCAATGCCAGATCTGTAAGGTATATAAGATTGCTTCTTACCCTAATTGTGGTGTGTGTGTGCATACAAGAGATATATGTGAAGGGTTATTTTGAGTTAAGAAGCATAGATCTAGTAGAGGAATAGAGTAGTGAGTAGCAGAGTAAAGTTATATCAGATTATTAGATCAAAGAAGGTATTGAAAAGAGGAGATCTGTTATCATCATTTGAGTGCATATCGAAGGATCAGACCTTGAGACATTCGAACAAGTGTATCAGGTGAAATCTCTTAATAGAGTGGTTATAGTAGACCTTTCTAAATATCTGCCGAGTGCTTAATTTATTGTAAGTTTAAATCCTTTTGCGAGGTAGATTGTAATGTTCTGTAGTTCTTAACCGAGCAGACCTTTAATCGGGTAGATTACAAGTTGTGATCAAATTTTGTAGCCCTAACAGGCACACTTTATTGCTGCAGTAGTGAATATTTTTGTGGGTGTCATCCCCACTCCAGTTTTACCTTATTGGGTTTCTGGGTTACCAAATTTTGTGTCTTGAGTTACTTATTTTGTTTTATGGATGCTACTAGTTGATAGATCAATTATATTTATGGTATGGTTGTGGATCAATTTTTTTAAGTGATAAAAGTTAAAAGATCTGATTCAACCCCCCTCAGTATCTTTCTTTCCCATCTTGTATTTCCAAAAATTGGTATCAAAGCTCAGTTCTCCTACAAAAATGTTTTAATCAGCTTGAGAATACAGATCTTGAGATGGGGGTTTACAAATTGGGTAAAGTTGTTGAGAATCAAAAGATTGATATTCAGCTAGCATTACAACAGCTTGAGACAGCAAGACAAGAATTGAAGAAGTACCTTCTAATAAGGAAAGATTTGGCCAAACAAATGAATGACACTCATTTTTAGGAAGAAGACACTGCAAATCTATTTCAGAATAGAAATTATACTAAGAGAAATGCAGCAGTTTCAGATCTAATGGAAAGGAACAATACATTGTGTGAAGAAGTTAGAAACCTGAAAAGAGAGAAAGAAATGCAAATAGTAAGGCTATGTGAAGTAGTGGAACAGAGGAAGAAAGTTGAAGATGACAAAGCTATGGCTGAAGAAGAAAAAAGAATGATGACTATCAGACTTGATGAAAGGACACATGATGTACAATGATGAAAAACAATCAGGTTGACATGGCTAATCAACTACTACTTGTGAATCGGGAAATCAACAGGAAAGATATGGAAATTGTGAATTTGAGATCTGAGACCAGTTAATTGAACGATGAATTGAGATCCAAGAAAGAACTTAATGAGAGATTGAACAAACCAAATGAAGTTTTGAATTATTTTGAAAATCTGCTGGAATCTTGAAGAAGATCTAAGGACTCTTCTGGACTAGGTCATACCAAACAACAAACATCTTCTGAGAAAGGAGAATCATCTAAGACCGGTGAAAGGAGGAATGCAAAGACAAAGAACAACAAGTCTGTATTCTACCACTTTGGAAAACAAGGACACAGAAAAAACATCTGCCAAAGCATGAATGGTAATTCCAATCCTAAATCTAAGTTCAATGGTTATTTCTTTAACTGTAATAAGTTTGGACATCAGGCACATGAATGTTGGACAAAGGAAATCAATGCACCTCCCACACCTAGATTCAATGGGTGTTGTTACAACTGTTAGAAATTTGGACATAGAGCACAAGATTGCAAATCTAATGCTAAACAAAAATGGACATCAAAGGCACAAGAAAAAGCACCTAGGAAAGGAAACACTTATAATTGGGATTACAACACAAGGCATAGTTTTAATTACTGTGGTGAGTATGAACATGTTCTAGAAAAATGCATCAAGACACATTTAAGAGGAAAATATAAGAGTTGGATGAATGGAAGCCTAGTTTTTTATAATTGTATTAAAATTGGTCATACTAGGAGAGATTGAAAAACAAGGGTACCTACTCCTACTATTGAGCATATTAGAGCACAGATGAACCAGACATGGATAAGAAAAGAGGAATTGAGCAACAATTAAGATACTATAGCTGAGATCACCTAATCTAATGGATCAGGTTATCACACCATCACCAACTAAGAAAATGAGGTATGTGAGGAACTGTATTTATATTTCACATCTTTCATTAGTTCCTAACATATAAAAGTGCAAAATTCCATATCTACATATGTAAAGATGCATCAGGACACATTTTAAGATATGAACCATGAAAAGTTAATATGCACTATAGGTGATGAGAAATAGACTTATTTTGCACTAAGACCGAGTTCTCTAGTGCATGTCAAGCTGGTATGGTTGACTGAGTAATTTTTGTATGATGAACGAGTATGGGTTGTGACCGAGAGATAGGCAAATTTTGTGAGTCAGCTGAGGACAACTTTATGACACCCAGTCAATGGAAAGAACATTTAATGCTAACCTAATTTTGACCGTTGGAATTTATATAAAGAAAGAACCATTCATTTTCATTTTCACCATGTGATTGAGGATTTTACGGAGTGATTGAGAATTTGAGAACTTGATTTCAACAAATATTTTTCAAAGATTTATACAGCGTGTTGTTGGAAATCTTGAGTGAATAGTGTGAATTTTGATATCTGTCGAGGTACTATGTTTGTCATCTTTGAAACCCTATTTTCAGAAATCATGGCCGCAAGTTCTTCCATAGCAGCTAAGAGTATGGAGAAGGAGTTGAGAAAAGTTCAATTGGTAAGGAGCGACACCTGTGTGCCTCCTAATTTTAGGGCAGTTCTTGAAAGTGCCATATAGGGTGATCTGACTAGAGCCCTATCGTCTATTCCACCTAGGGTTCTTATGATTCATGATGTTAGATCATGTTATATGTGTAAAGTTAGCAAAATTGGAGATCATGAGTTAAGGGAATCCTACAACAAATTGTGTGTAGACGGAGCCCTAAAAGATGAGTATAAACATCTAGCTGAGAGAGGGTTAACTCATACCCTAGATTTCCAAATGGACTACAAAATGGAATGGATCAATATTGTCCTTAGCCATGTACATGCCATGAACATATGGCTGGATAATGGACAAGTTAGGATTACAAAGGAAATCATCCAAAGGGTATTTAGCTATCCAACTATCAATAGGAAGAGAGCCATGAGATGTCAGAGTAAGGAAAATATAGAAGAATACACCAGAGATGTCTAGAATAAAAGAGGAATGACAATCTCAAAAATCAAGGATTTGGAGCTTGATTTTGTAGTTAGGGTTATTGCTCACAAGTTCTATCAATCAAGCCGACTAGACAATGTCCGATGTATAGCAGTCGACCAACCTTGGAATATTGTGAAGAAGGACCATACATATGACCTTTCTAAGCTTCAGTTGACATAGCTAGCCGAGAACCTTTCTTCAATCCAAAAGACAAAGAACTCAATATGTAAGTTTGGTTCTCTGCTAGTTTGTAAATTTGTCTATGTATAGAATATATTTCCTACTTTTGGAGATATTGTATGGAAGATAGACCAACCAATTACATAGCAGATCAATGTATTCATTAATAAATTAGGTGGTAAATTTAATAATATAATGGGAACATACTTTGTCAAATTTAAGAAAAAGATGAGATTGAGAAGCAGAGTTCCTAGATCACTAGTTGAGAAACACTATGAGGAGATTTGTTTCCTAATGGATATAGATTTTATCTATGTTTAGGCAGTAGTGCCAAGGGTATCATGGCTAAGGCCATTACCTTATGAAGTAAATTTTGATGAGACATCTACAACTATAATAACTCTACTGCCACAGGAGATTGATGGATCAGCCAGACATTTTGGAAACTATGAGGAAGTTAAGTCCAAAATCTCTATGGATTTGAAGGATGGTAATATGGAGAGGAAAGGAAAAATATTGTAAAATAATTGAAGAAAATGGTTGGAATAGAGAGTGATGAAGAAATAGAGGATGCACCTTTGGGTTTATCAACAAGACATGGAGAGGATATGTCTAGTGAAGAAGAGGAGAGTGAACCTGAAGAAGAAATCACTGTGAAAGCTAAAGGAAAGCAGCCAATAGTTGCCAAGGAAACTAAACCAAGCCAAGACAAATCTAAGGCTACCCCTCTTGTTTCTAACTAGCCTAGGACAAGGGCATCAACTGTTTCATCTCTTGCCAAGACAAATAAAGTATATACAAAGAATAATGTCGGAGAGAGCAATTCAGGGAAAAGATAACAAGTTGAAACAAAGGTTGTGTCGAGCCAACTTGAGAAAAGACCGAGGAAAACAATCTTGGAGAAAGAAGATGATGAGCATAATATAGATATAGATTAACCCAACAACATAACTATAGCATCACATAAATCACTAACCAATATTGATGATGTATGCAAGAACATAAGAAGTACTATTGGATTAGCAAGATTTAAGTTTATCAAGTATGAGAAGCAAAGCATAGTAGACAAGCATAAGATTTAGGAAGTACTATTAGATATGATGGGTACATTCAAGATGACACTTGTAGAGATAGGAGACCTTGTCCCCACAAAAATTTATGATATTTTATCACAAAAGTGGCAATATGAATTGATGACTGAAAGATAGATAAGGGAAGGGATGTTAGCTAAGGTTGTTCCTGGATAAACCAAGAAGCAAATGGGAAATTTCATTGAGAAATATCAAAGGAAGTTTACTCCCAAACAAAGAGCTTATGCAATTCTAAAAAATGATGTTGAAGGTGTAGTTGAATAGAGCACCAAAATTTGGAAGGAGAATTTTGGGATATTGACCAATAAAAAAGATAAGAAAGGTGAAGGAACCTCAGAGCAGAAGGAAATGGAAGAAGAGATTGCTACTAATCAAAAAGAGACTGAAATGGAACTAGAAGATCAAACAGCCAAAGTACCAACTGTAGATCTGACAATGGACAGTCCCATTGGCACTGCAGTTGAAGATAACAATAATGTGGAAGTCGAGGGTCAGAATGAGCTAGCAGACATAGGTATGCAATCACCTATTCGTACAACTAAGGCTAAGACAGAGAAAGAAGGAGAAAAGGAGGTAAAAAATAATAACCCACTTATTTTAGAGGTTGTGCAAACATTCTTAGATAGTGGAGATAAGATGGAATAAATTGAAAACAAGCTTATAGAGCAAGAGGCTATACAAGTGTTGGTGGATCTACCACACTCTGTATCATCTACTCCTACTGGACCTAAAATTGGGAGTATACTTGATCAACAAGTAATCTTGACTCAGTTGCAAACTACAATTGAAGTTAATACTGACAAAGGAAAGGATAGTGAAGAACCTGAGCCGAGTATCAGCTCACTAGAGCTCAAGAAGAAGAATCTAAACAAGAAGAAGTCACTGAGATTAAATGTCACATTATATGAAGTTATTGTGATTCCTAAATGGGATCTAGAGAACTTGTCATATGATCAAATTCAGACTCTTCAAGACCTATTAAAGAGGAAGAAGAGACAAGAGGAAATGAAGAGGGAGCACAAGAAGAAACAAGTTCTCCATGATATAAAGGATATTTTTGTTAAAGCTTTTGACATGGAAGATGAAAATCAGAAAGCACCAATTCTGGAATAGTTAGTTCACATTGTGCGGAGAGTTAATGATAAAAAAATTGAGGAAAATGAAAATTTGTTGCAATGGTCTGAGAGAAAATTTGAGAACAAATTCATGGAGAAGATATCATAAGAGATTGCTACCAAACATGTTGAAATTTCTTCTCTTGTTGACATTCTTCAGGAAGTTGCAAATAATGTTTATTCTTTTTATAAAAGGTTATCTGATATAAAATTATTTATAAAGGATAATCAACATCTTATTAAGAAATTTAAATTAGATTTAAAGTCAACAGGGAACTCATTGAGCATGGATGGTAGTTCTAGCTCCATACATTTTGATAGGTTGAATCATGCACAAAGGAGATTAGTCGGGCTTATGGCTGAAGATGGCCAAATAAGGGCCAAATTGATAATGATTTAGACTAACTTGATACCTCATCTAGAGGTTATTCAGAAGGAACTTGTAGTTGCACGTGAAATAGTCAAGAGAGATCCTCATCTCTCTACTGTAGATAGTTTGGTAAGTCTAGCTGCCGAGCTAGAAATTAAGTTACACGTTATGAAGTTTGTTAAGGATAGCTGGGATACAACATTTGCATTGATATTACAGCTTCATAAGCCATTTTTAGATAAATATAGCTTAACCCCTACAACTAGCAATGACAAAAACAAGGGGGAAACAAATAAGGAAATAGACAAAGATGGGAAACAACAGGCATAATATTTTTTTTTGGCATGTGAACTATGTAAATATTATATGAAGTCTGAAGTATAATCTTAGGGGGAGTATATTGTGTTCTTAGGAAAATTTTTTGGATATAAATAAATGATAAGTGATTTTTCCACTAATATCAAAGGGGGAGATTGTTGATCTCTAAGTTTTGTTGATCATTAGTATCCCACACTTAGTCATTTATCTAGGCAGGTTAGTCAGATATCACTGTGATTGAGATATCCAGTATAGGCCAAGCAGTAGTTATTGTTGAGTAGATAGTAGTTTCTGAGTTACATAGAAGCCGAGTGAGATTGATTAGTCCATGTTGAGTGCCAGATTCATCATGTGTCGAGCAAGACAATTTTGTAATACATGTTACGAATTGCACAAACTTGAAGCTAAACTATTTTGGGCCAACTTATTTGGGTATTTAATGTTCTCAATCGAGTTAGTTATGCATTAAATCATTTGATCCAATACATGGTATAGAGACAATAAAAAAATTGGAATACCCAAGCAGCATAAGTATTTGATCTTGATCATTGATCTAGATCTGAATGCCAGATCCGTAAGGTATATATGATTGCTTCTTACCCTAATTTTGGCATGTGTGTGCATACAATAGATATATGCAAAGGTTTATTTTGAGTTAAGAAGCATATATCTAGCAAAGGAATAGAGTAGTGAGCAGCAGAGTAAAGTTATATCAGATTATTAGATATCAGATTATTAGATCAGAGAAGGTATTGAAAAGAGGAGATTCATTATTAGCATTTGAGTGCATATCAAAGGATCAAACCTTGAGACACTATAGCAAGTTTATTAGGTGAAATCTCTTAATAGAGTGCTTACTTTATTGTAAATCTCTTAGCCGAGTGCTTACTTTATTGTAAGTTTAAATCCTTTTGCAAGGTAGATTGTAATGATTTGTACCTCTTAACTGAGAAGACCTTTAATCAGGTAGATTACAAGTTGTGATCAATTTTTGTAGCCCTAATAGGCACACTTTATTGTTGCAATAGTGAATATTTTTGTGGGTGTCATCCCCACTCCAGTTTTACCTTATTGGGTTTTTGGGTTATCAAATTTTGTGTCTTGAGTTACTTATTTTATGTTATGGATGCTACTAGTTGATAGATCAATTATATTTATGGTATGGTTGTGGTTCAATTTGTTTTAAGTGGTAAAAGTTATAAGATCTGATTCACCCCCCCCCCCATCTCAGTATTTTTCTTTCCCATCTTGTATTTCCAAAAATCCTTCCATGGAGTATAACTATTCTCACTCATCTCATGATGAGGATGATGCTTTAAGAGTTCCTCCTAAGCAAGTGCAAAAAATTTCAACCAAACTTGATAAAAGGGGAAATTGGTTTATTCAAGAAAACCATAATCAATATTCCATCCAAGCTATAGAGGCTCTTAATAAAGTCCTTCATGATAGTGATCAAGGTATTAATCTCTTGCGTGGTATCACTCATATTGTGCATTTGAATATTAAACCTTTAGCTCAAGAGGCTCAAGATCTAGGATTCACTCCTCCTGTCACTAGTGAGGGACCTTCTTCTGTTCCTTTACCTAGCATTCCTACTTATACTCCTCCTTTTATGACTACATCTCTTCCAATTTGATCTATTCCTATGAGTGTTCCACCGGTATCTCTACCTACCGCACAACCTTCATATCATAGTGTTTTTTTAACTTATTCCAATCCCCTTCCAACTATGGTTCCAAGTATTCCACTGATTGTGTCTTGTATTCCTACCGCTTCCTACACTTTTCCTAGTGTTCCTAATAATTCTATGCCACCTATTTCTTCTAATAATTCCACAATTATTAGTTTGGCTCAAACTGTGTCATCTTTACAATAACAACTTGCATCCTTAACCCAATCCAAGTTTAGCATTCCTACATGTGACATGGGTAGTCCTTTATCCTTAGACATTATTCGTGCTATTTTCCCTCATCAAGCTGATATCCCTCATCTTGAGAATTACAATGGTAAAGGCGATCTTGTTACTCATGTTAAAACATTTTAAATCCTTTGTAGCGATTATGCTCATGACCATAGGATTTTAGCTAAATTATTTGCTAGGACATTTCATGATAAGGCCTTGCAATGGTATTGTTCTTTACCTCATTATTCTATTGATTCTTTTCCTAAACTTTCTAATACCTTTATCCAACAATTTCAAAATAACATTGGTCCGCAAGTGTCCTTAACTGATTTAATGCATTGTAAAAAAAACATTAAGGAAAAATTAATTGATTTTATTGGTGGATTTAAGAATTTGTATGCTCAGATTTCTTATCATGTTCCTGATATTGATATTGAGCATATTTTTATTTCAAATTTACAAAAGGATATTAGAGATAAGATTTTGCTTACTGAATTTACCTCTTTTCAACAACTTTGTGTAGAACTTTGAGAGAAACACTCTAATGGCTCATGTTCTAGTTGATAAGAGTGATGCTTCTCCTAATCCTAATAAGTTTTAGAAACCTAATAACTATGTCAAGCTCAATAAATAGATGAATGTAGTTGTTGATCAAGTTGTTGTTTCATCAGAAAATGCCACTTCTACATCCAATTCTTTCAGTATGAATCATACGTTTACTCCTCTTTCTGAATCTTTACATTCTATTATGAGTAGGTTGCTAAGTGCAAATATGATTACCTTTCCTCCTATTCAACCTCTCCTTCCTACTATGATAGCATCAAAATCCTTTGATTCTAAAGCTTTTTTCCAATACCATCGCTAGAATGGCCATGATACTAAAAAATGTTATTCTCTAAAGCATAAAGTTCAAGACTTAATCGATTCTAATACTTTATCTGTTGATAATTTTGATGGTAATGGGAACAAATCTATCTCTCCTCCTAATCAAGACATTCAAATCTATATGAATCCTTTACCTACACATGATACTAATACCATCGCTCAACCATCTTCTGTGAATATTGTTTATGATTCAAAGATGGATGATCTTAATCACATTGTTAATCATGTGGAGTGTTTTGTTTCATCTCACCCTACTTTTCAAGATCCTTCACCTCCACCTCAACTTCAAGTTCCACCTTAATCTCATAAACAAACTAAGGATAAACGACCTTGGGAACTTTCAATTACCTTTAATGATTCTGAGACCATTAAGGCTCCCAATGGTCCCCTTTTATATTTATGCTAGGATTTCTAAGATACCTATGCCTGGTTGTCTTTTTGATCCAACATCTTTAATAAATTTAATTACTAAGGAAAACCTTTTCATGAAAAACCTAGAATGTGATTGTTATGATACATCTGATGCATGGATCCAAACTTGTAATGGTTTTCTCTATCCTACACTTGGTTCTATTAACTTGCCTATTGAACTTTGTGGTAAAGTTGTAGATACTACCTTTATTGTCATTCCTACTTCTGATCAATTTCAAGTCAAATTTGGTTTTCCTTGGATAACTACTGTGCATGCTATTGCTTATCCTATTCATAAATGTCTTAAGTTCATTCAAAATGGAGAAGTGAAAATATTAATCATAGTTTGTATCAATCTTCTAAGCCTAGATATTATGCTACTCTTGATTTATTTTGGCCTTCATTACCTAATTCATGTCCTCCTCACCTTGACAACCTTTTTCATTCATATCAAACCTACAAACATCACAAGATTGTCGAGTTAAGCATGCCTCAGATAGATCTTAACCATGGTCTTTTGCCCACTGCTATACCTCCTTTATCCATTATTGCTATCTCTATTACTCAACCTCCCAGTGTCGCTTCTCATCCTTCTATGAATCCTACGGATCCTCCTATAGAACCTGTGAAGGAACTAGTTGTTATTCCTCCTAGTTCTAAACATGTGTCAAACAAAGAAAAACTCAACAAATTTTCTAATGAACATCGTAAGAAGCGTAGAGCTAATTCTAGGGTCCGTGCTTCTGTTCTTCAAAATTCTTTACCTTCTTTTGAACAACCTATGCCTGATGTGTTGGAAGAAGTTAATGTTCATAATGATGATAAGATGAATGAGTATGATGATCCTATTCACGTCTTAGATCCTATTATAATTAATCTTGATGAGGAGGATACTCTTGATGATCCTATTGATCTTAGTGATTAATATGAGACCATCAATCTTGATACTAATTTACCTCATATGCTTTCAACTCAATTGATAATTACACCTAGTAACGAGTATCACAATTCTCAAGAGGATCCTTGTTTGGAACTGGCTATTATTCCTACTCTATTGGATATAGTCCCTATTATGATTTTCCCAGCTTCCATAAATGTTATAAACTGAGATGGTGAGAGTAGGCGATGCGCGTGATTGGCTTATCCTTCATGGTAGCCCTTTTTGTGTTTGCATGTTGTACTTTACTTCTCCTGTAATGTGTTTTCTAAATGTTTGTTAGACTCTTTTATATGACCCTTGTTACTTTGTTGGTGCAAGGTGATAAAGGAATCAAACCTATTGTACAATTCCTCTATATGTATCTTCACTCTTCTATATGTTTTTTTCATGTTATGTTATACTTGTGATATTGTTCGTAAATTTTTTCCTTGTGTAGTCTGCTTGGATATGCACATGGTAGCACTAATTCTTTTTTGTCTCCATGTTGTGGTCTAAAAAGACTCTTCTTCATAACTCTTGAGTTTTCTTTCCTCTATTGTGATTTTAGTTCTACTTTCTTTGGGGAATGATGTTAATTCATTTGCAATAATATCATATCTATGTATATATATTATCCTATGATCATACTGACCCCACAGAAAGTAGATCCCTTTTGTGTTCTATGTATGTTCATGTGGTATTTCCCTTGATTTTTCTTTGTTTGGGGCATCTTGTAGTGGAAATGTAATCAGTAGAGTTGTTTATGTTTCTGTTCAAGCCATTACACTTGTTAAAGTGTTAGCAATAACTTTAATGTAGGGGCATATGCTCTACTCACTTTTTTCACACACGTACATTCAAAATATTTTCAAAACTTAAATTTTTTTTCCCTTTATGGATTAAAGATTAATCCTTAAAGCATAAATTTTTACTTTATAGGATCTCTTGATCCCTCCAATTTCAATTTACAATGTTTTGATCCTTTAAGGTTGGAAGGTGTCCTTAAGAATGGATCTCCCTAATGGGTTGACTAGTGAGTAGCCACATTCACTAGGCGCTTCAACCCCATCTTTCCAGTTGCACTATTTCCTTGTGTGGTTCACAATGGGACATAAGTTCTCATTGGGTGAGGTAATCATACCCTCTCTCTTTTTCTCCTTAACTTGTGATGTCTCTCTTATCATGATCTTAGGGTTGATAAACACTTAAGTCCCTGGGGGCTTGAGGATTCCTTTGTCCCTTTCAATTTTAATAAGATTATATGTTCTTTATGATCTCCTTTACCAAGAGTTTGCATTGAGTCCATACTCTTGCTAAAGTGGGGGCTAAATGTATAGTCAAAAAATGGAAGCACTTTCATTTTATACTGGTTTATCCTTCTAAATAAGTCATTTGGGGTCATGTCAAGTGCCTTGAATGGGTCTCTAACTTGGATATGGCTTTTTCCCCTATTTTTCCATGTTTCCCACTTTTTCTAGCCTGTCTCTAACACCCAAAATTGCAAATTAGGAATTTTGACCTCAGGGTCAAAGTCAACCTTTCTAGGTCAAGGTCTACCTTGACCTTGACCTAGGTTAGAATCAACCTTTTTTTGACCTATGGTCTAAATTCTAGATTTCTAGGGTTTTCGAATGTCGAGCTTTGGAAAGAGTTGATTCCCGCTTCTGGGTCGGCTATTTCGGTCTTCGGAGCAACAAATCTTAAATTACATTTCATATAGGTCCTCTTCTAGGGGTATAGGTCTAATTGGAATTTAATTCTCCTATGTAGGCCTTTCTAGAAGATTGTGCCCTAGATTCATATATAAGGAAGCTTTCTCCTCTCATTTTCTCTAACCATAACCATCATCTAAGTGAAATTCAAGAAAGCTAAGGAGTAAAATTTGAAGCAAGCCAATAAGCCATTGAAGCATTCATCCATTCTCAAGCATTCAAGCACTCCTCAAGAACTCAATTCATCAAGAAGATCCATTGGTGTCCATTGAAGGATTCAAAATCCATGGAGCCCTCTTATTGAAGATTTATCCATCCACATTCCTCTAAGCCTCTTCCTATTCAAAAGATCCATTCAAGATTGGTATTGAAGATCTACAAGAAATTTATTTGAGACATCCTACATTCTACATTCTACATCCATTTGGTGCATGCATACTTGTGGATCCACGGATTCAAATCTGCCACAAGGGCTTCTACAAGAAAGGTGAATTTGTTCATTTACTTTGTTTTACTTATGAAATTTCAATTATAATTTGAGGTTATTTCCAAAAATAGAGTTTGACCAAGGAAAACCACTCCCCCCAACAAAAAAATCTATTTTCTTGTAGGTACAAGTTCAGAAGAGTGGATTGGAGTGCAGATTCGGATACCCTTTTTGGAAACATTTCAAGATCTAAAAATAGATTTCCTGTTGGAGACTTTTTAGGTTGATTATGCCCTAGGTTGGGATCATAAACTCTAGGTTAATGGCGACATTGACTTGAGGGTAAAAATTAGAAATGTGTCAGAACAGAAAAAAAAATTCTAGGTTTTGTTCATCTCTGTGTTTCTATTCCAGATCTGGTCTCAGATTTTTCTAGAAACTGAGTGCAGACCCCGAAAAATAGCATTCTTCAAATTTTTAATATTTCAAGGTTAGTAATTTTCTCCTATTCATTTCAATTAAAGTTCTTAATCTATCTAGATCTATCACACCTTCTTTCCTATAAAATGGGTATTTAAGATCTTCCTCTTTTCTCTTGTTTCCAAATGATTGATTCATTTATGCATTGATCCTTCCTTTGGGGTTAACCAATTTGGATCCTTCATTTGTATATCTAAGGATAAGAGAGGAGCATCTTATTTATCCCTACATTTTAAATACATATTTCATATCTTACACATTGGTAAACAACATAAAAATCTCTATTTTCTTATGTTACAATAATATTTTCTTTCTTCTCCTAAAGTGATTCATTTTCTATGGCCTTGAGTCTTACTAATTCAGCATATTCTTTTTATCTCATCAGGGTCCATATTTTCCAGATCTAACTTAGGTAGTATGATAAGTTGGCTCATGTCTATATGTTTCCTCTTCTTTGATTTTTTATTTTTCTTTAGAATACTATCACCAGTAGACAATATGGTGGCTGGAGATTCCTTTAAAGCATCTGATACACTTTTTTCTTTAATTTCTTCTTGCTTGTCAGTACCTTTGGCCGTTGGTGACTCTTATCTCTTTTCTTCTTGTTTCTCTTTGGTTTTCTCTTCTTTATTTTCCTCTTTCTGTTGTTCTTTCATATCCTTTTCTTGTTCCTTTTCTTGTTCCTTCTCTTGTTCTTTCTCTTGTTCTTTATCTTGTTCTCTTGTTCCTTCTGTACTGTGGTGTCCTCGGTGGAAGGTTCCTTAGTGTTGTATTTTGTGTTAGGCTTGGTAGCCTAAGGCTCCTTAGTTTCTCCTTCTTCTTTTTTCATAGGTGGTTTAGTGCCTTTTTCTTCTAAATAAATTTCCATATTAGACATTCCAATATCAACATCTAAATACTCGTTGAATTTTTCTATAAACTCTTCTAATATTTTTTCATCAGCAACTTTAACTATATCTATTTGTTTGGTTTATATGTCCTTTTCAGTCATCACATCTTAATCATCTACAATTTATGTTGCAGGTTCCTCCTCTTTAATATCTTCAATCAAAATTTCTTCTTTAACTAATGTAAGGTCAATAGGATCTTCCTTACTGTGTTCTTCGGTATCTTGACCTTATCCTGTCTTATCTTTCATGTAAATAGAAATAATTTTTCTACATTGTACATCGACCTCTTCTTTTACTTTCTCTCACTCTCCATACATGATCCTTAAATATATACTTTTGATCAGAAAATGGTTAGAGTAGTTTTTCATTTTCTCGTCAATTAGGGACCTTTCCCTTATTTTATTTTCAATGTTCAATGCATACTTCCATCTAGCATAATTTTTTGTATTTAGTTTAAAAGGTAGATGGTTGACAACTTCAATTGGTGCAATTTTTAACTTACTCAAAGTAAAAACAACTACCTCTTTTGTCTTGGTTTTACCTTATTCATCTTGGTTGTCATACATCATGTATATTATTCCAGAGATTCCTTCATTCTTCTTAAGTACCTCAATTGACTCATCTAGATTCATTTGTATTCTACCTGAGCTTAAATTATTATGTTTTCTAAGTTCTTCATTATTTGTCTCACTATCTTCTTTCAAGTTCAATTTCCTCCTTGTTTGGATTGTAGCCTTCTTACTTCTCACATATGTCTTTCTCTTTGGCTCATCAGCTTCTGATTTCCTTTTTGATCTCGGTGTAACTATGGACCATGTATTTGGTCTTGCTATCTTAGGACTCGGCGAGGCCTTCATTGCTAGTGGCTCTATCCTCTTTGTGTTAGAGGATTCATCCTCATCTATTTCATCATCAACTCTGAGATCCTTTGATAATTTTTCAATCATTTTGTATGTCCTCCTTTGAGCTTTAGGTTTTAGGATTTCTTGTTTTCTCCTCTCTTTAACTTCTTCACAAGTTCCATACCTTTTGGCTCTTTTGTTAGCAGGCTTATCTAACAAAGTGTTTATTTGTTGAGTTTCAATGTATGTATCCATCCCATATCTCATAGGTTGTATCCAGATGCTTCTAGGTTCAACTACCTTTATGATACATGTGTCATTGTCAACTTCAAAACATATGGTGCCATGATATTTTTCAACCGATTAAGGTTTTATCTTATAATTCTTATGAATTTTAGCTTGAGACTTAAGAAAATAATAATCCATAACCATATTAAGATCTTCACCTAGACTCAAGATGTAATCATTTATTTGATACATGACAGGTTTCTCTTTGCTCCATGTAACATTACCGATAGATGGGAAGAAATTCATAAAATAGAAATAAATGCATACTAGTAATGATCCAAACTTCAAAGTATTTGACTTTTATTTCCTTATGGTATTCAAGTTGTCTTCCAATTGCTTTATCAAAATCTCACATATGTCTATCTGCATGTCCTTCTTCAAAAAATTTACACCAAATCTACAGCTCCACATGGTACGCTGTCAACTCTAGAAGATTGAAATACTTGGTAGAATATAACATTACATGAAAATTTTAGTTCACGTTCTTCAATAGTAGATGTCTTTAAACCTCTCCCATCCCATTTTTACTTTGTCAATTCACTCTTTTTTTTTTCTCAATTTTCCTTATGGCCTTTGGCTTGTCACCAATCAAATAACTAGTTACAATGTGTAAAACATCTTTTGTGATCTTCACTGGTTGGCCAAGCCACATGAATTGGTCATGTACTTGAATGAGGACCATTCTTACCCATTTTTTTTGAATACTCTTGATATATGAAGGGCATGATTCAAACACTTAGTCTCGAGATGAATGTGATCATCTTTTAGCTTTCCATTCACACATAGTTTCTGAAATGACATATCAATCTTTGTTATCCATATTTCCTCAAATTTTCAATGTATGAATACTCCCACATCTTCAATCGATATAACCCTTGATGGTATTGATGTTACGGCTCCTCTTATCAGGTTCTATTGATATTGCTGGTGGTAGCTTATACTTAGGGTTTACAGGTTCAACATAGTCTACAACAACTAGGTTCTTAAGCTTTGGTGCCATCTTTTCAAATTCTCTGTTAGACTCACTTTGGGATTCAAGTTTCTTGGTTTGGTTGCACGAACAAAACTAGGGAAACACCAACTGATATCCTAATACATTCAACTTATCCTGCAAAATATTGTAATAGTTTAGGAATACCTTATTGATCGTTGGAATACGCTTGAAGATTTAGCTCTACAACTTTTCTCACAATGCTCTTGAAAATGATAAGTGACAATAATAGATGATTGGATCTATCTATATCTTTCACTAGGTTTTAGGGTTTCCAATGGTCATAAAATAATAATAAATTCTTTACTAATCCATTTTACCAATTGCCTTTACTTACTTCTACCAAATGATATAAAATATGAAATTAGAAGTATGTATCCAAATGCATCTAAATATGCAAATGTGGATCTCTCCACATACACTAGAAACTGATTTAAGATTTAAAAATTTGCTTTGCAGTTCCTATACATACCTTATGATTGATTAGTTAGAGTTGGTTGCACTCGATCTGGAGGATGTGGTTCCTTCAACTATCCCAAATGATGGTCCATCTTCCATGGTCTTTCTCTTCCATGTCCTATTCATCAAATCTCTCATTTCTTCTACATTTACTTTTGGTTTCTCATATTTCTCTTCCTCTGTTGGATTCTTCTCTTGGTACCTGCAGTCTTTGGAAAGGTGACCTATCTTGTGACAATGGAAACATGCCATTCCCAGGTTTCTCCAAGTTCTCCTATTGTTTCTGCCATGAAGTAACATACAATTTTATGATATTGTTGCATGCCTTCCACATACTAAACATTATATCCTTGTATTATATTCCCATGGTATAGATGTATTTTGTCAGTTACTCTGCATGTTCTGTTGGTTTGGTACCCGTTTGTCATTTCTCCTTGGAGATTTGTATTCTTCAGACTTGTGACTGTACTTGTTGCAAATACTACAGTATCCATTGAATTCAGGCTTCCTTGTGTTGTTTATAGTTCTTGATCTACATTCAAATTCTCGGTGACCATACTTTTTTGAGTTATAGAAATACCCATCAAACTTAGGTGAGCTTAGTGACTTACCTCTTTTTCTTCTACAGACATTTGCAGTATGTCCATATTTCCCATAGTGGTAACAACTAGGTGTAACCACCTAAATTTGGTTTGTCGCAACTATGGACCCTATTTTCCCTAAGTGTGATGATACCCTTGATTTATGTCCAAATGACCCTATTACTGCTTGGCATAATTCTTTTAATCAATTTAATATCCTAGGTGATTTTTATCGCTGATTTATATTAACTATTATAGCCATACAATTCAAATCAATTTCGACCAATCAAATCAGATCAAAATCAAACATGGCTATAGTATTTAATTATAAAGGAATTAAATAAATCCCTAAATCAAATACC
>MU226540.1:150395-182384 GCA_018584345.1 Thuja plicata
TCTTTCTAGTTAGAAGGCAATAGGCTGATATTAGTGATTTTGAACGTTTTGACTAACCTTTCAAGCTAATGCAATGACCTATTGAGTGTTTGTGTCATTTTCAACAGGTACCCATTTACACACACACTAGGCTTTTTTTTCTTTGGTGTGGTAGAAGTGTCTTGTTTCTCAGCTTGCTTAGATGATTCTCCTTTCTCAGTAGTGCTCTCACTATTGAATCCAAGTCCCGTTTTGTCACTAGGTTGTTTCTGACCTTTGATCTGTGCATCTAATGATCTTAGTGCTTCATCACTTCTCTTTAGTATCTCATTGACTTCTTTTTTCAGATTTTAGTTCCCTAGCCAATCTTTCAACTTCACACTTCAGTGCTTGATTCTCAAATTCTTTCTCAACTAATTTAGCTTTAGAATTTCTATTATCTACTTCAACTAATTTTAGTGTTTTTTTAACTACTCCCTTAGATTCAAGTATCTCGTTGATTCTTACTTTTTATGCCTCTTGATCTTTATTTGCTGACTTGAGTTTCCTGGTGAGTGACTTGTTATTTTCCAAGAGTTCTACAATGGCCAATTCAGCTTCATCACTCAAACTACCTTAAGATGATGTCTCAATATTATCAATATATTCTTGAGCGGATTTAAGTTCACTACACAACTACTTCCTCATCTCAAGGACTTTTCCAACTTTGTTTTCAGATCTTCAATCACCTCTTATGCATTTTCTAGTTCAAACTCAAGACTATCAATCTTCTTAGATTTCTTGTAACTTTCCATAACCGTGATCTTTCCTCTTAGGTGGTTAAACATTTTTTCTCAAGAGGCTAGCTCTGATACCTATTATTAGTATAGTTGGAGTAACTTAGGAAATTTTTTGTACTGAGAGGGGAGGGTTGAATCAGTACCCTTAAATACTTTTAACCATTCATTATGATCTATTAATGAGTTGAATACATTTCATAAGATGAAGATGAAGTAAATATTCCAAACCATAAAATATGCAACACATAACACATAGATTTAGTCATGCAAAAATCCTTTGTTAGAGGAAAAAATTGTGGTGGGGATGACACCTACAATCCTTCACTACTGCAATAAAAAGGTTTCTCGGTTAGAGCTACAAATCTAGCTACTTTTGATAGCTTACCCTATTAGAATTACTATACTTGATTAAGAGTAAAAAATACTTATTTAATCTACCTTGTTAGGGGATTTCACAATCTCTAATCTAAGAGATGTACTTGGTTAAAGGATTTACAAAATATAAGACCTATTAGTTCCTACCCACAAGTAGGATTTGTACTTCACTGATTACGAAAAAATCACTACAAAATGTCTAATAAAAGTGCATCAATCTAATGATGTCTAGACTCAGTGTGTTCTATATCTTTGTTACCTTATTCTTCACTCAGTAGCTTAGTATCATAAGCTCTGCTTCATTTTTCATACCTCTCCTCTACTTCACCTTTCAACATCTTCATCAACTCTTTCAACTCTGTCAACAATATAAACAAAAATGTCAACCCTCTATTATGTCAACTCTCTACAATGTCAAATCTCTCTCTTACTCTTCTCAAAGTTCAAAGTTGTTGTCTTATACAATATTTAGGCACTAGCTAGATCCAGGGCTTCAAGAATCAATGGAGAATATTAAGTGGTTAAACTTAGGTTACATCTCCAATGTCGATGGATTCTAAATATTTATTGATTGATCTACCTTTTGATCCTATCCAATCATGTGTTTGGAGTCCTAATGACTCAACTAACTTTTACCTCAAATTTTGTGCAACATTTCCTTCTCAGTGTCAAAATCTAATGTATATAATTTCAAATGAAATGTCGGCTCTGGAATTCTTGGTAAACATGCTTGTTGTTGCTTGGTAAACTCTGTACTCTCTTCTTAGTATTTGTGAGTACTCGGTAACTATCCTTGCATGAATCAGTATGTGTATATCTCACTTGGTACTTAAGACCTTCTCAGAACCTAATAACTACTTGGTGCTTGGTGGTTGTCTTGGCTTCCTTTACTGACTATGTCTTCTTCATTGTATGACTTCCTTCCTTTGGTTTCTTTCACTGATATATGACTTTGCAGAAAACTAATGACAAAAAACTCTCTTTAGGAGTAACAATATTATGCATATGGATGGTTTTGATCTTTTGTTAGGGAGACCATGGAAATTCAATCACCGTACATTACATGATGGGTATAAAAATTCCTATTCTTTGAAAAAGGATGGTGTCTAACACAAGTTGAAGCCATTGAGGGAAACAAAGGAAAAGGTATGTAGTAATGCAATAATATGTTTAGTTGATGGAAGAAATTTTATAGAAGGCATGAAGCATGAACATATGTGTTTTTCTTTACTTCCAAGAGTTGATAAAGAGGAAGAAAAAGATGTACTTGTAGAAGTTGTAGTTTTGTTGGATGAGTTTCAGGATATTGTATCTGATAATGTACCTAATGGATTGCCACTAATAAGAAAGATTAGTCATCAAATGGACTTGATTCCTAGAGCTAGTTTTCTAAATAAGGCATCCCATAGAATGACTCCAATAGAGAGTGATGAATTGAATAGACAAGTGCAAGAGTTTTCATAGAAGAGGTTTATTAGAGATAGTTTTATCCCATATGTTGTACCAACAGTACTAACACCAAATAAAAATGGAGAATGGAGGATGTGTATAGATTTTTAGGCTATCAATAAAATTACTATCAAGTATAGGTTTCCCTTGCCAAGGATGGATGACATTTGTTACTCAATTGATGGAGATAATGATGAAGACCAAGATTAGAGGTATACAAGATTGTAGAAAAGGTTAGATCAATTATTATTTTTTCATTGATGTCGATCAATTGATTCTTGGTTCATATTGAATTGCCACATATTTTGGATTTGATTTAATTGGGAAAGTTAATAAAGACCAGATAATGATAAGTTTATCTTGAGATAATTGTTTTCTACTTTATCAATTCATTAAAGAAGATTGGGAAAGTCGGTAAGAGTAAAGAGTTAAGATTAACGAGCAGAAAGAAGTCTGTCGATAAAGGGTTATGTAAGTCAGTCAAGACACCGAGACATTGACACACTGAGTAGTGCATGTTAGTCACCAAACTGAGAGTTAGTTACTGAGCATAACATATGTTAGAAACAAGGATAAGAACACATTTAATGGTGAGACACAATGATCTAGAAGATTCTAAAAATGAAAAAGAAGTTAGTTAGAAGATCTACACATGGGAAAATTCAAGGAAAAGATCTATGGTATAGATTAAGTGGCAAAAGTGAAGTTTTTACTTCCAAAAAAAGTGCAAGTTCTAAGGTGACACTGAAGTGGTTAACAAAGTTTCAAGTTCACTGAATCAATTTAAAAATTTGATCTAATGGTTGAACGTGATTCAAGGAAAACCTAATCAAGGAGATTAAGAGGAAAAAATAGATTCTATTTAAAGGATGAATTTGAATAACAAGGGGCTAGAAAGTTGAAGTGTTGAAGTGCTACTGAGTGAACTAGTGAAGAGAAAAGAGGTGTAAATCTGAGTCTAAATCATAGATTAATGAAGTATTGATGCTAGTAGTTAAAGAGTGCATACAGGATTTGATCAAGCAAGAGGTAGATATAGTTTTAAAGATCATTTTATACTTTTTTTCTTATGTTCATTTTTAATAGAGAAATCTCTTAACCGAGTGGACCTAACAGTCTTATTGTAAAATTCATGAGAAAGGTGATATTCTAAAAGAGTTTTCAAATCCCTCTAACTAGGCCACTACCAATGGGGTGAAGGTCTTAATGGGTCTTAGGTAAATCCCCTAATAGGGTCACATATAACAATGTGTATTTTAATCTTTAACAAGGTTGTATTTTAACCAAGCATACTTTATAAGAGTATTTTTCATTTGTGGGTGAAAATTCCCACAGAGGTTTTTCGCAAATTGGGGTTCCTCATTAAATTTGGTGTTAAATATGTTGAATGTTTCATGTGAATGATATTTACTATTTATGCAAGTTACTTTTGAGTTATTTAAGTTATTTGATGATTTGGTTGTTGTTTTTTATCCTACCGAGTTGAATCAGAGTTGAGTTTTAAAGTTTAAAGTATCATAGTTTTCTAATTCACCCCCCTCTCAGTAATCCAACAATTGGTGTCAGAGATAAGTGCTCTAAGATATAATTTTAAAATACTTGAGTTAAAGATATTAAGATGTATAAGAGGGAGGCACCAAATTTGAATAAGAATAACTTATCTACATGGAAAAATAGAATGAGGTTGTACTTATTTGGGATTGGAGAGTATGCACTATACTATCTTGACAATTAATATTCACCACCGCCAATTGGACCTTTGACACTTGAGCAGATAAGAGAAAGACAAGACCACACACAAGTAATGATTTAGATATCATTCACTCTCACCGATCTGGATGTTAATGACCATAAAGGATTTGGTACAAAAAAGTAGATGTGGGATAATATTGAATTGATACATGGTGGAGATCAACATGTTCCAAAGGAAAAAGTTGAAATCTTACAAGGAAAATTTGATTCTATGAGAATGAAAGAAGGTGAGAACGTTACACTATACAGTACAAGACTGAAGGAAACTATGAATGCTATCAGAGGTGCTGGAGAATAGATAACTAAAGCAGTTGTGACAAGAAAATTGTTGAGGACATTGTTACTTATGTATGTCATCCGAGTATCTGCAATACAAGAACTGAGATCCATTCCTCATATGATTGTTTCACTAGATGCTACTATTGGTAAGTTGATTGCTTTTGATAATAGTTTAATTTCTACTGCTAGGATTGATTCTAAATTTAAACCATCTTTGAAGATTGGAAGTTCTATGGAGTCTAGATGTAGTGAAGGTTATGCAAGTATGTTAGAATAACAGAGAGGGGGGGTGAATCAGTTATTATGAGTTTGCTACCAAATTATCCTATAGTCCCAAATTCCTCTAGATGTATATATAAACAAATTCAAATATATAATTCAGCTCAGTGAAATGTATTATGTAATCTCAAACTTTAGTCAATAGTGTTTACCGAGTATCAGTAAATTAATACTATGATTACCAATCAAGGTCAATAAAGTAAAGTGTAAAGTAAAATAACAATTCACAACATTCATGGATATTGACACATAGACTTTTAATGTGGAGACCCTGCTAAGGGAAAACCCACCTAGGACTAGTAACCCAAAATATTTTCATTCTTCTGAAGTGAGCTCGATGAAGAGCCAACCATGTTAAAGGTTACAATGCACACTATTAAATGTGGCCTGGTTATAGGATTTAAAACTAACAGTTCTCTCTTGACTGTGCATTCACTATAGGGACAACTAGAAAACACTCAACATTCATTAGAATTTCATAATAAATACTATCACTGTCCTACTTAGTTAAGAGATTTATCTGTAACAATGGTTAAATTGATACAATAGTGATCTGATTCAAATACAACTCTCTTTTGCAGATTTTTAGATCTATGCTAAGTACATAATACCTCTAATTAATTTGTTCACTTTAGTTCATCTCATACTTCATACTTTTTTTTATCAGTAATGCTCTTTCCTTTGTTTTCTCGGTGATGTCTACAAAAAAATACTCAGTTATGTCTTTAGCCAATTTGATCAGTCATGCATAAACTTCGCATGTGCGCATCAGGTGTTGCATGCATATTTCATAATGAATCTCTTGTCTCTTATATAGACATCATATCTCATTTAATTTCCATCCTTCATATTTTTCTTCTTAATCCCTATCATTGATTTTCCCGCTTGAACCATCCTTGGCAGTTGTGTTAAAAATATGTTTCAATCTTTGTCGTCCGATCTTCAATTGAATTTTCATAACCGTTTAATCAAAATAATAAACTTTATCTTTTACCTTGAGATCATCAATTACCACCTCAACATTCTAGTTGGCCTCAATTTGATTAAATTTCTTGGTCAATACTTTGTTGTGTCGGTGATCCCTTGTTCAGTTATCACTGTGCTCGTTATACACTTTGTTTTACTCGGTGTTCATTATTTTTTGGTGTATACAAAACTCTTCATTTAATGACCACATAGAATATTTTTGTTCCATTTTTTCAATTCATAACAAATGTTTTCCACCATAATAATAATCAAATAAGTTGGCATCAATGATAATACATTAACTAATAATGTTTATCATCACATTTACAACTCGGTTGATTATCAACAAATGACTTCAAACATACAATAAATTGTAGTTCATCAATCTCTCCCTTTCGCATTGATGGAAACACAATATGAAATATGCAATGTAAAAATGCCATACAACAAATACCAAACTTCTATTCTACAACTGCAATAATTTTGTAGCTCTGCCTAGCTTGAATATATAAATTGTTTTAGTATTAAAAAAATTCTCACCATGCAGACTCTCCCTGTAGTTTTGACTTTTATGTGCTTGAATCTCTCTATAGATTAGATATGTCTATCCCTTTATCTTTTATCCCTTTAGTGGATAGATATTTCATTGGTAAACTCTCTCCCTTTAACAACAATGCCAAAAAAAAATATACAGCTCTTCATGAGCAAAAATAAAATATCTTTGTTGTTTAGTGCAGTAGACACCTTTCAATGTACTGATATGTCTGTGTCAGTCCAGTTCAACTTTGCATCAACATGATTGATATTCTGATTTCATTTAGGTTGATGCAACCTCTTAGTCATCTTAGTTACCAATAGAAAAGGGACGAACCCCAAGTCTACCTCTCAAGTACTTAAATATATCCTTCGGTAAGGGTTTGGTGAACATGTCTGCAAGTTGTCTTTTTTATTATAGATATTCCAGTATTACTTGTTGTATCATCTTAAAATGGAAGCACTTACATGCTAAGAACATTTATCTCTCCTTAGGGGTTATTTTTTACCACCATCATATTTTCCCCTCATTTATGCACCCTCTCCTACTTCTCTGCCTGTTTAGGACCCTGATTAGGCCTCTCCAGGCACCATCTATCCCATCTGCAACATTTTTTAGGGGTTCTAGCTCCCTGGTTCAAGGTCAACCTCGACCTTGAACTAGGTCAAGGATGACCTTGACTTTGACCTGAGTCCCCCTTTCTACTTTAAATTTTTTCAGCTTTTGAAGGTCATTAAACGTTCATTTCTCACTTTTGGGTCGGCTATTTTGGGTTCCAAAATGATGATTCTTAAATTATATTTAATATAGGTCCTCTTCTAGGGGTATAGGTCTAATTGGAATTTAATTATCCTATGTAAACCTCTCTAGAAGATTGTGCTATAGTTTCATATATAAGGAAGTTTTCTCCTTTCATTTTCTCTAAGTGAGCTCAAAGTACAAAAGTGATAAGTAAGGAAGCCAAGAAAAAGTCTCTCTAAGGGAACAACTATCATAAATAAAAAAATTCAAGCATCCATTTTCCTACATGTTTTTAAGCCTTCAAAGTGTTCAATTCTTCCTCACAAGCATTCAAGTTCTCCATTGAAGATCAAGGATTCAAGGTTTCAAGCCTTTGAAGGGATTTGGTTCAAACATTCAAGATTCATCATTCAAGCCCTAGATCTATCCATCATGGTGGTGTCGTATTCCTTAAATATAATTTGTGCATTCTCAAGATTCATGCATTTTCATTTCAAGGTGGATTCCAACCATACAATCATGAAGTTTTATGGTTTCTAATATTGAGTCCAAGCTTTCATATTTGCATACTTGTTTATATTCGAAATACAATTGCATATCTATTGAATATCATAGCTTCATTATTAGATTTACTTCTATTACTTGCTAGCATTCTTTATTTCAATTATTTATTTCAAGGTTAATTCCTAAATCAGGGTTTGACTAAGGCAAACCCCTCTTCCCAACAAACAAATCTATTTTTCTTGTAGGTATAGGTTTGGAACAACAAATCAGGGTGTAGATTCGGATACCCTTTTCACAAAATATTCAGGATCTGGAAACAGATTTTCAGTCAGAGACTTTTGAGGTCGATTATTCTCTAGATCGGAATTGGAAATTATGGGTCAATAGTGACATTGACTTGAGGGTCAAAATCAGAACTGTCTCAGAATGGAAAATAATTTCTGGGTTTTTTTCGTCTTTGCGTTTCTATTCTAGATCTAGTCTCAAATTTTCTAGAAACTTAGTGGAGACCCCAAAAAAAAAAATTCTTCAGATCTATAAAATTTTAAGGTTATTACTTCCCTCCTATTCATTTCAATCTTTCTAAATCTATCACACACTCTTTCCTACAAAAGAGAATTTAAGATCTTCCTCTTTACTCTCATTTCCAAAATATGGATTCATTTATGCATTGATCCTTCCTTTGGGGTTAATCAATTTGGATCCTTCCTTTGTGTATCTAAGAATAAAAGGGGAGCATCTTATTTACCCCCTACATTTTAAATGTACCATTTTATATGTTACATTTTGGAGAACCCGCGATAGACAACTCTTTCTTTTTGGTGTTAGATGCTTTGCCTCTTTTCCTTAGAGACTAGATCTTGCATGCACACTAAATTAGTTTTCTTTTTTTCTCTTGCATTTTAAAACAATAAAAAAAAAACTACATACCCATAAAAATATAAAAATATTTCTTGCATTTCATTCACTATGAATATATTTAAGATGCTTTGGGGTATGGTTATTTTTTTCATTATACTTCTTTTAGAATCTCTTTATAGTACTTATGATGTGTATGAGAGTATCATCCATTTCATCATGTTTTTTAATCTTCACATTTCACTTTCTTATGCTATTTTGAGATTAACTAATACTATTCTTCCTACTTTCAAAACTTTCATCAAGGATTTGTGTAGTGAACTTATTGCCCTTTTGGATTATGTGAAGAATTGGGTAGATGATACCCCATTTACTAATCTTCCTAATCCTAATCCTATCATTCCTAATCTAGTACCTAATCCTCTTAATCCACATCCTATCAATCCTAATCCAATTCCAAATATTTTTATTTCTATTTCTCCATATTCTATCCCTAGTTCTTCCCACACTTAAGATGCGGCTCAAGCTAGGGTTCATGATGCAGATGTTCAAGAATTCTTTCATTTACCTTCCCCTTATTATCTGATTCATGATGATATTAAAGGGAAAAATGAAGAAAAATCTTCTAAACCTATCATTCCACCATACACAACATTTTCTAATGAACACCATAATCAATCACCTCCTGTAGAAGCTTTGCAAGATATGTACAAGACCGGATATACTATGTTGGATAAACAAGGCTATAAGGACTTAGGGCTTGGTGTTAATGAACATGGCATTAAAAACCCAATTCATTCATCCCCTAAACAAGATATGCATGGTATAGGTTTCTCGCCTTCTAATTTCAAGGTGGGTGACCTTAACTATCATCCTCCTCTTCATGTTCTTCTTCAAACACCTTCCTTAGATCACCCTGATACTCCTAAAGATGTGGCTAAGAAAGTGTATGTCCAGTTAATGAATTCTAAGAAAGAAATCTTCAAACCTATGCCAAAAAATTCTCTCTCTAAATACAAATATCCTTTTCATTATAGTAATACACATTTACTTTCTTATTGTGTGCATTTCAAACTATATGTTAGAGAAAGAGTTGCTTTACGAATTATATCTCATTCCCATGTAGTATTACAATTTCTTCATAATTTTGACATAGGGCATTCCCCTCATTGTTCTATAAATTAGATAATATTTTTCCTCCTCTTGTCTCTTAACTGGGGGGCAAGAGGTATTTCCTTCCAATCTTCTAGGATCCATTATGCTCTTAGCATGTACTTTTTTTTTAGTTTATTCAGTTATTCTTTCTATATTCTATCCTTATAATTTTCTATTATGGTACATACTTTCTTCGATCATAATCATTCATGATATCTTTGTTGGAAGTACAATATTGGGAAAGCAAGATACTAAGAGGGGGTTAATTAGATCTTAAAAAAATTTGATCCACATTCATACATATATGAATTTAACCTAACGTCAGATAGCATCCACAACATGAAATATATAACCCATAACACAGAATTTTGGTAACCCAGAAACCCAAATAGGTAAAACTGGGGTGGGGATGACACCCAAAAAATATTCACTAGTATAGATAAAGTGTGCCTATTAGGGCTATAAGAGTTTGATTACAAAATGAAATCTACCCAGTTAAAGGTCTATTCGGTTAGGATCTAAAGATCATTACAATCTACCTTGTGAAAGGATTTCAACTTACAATAAAGTAAGCACTTGGCTAAGAGATTTAAAGTAGGTCTGTTAGAACCACTCTATTAAGAGATGTCACCTGATACACTTGTTAGAATGTTTCAAGTAGTGATCCTTCATTATGCACTCAGATGCTGATGATAGATCTTCTCTTTCCAATACCTTTTGTGATCTCACAATCTGATATGTCTTTTCTCTTCTATTCACTGCTCTGTCATTCTACTTGATCTAAGCTTCTTCTCAAAATAACTCATTGTTCATCTCTTATGAACACACAAACCTTCTCTGTATATTTAATAATAGGGTTAGAAGCATCTTATATGTCTTTACACATTTGTTAGCGAGATCTACATCAATGATCAAGATCTAATATTTATGCCTCCAAGGCATTCCAATTTTTTGATTGGCTCCATTCCATGCATAGGATAGAACAATCAAATGCATAAATAACTCCATAGATAAATATTAAATGCTTACATATTTTGGCCCAAAGCTCATACAAGTCGGCCTAAACATTTTACCTCAAAGTTTGAATCAATCTTGACATGTATGCAAAAATTATTCTTCTCGGCACTTAACATCTTTGTCGCTCAGCACTAGAATATTCTACTCGGCTCAGCATGATGTAACTCAACAACCTCTATTCCTACTCTACAATGTTTCTCAGCCTTGAATAGTTTTAGCTCGGCCACAGTGATAACCAACTAAAACTGCCTAAGTAAATGACTAAGTGTTGGTCACTAATCATCAACAAAACTTAGGGATTAACAATCTCCCCCTTTGATATTAGTGGCAAAAACACACTTATCATTTCAATTCATTCTATCCAAAATTTTGCCTAAGTACACAATGTACTCCCCCTAGGAATGTACTCCATACTACATACTAAAATTTACATAGTATACATGCCTTCAAAAAATATTTACAATTATACCTGTACTGTTCCCCTTATGTTGTATCCTTGTCATATTCCCCCTTGTTTTTGTCACTAATTGTAGGTGGGGTTAAGTTGTACTTATCCAAAAACTATTTATGAAGTTGTAAGGTGGAAGCAAATGCAGTGTCCCAACTGTCCTTAACAAACTTCATAACCTCTAATTTGAATTCTAACTCGGCAGCTAGACTCACTAAAATTTATGCATTAGAGAGATCTGAATTTCTCTTAACCAATTCTTTTGCAGTTGAAATTTCTTTTTGAATTACCTCCAGATAAGGTATCAGGTTGGTCTGAATAGTAATCAATTTGGCCCTTATAGGTCAATCTGTTAAAATGTAAGGAGCTAGTACTAGCATCCATACTTCGTGAACTCCTAGTTGACTTCAAGTCTAATTGCAATTTCTCTATAGCCTATAGATTATCCTTTGTGAAGAATTCAACATCACATAACTTCTTATACAAAGAATAAACATTAGTTGCAACTTCCTCCAAAATTTCTACAAGAGAAGAAAGTTCAACCGACTTTGTCTTAATCTCTTCTAAGATTTTTGCTAGTACTTTGTTCTCGAATTTGCTCTTGGACCATTACAATAACTTCTCATTTGGTTCAATGTTGTCATCATTTACCTTCTGCACAATATGAACTAACTGTTCAAGAATAGGAGCTTGAGGATTTTCATCTTCCATGCCAAAAGCTTTTACAAATATATCCTTAATGTCATGTAACACCTGCTTTTGCTTCTGCTCTCTTTTCATTTGTTCTTGTTTTTTCTTCCTCTTGAGTAATTCTTGAAGAGTCTCAATCTGTTCATAAGATAAAACATTGGGTTCCCATTGTGGAATCACAATCACTTCATCTAATGTGACATTAAGAGTGGGAGACTTCTTCTTCATAAATTTCCTCCTCTTAAATTCAGGTGAGCTACTACTCTGCTTCATTTGCTCAATACCTTTTCTTGTGTCAGTAGCAGTCACCATTGCATCTTCCAATTTAGTCAAAATTTCCTGTTGATCAGGCATACCTCCTATTTTAGGTCCAATGGGAGTAGATGATGCAGAGTGTGGTAAATCAACCAACACTTGCACTACCTCTTGTTCCTTAGGCTCATTGTTAGTATCCCTCATCTCCTCTCCACTATCTAAAACTATTTTCGCAACCTCTAAAATAGGTGGATTTTGTGTAGTTACCTCTTGTTCATCTGTCTTCTCCTTCTCTTCTTCTTTTTGTTCAATTTTATCTTCAGGTTTCTCTATACTCTTCTCTCCTTCAGCCTCAGTAGCCTTAATAGGCGATTCTATACTTGTATATCTCGGCTCATCCTGACCCTTAGCACTCAAATTACTAGAGTCATTAATTATGATGTCAATTGGACTATCTACTGTCAAATCAATAGTGTTTACTATATTTGTTTGTTCTTTTGGTTCTGCTTCAGTCTTTTTAGGCTCAGTAGTAATTTGTTCTTTTTTTTTCTATGTGGTAGGGGTGGTTTCAACTTATTTATCCTTTTTCTTAGATGTTCCTTCATCAGTCTTCTTCTCTTGTGGAGCTACCAATCCAAAGATTTCCTTTCATATCCTAGTACTCTGATGTACTATACTTTCAATATCATTTTTCAAAATAGCATATCCTCTAAGTTTAGGTTTGAATTTATGATTTTATTCCTCAACAAATTTAGCTCTTTGTTTCTTAGTCAACTCAGTAATGACCTTAGCTAATGTACCTTCTCTAATCTATCTCTGAATAGTAAGTGCAAATTCTCATTTTCTAGATAGAAACTCATATAGTTTAGTCGGCACATTGTTTCTTGTCTCTATAGGAGTTAACTTGAAATTTCTCATCATATATAGTAGAGCTTCCTAAACTTTATGCTTATCTTCAACATTCAATTTCTCATACTTGATAAACTTAAAACCAAATAACCCTAAAAAACTTCATCAAATTCTCACATACCTCATTAATATCAGTGGGTCTCTTGAATGGTGCAGTTGGTATATTGTTGGGTTCATCAGTTTCAGTCTTTTCTTCATCACTTTCTAGATCCAAATGTAGTTTCCTTCTTGGTCTCTTTACTTGTAGGCTCGGCACAGCCTGTGTTGAAAATTTAGTCTTTGATCTAGAACTACTCTCTCCAACCTTCTTTACATATACTTTTTTTTGCACTACAAGAGATTTAGCAGCAAATGCCCTTGTCCTTGGATGATTGGCAATGGGAGGGGTAACTTTAGGTTTTTCTTGGCTAGGCTTAGTTACCTTGGCTACTGTTGGTTTCTTTCATTTTTCCTTAACATGAATCTCTTCTTCATATTCACTTACTTCTTCTTCTTCTTCTTCTTCTTCTTCTGATATATCTTCTCCTTGTCCAGTAGATAGGCCTAGAGGTGCATCCTCTAGCTCCTCATCACTCGGCAATCCAACCATTTTCTTTAGATTCTTCACAATCTTTTTCTTCAAATTCTTCACAATCCAATCATTTTCTTTAGATTCATAGATATCTTTGCCTTAGCTTCATCATAATTTCCAAATCTCTTTGCTTTTGTATCAATCTCCTATGCTAGGAGTGTTGTGATAGTTGTTGATGTTTCATCAATGTTAACTTCATAGGGAAATGGCTCTAGCCATGATACCCTAGGTGTCACAACCTGAATGTATGTGTAATCTGTGTCAATTAGAAAACATATCTCCTCATAGTGCTTTTCCACTAGTGAACTAGGAATCCTAGTCCTCAACTTCATTTTCTTTTTGAATTCCACAAAGTAGTTTCCCATAATACTATTGAAATTACTGCCTAATTTCTAAAATACATTCACTAATTTGCACAGTAATAGGTCTATCTTTCTTCCAAATAATTTTTCCCAGTGTAGGAAATGAATTATGTATATAGAAGAATATGCAAACTAGTAAGGAACCAAACTTACATGATGAGCTCTTAGCTTTTCTGATCGATAATAGGTTCTCGGCTAGTTGCGTCAACTGTAGCTCAGCAAGGTCGTAGGTGTGATTCTTTTTAACTATCTTCCATGCTTGGTCCACAGTTGTGCAAAGAACACTATCCAATCGGCTCGACTGATAGAACTTGTGTGCAATCACTCTCACTCCAAAGTCAAGCTCTAAATATTCAATTATAGAGATAGTCATACCTCTTTTGTTCTAGATAGCTCTTGTGTTAGCTGTTATATCTTCCTTACTTTGATCTCTCATCATTCATTTTCCGCTGACAACAAGATATCCACTTACTCAATGAATAATGTCTTTAGTGATCCTAACTGGTCCATTGTCCAGCCACATATGCATATCATGAAATCATCTTAAAACAACTTTAATCCATTCAACTTTGAAGTCTGGTGGAAAATCTAGGACACGAGTTAACCCTTTGTCAGATAAATTCTTGAATTTGTTCTTCAAAACTCCATTTTTGCACAACTTGTTGTAGGATTCCCTCAATTCAATATCACCTAATTCACCAATCTTAACCATGTAACAAGATCTAACATTGTGGATCATAAGTACCTTTGGTGGAATAGATGAGAGGGCTCCATTCAGATCACCTAAAATTATTCTTTCAGGAATAGCTTGGAAGTTAGGAGGTGCACATGCATCACTTCTCACTAGCTGAAGTTGCTTCAGCTACTCCTTCATACCCTTGATTGGTGTGGAAGAACTTGCAGCCATAATCTTTGAAGTTAGGGTTCAAAAATAAAGAACATGGTACCTCAAAAATTAGCACTTTGCACTGTTCACCTTACGGTTTCCAACGACACGCTGGCAAGATCTTCAATACAAACTTCACTAAGATCAATTTTGCAACTTCTTTAATCGCTCTGTAAAATACTAAAAATTGCAAGGTAAAATAAAGAACAAATAGTTCATCCTTATATAGACTTGAAAGGTCAAGGTAGGTAAGAAATAAATGCTCTGCCTGTTGGGTTAGTGCAAACCAACTTTCAATGGCTGACTAATGCAACTTACATACCACTCGGCTTAGCATACTCAGCCATCAAAAAACTAACTCAGCCAACCAGCTCGGCACCTATAGTGCAGTTAACTCTTCTCGACATTTGTCACAAACATGTCCTGGTGCATCTCAACATATGCAAATATGGACTTTGGCACATTTACATATTAGGAATTGATGTAAGATTTGAAATTTAAATGCAGTTCCTTACATACCTCTATTTCTTAGTTAGATATGGTGTGATCACCTGATCCATTGGATTGGGTGACCTCAGCTTTAGTAGTTTCACTGCTGCTCGACTATGTTTTCCTTACCCATTTTTGATTCATCTGTGCTCTAATTTCATCAACAGTAGGAGCGGGTACTCTTGTCCTACACTCTCTCTTAGTGTGACCAATCTTCAAACAACTAAAGAAAACTAGGCTTCCATTCATCCAACTCTTAGATTTTCCTCTGAAATGTGTCTTTAAGCAATCTTCAGGTGCATGTCCATATTCTTCACAGTATTGACAACTTTTCCTTATGTTATAATCCCAATGGTAAGTGTTGCCTTTCCTAGGTGCTTTCATTTGTGTCTTAGATGTCCATTGTTGTTTAGCATTGGATCTACAATCTTGTTCTTTATGACCATATTTCTGACACTTGTAACAATAACCATTGAATCTTGGTTTGGGAGGTGCATCATTTTATTTAGCCCAACATGCATGTGCTTTATGTCCAAACTTCTTACAATTGAAGTAGTAACCATTGAACTTAGGTTTAGGATTGGACTTACCTTTATTGCTTCGGCAGATGTTTGTTGTATGACCTGGTTTTCCACAGTGGTGGCATACAGGTTTTTTGTTCTTTGTCTTTGCATTCCTCCTTTCACCATTCTTAGATGATTCTCCTTTCTCAGTAGATGTCTTTGGTTTAGTGTGAACTAATCCAGAAGAATATTTTTCTCTTCTTGATGCTTCCATCAGATTCTCAAAATGAGTCAAGGCTTCATTAGGTTTATTTAACCTTTCATTCAGTTCCTTCTCAGATCTCAAATTATCTTTCAATTGATTGTTCTCGGATCTCAGATTTATCATTTCCATATCTTTCCTACTAATCTCTTGATTTGCAAGTAGAATTTGATTTTCCATGTCAACCTAATTGATTGTCATCATTTGCACATCATGTGATCTTTCATCAAGTCTGACAGTTATCACTCTTTTATCTTCTTCTGCCATAGCTTTGTCATCTTCAGCTTTCTTCTTTTGTTCCACTACTTCACATAGTCTTATTATCTACATTTCTTGTTCTCTTTTCAAGTTCCTGACTTCTTCACATAGTACATTATTCTTTTCCAGTAGATCTGCAATTGCTGCATCACTCTCAGTAGAATCTCCATTCTGAAATAGATTTGCAGTGTCATCTTCCTAGTAATGAGTATCATTCATTTGTTTGGCCAAATCTCTCCTAGCTTTCAATGATTTCTTCAATTCCTATCTTTCTATCTCAAGCTGATGTAATGCTAGCTGAATCTCAATCTTCTGATTCTCAATGACTTTACCCAACTTGTAAACCTCCATCTCAAGATCTGTACTCACAAGCTGATTAAAATATTTTATAGGAGAACTTTACTCTGATACCAATTGTTGGAAGTACAATATTGGGAAAGCAAGATACTGAGAGGGGGGGTGGATCATCTCTTAAAACAAATTGATCCACATTCATACATATATGAATTTAATCTAACATGAGATAGCATCCACAACATGAAATATATAACCCATAACATAGAATTTTGGTAACCCAGAAACCTAAATAGGTAAAACTAAGGTGGGGATGACACCCACAAAATCTTCACTACTACAGCAATAAAGTGTGCCTGTTAGGGCTACAAGAGTTTGATTCCAAAATGCAATCTACCTGGTTAAAGGTCTATTCAGTTAGGAACTAAATATCATTACAATCTACCTTGTGAAAGTATTTCAACTTACAATAAAGTAAGCACTCGGCTAAGAGATTTAAAGTAGGTTTGTTAGAACCACTCTGTTAAGAGATTTCACCTGATACACTTGTTAGAATGTTTCAAGTAGTGATCCTTTGTTATGCACTCAGATGGTGATGATGGATCTTCTCTTTCCAATACCTTCTATGATCTCACAATCTGATATGTCTTTTCTCTGCTATTCACTGCTCTATCATTCTACTTGATCTAAGCTTCTTCTCAAAATAACTCACTGTTCATCTCTCATGAACACACAACCCTTCTCTCTGTATATTTAATAATAGGGATAGAAGAAATCTTATATGTCTTTACGGATCTGTTAGCGAGATCTAGATCAACGATCAAGATCTATTATTTATGCCTCCAAGGCATTCCAATTTTCTAATCAGCTTCATGTCATGCATAGGATAAAACAATTAAATGCGTAAATAACTCCATAGATAAATATTAAATGCTTACATATGTCATCCCAAAGCTCATACAAGTTGGCCTAAACATTTTACCTCAAATTTTGAATCAATCCTGACATGTATGCAAAAACTGTTTAGCTCAGCACTTAACATCTCTATTGCTCGGCACTTGAAAATTCTACTCGGCTCGACATGATGTAACTTAGCAACCTATATTATTTCTCTCCAATGTTTCTCAGCCTTGAATAGTTTTATCTCAGCCATAGTGATAACCAACTAAAACTGCCTAAGTAAATGACTAAGTGTTGGTCACTAATCATCAACAAAACTTAGGGATTAACAATCTTTTCTAGGACATTCATTTTGTAAAGATATATATTTGCTACAACATCTCTTCATATAATTTGATATATCCCTTTCTTTCATCCCTGGGGGGCAATGTATTTTCATTCTTCCTTTATCTAAGGATATACTTTCCTTAGCTTAGTGGCATTTGTTTATCATATAACATTATTTCCTTATAAAGATTTATGTTTTTGGCTATGGATACCCTCTTATATGAGATGTGATTTTCCTAGGTCATCACCTCTTTTTTATTTTTCAAATTATGTTATTTATAAACTCTTGCCCTTGCTTTGGGGTTAGAGTTTGATTCCTTCATTTTGAGATTCCTCTTCTTCTTGATCGCAGGGGGCTTGATGATCGAATCTTTGGTCCCTCTGTTCTTTAGAAGATGATATTTTATCCTAAGCACTCCTCTATGGTGGGGGTCTTGATGATAAGATCTCTTCCTCTTTGAGGATCCTTTTTCAATATATGACATAATCATTTCACATTCATCTATTCTCTTAGAGGTAAAGGTCAATACTCTTTGCTAAGGATATAGTGTATATTGTTGTTAAGTTGGATATCTCCTTACCTTGTGAAGTGGGTATCCTCTTTCTCTTCCTTATCCTGCCTAGTGGGTAGTCATGATAAGGAGGTAGGGTCTCCCTTATACTAAATTTTAAATTTTATAACATGCTAAATCCTTAGAACATAACGCACATAAGTTGCCAATTCTTGAAGAGACACACATTTTTTATTTTTGTTGAATCCTCTAAAGGTAACGCACATAAGTTGCTAAATCCTAAATAAATACACATTTTTCAATATGCTAAATCCTTGGAATGTAACGCACATAAGTTTTTAAATCCTTAAAAACATGCATTTTATATTCCATAGTGATACAAGAATGTGGAGCTATGGATATTTGAAAAGCCATGAGAAGACGCATTACAATTACAAAGCACAGTTTATGTGTGAACTTGTTGGGCTCTCCCTCCTTGGTGATTCAAGGTAAGGTGGGCATCTTAGTAGGTGAGGTAATCACTATCTCTTTCCTCTCCTTTGCTTTCATGCTAGTAGGATTAGATCATGAAGCTATGTTATTTATAGTGTTTCTCTTGCCTTTCTTATGTACTCATGTATGTTCTCTATGATTAATTGCTCCTTACTTTCATATTTTTTTCTACATGTATGTTGAGTTAGAATCCTTGGTCTAGGGGCTCATGTCCTTGACTAAGTGATGTTCTACCTCATTGCGATCCACCAATATCTTTCTTCTAACTTTACCGCGAGTATGTTCAATTTCCATACTCCTGCTAAAGTGGGGGCTTAATGTATCATCTTAAAATGGAAGCACTTCCATGCTAAGAACATTTAGCCCTCCTTAGGGGGTGTTTTTGACCACCATTATATTGTCCCCTCATTTTTTCACCCTCTCCTACTTCTCTACCTATTTAGGACCGTGATTGGGCCTCTCCACGTACCATCTATCCTATTTGGCACATTTTCTAGGGGTTTTGACTCCCTGGGTCAAGGTTGACCTTGACCTTGACCTAAGTCCCCCTTTCCAGTTTGAAAGTTTGTCGGCTGTCGGAGGTCATTAAAAGTTCATTTCCCACTTTTGGGTCCGCTATTTCGGGTTCCAAAGTGATGATTATTAAATTATATTTAATATAGGTCCTCTTATAGGGATATAGGTCTAATTGGAATTTAATTCTCCTATGTAGGCCTCTCTAGAATATGGTTCCCTAGTTTCATATATAAGGAATTTTTCTCCTTTCATTTTCTCTAAGTGAGCTCAAAGTACAAAAGTGATAAGTAAGGAAGCCAATAAAAAGTCTCTCTAAGGGAACAACTATCATCAAGAAAAAATTTCAAGCATCCATTGTCCTACATTTTTTCAAGCCTTTAAAGTTTTCAAGTCTTCCTCCCAAGCATTCAATTTCTCCATTGAAGATCAAGGATTCAAGCTTTCAAGCCTTTGAAGGGATTTGGTTCAAGAATTCAAGATTCATCATTCAATCCCTAGATCTATCCATCATGGTGGTGTGATCCTCTTTCAAGATCCTTTTTGCGCTTTCAAGATTCATTCTTTCTCCCTTCAAGGTGGATTCTAAGCATACACTCATGGATTTTTATGGTTTCTAATATTGAGTCCAAGCTTTCATATTTGCATACTTGTTTACATTTGAAATACAATTGCATATCTATTGAATATCATAGCTTCATTATTAGATTTACTTCTATTACTTTCTAGTATTCTTTATTTCAATTATTGATTTCAAGGTTAATTCCTAAATCATGGTTTGACTAAGGTAAACCCATTCCCCAAAAAAAACAAATCTATTTTCTTGCAGGTACAGGTTTGGAACAATGGATCAGAGTGCAGATCCAGATACCCTTTTCAACAAAATTTTGGGGTTCAAAAATAGATTTTTAGTCAGAGACTTTTTAGGTTGATTATGTCCTAGGTCAAAATTGGAAATTCTAGGTCAATGGTGACATTGACTTGAGGGTCGAAATCAGAACTGTTTCAGAATGGAAAAATATTTCTAGGTTTTGTTCGTCTCTGCATTTTTGTTCCAGATCTGGTCCCATGTTTTCTAGAAACTTAGTGAAGACCCCTGAAAATAACATTCTTGAGATCTGTAACATTTTAAGGTTAGTACTTCCCTCCTATTCATTTCAATCTTTTTAAATCTATGACACATTCTTTCCTCTAAAAGAAAATTTAAGATATTCCTCTTTACCCTCATTTCCAAAAGATGGATTCATTTATGCATTGTTCCTTCCTTTGGGGATAATCAATTTGGATCCTTCCTTTGTGTATCTAAGGATAAAAGGGGAGCATCTTATTTACCCCCTATATTTTAAATGTACCATTTTATATTTTACATTTTGGCAAACCAACGATAGACAACTCTTTCTTTTTGGTGTTAGATTCTTTTCCTCTTTTCCTTAGAGACTAGATCTTGCATGCACACTAAATTAGTTTTATTTTATGCTCTTTCATTTTAAAACAATAAAAAAACAAATCTACATACTCATAAAAATATAAAAACATTTCTTGCATTTCATTCACCATGAATATCTTTAAGATGCTTTGGTGTATGGTTATTTTTTTCATTATGCTTCTTTTAGCATCTCTTTATAGTACTTATGATGTGTATAAGAGTATCATCCATTTAATCATGTTTGTTAATCTTCCTGTTTCACTTGCTTATGCTATTTTGAGATTAACTAATACTATTCTTCCTACTTTCAAAACTTTCATCAAGGATTTGTGTAGTGGACTTATTGCTCTTTTGGATTATGTGAAGAATTAGGTAGATGATACCCCATTTACTAATAATCTTAATCCTAATCCTATCATTCCTAATCTAGTACCTAATCTTCCTAATCATCATCCTATCAATCCTAATCCAATTCCAAATATTCCTATTTCTATTTCTCCATCTTCTATCCCTAGTTCTTCCCACACTTATGATGGGGCTCAAGCTGGGTTCATGATGCAGATGTTCAAGAATTCTTTCATTTACCTTCCACTTCTTATCTGATTCATGATTATATTAAAGGGAAAAACAAAGAAACCTCTTCTAAACCTATCATTCCACCATACAAAAAAAATTCTCATGAACATTATAATCAATCACCTCTTGTAGAAGCTTTGCAAGCTATGTACACTACCAAATATACTATGGTGGATAAACAAGGCTATAAGGGTTTAGGGCTTAATGTTAATGAACATGGCATTAAAAACTTGATTCCTTCATCCCCCAAACAAGATATGCATGGTATAGTTTTCCCACCTTCTTAATTCAAGGTGGCTAACCTTAACTATCATCCTACTCTTCATGTTATTCCAACACCTTCCTTAGATCACCCTGATACTCCTCAAGATGTGGCTGGATTCTAAGAAAGAAATCTTTAAACCTATGCCAAAAAATGATCTCTCTAAATGAAAATTTCCTTTTCATTATATTTATACACATTTACTTTTTTATTGTGTGCATTTCAAACTATATGTTAGAGAAATAATTGCTTTACGAATTATATCTCATCCCGTGAAGTATTATAATTTCTTCATAATTTTGATATAGGGCATTCCCCTCGTTCTTCTATAAATTAGATAATATTTTTTCTCCTCTTGTCTCTTAATTGGGAGGAAAGAGGTATTTCCTTCCAATATTCTAGGATCCATTATGCTCTTAGAATGTACTTTGTTTTGAGTTTAAGTGGTCATTCTTTCTATATTTTATCCTTACATACTTCCTTCCCTCATAATCATTCATGATATCTTTTCTCGGACATTTGTTTTCTAAAGATATCTCTTTGCTATAACATCTCTTGATATAATTTGATATATCCCTTGCTTTCATCCCTGGGGGGAAAGGTATTTTCATTCTTCCTCTATCTAAGGATATACTTCCCTTAGCTTAGTGGCAATTGTTTATCATACAACATTATTTTCGTATAAAGATTTATTTTTTTGGCTATGGATAACCTCTTATATGAGAGGCGATAGTCCTAGGTCATCACCTCTTCTTTATTTTTCAAATTATTTTCTTTATAAACTCTTTCCCTTTCTTTGGGGTTAGATTTTGATTCTTTCATTCTGAGATTCATCTTCCTCTTGATCGCAGGGGGCTTGATGATCGAATCTTTGGTCCCTCTTTTCTTTAGAAGATGATATTTTATCCTAAGCACTCCTCTATGGTGGGGGTCTTGATGATAAGATCTCTTCCTCTTTGAGGATCCTTTTTCCATATGTGAAATATCCATTTCATGATTATGTATGCTCTTAGAGGTAAGGTTCAATACTCTTTGCTAAGGATATAGTGTATATTGTTGTTAAGTTGGATATCTCCTTACCTTGTGAAGTAGGTATCCTCTTTCTCTTCCTTATCCTGCCTAGTGGGTAGTCATGATAAAGAGGGGGCATATATAGGGTCTCCCTTATACTACACTTTACATTTTATAGCATGCTAAATCCTTAGAAGGTAACGCACATAATTTTCTAAATCTTGAAGAGATACGCATTTTACAATATGCTAAATCCTTACAAGGTAACGCACATAAGTTGCTAAATCCTGAAAAGACGCGCATTTTATATTCCATAGTCACACAAGAATGTGGATATATGGATATTTCAAAAGCCATCAGAAGATGGATTACAATTACAAAGCACATTTTATGGGTGAACCTGTTGGGCTCTCCATCCTTGGTGATTCATGGTAAGGTGGGAATCTTATTAGGCGAGGTAATCACTATCTCTTTCCTCTCCTTCGCTTTCATGCTAGTAGGATTAGATCATGAAGCTATGTTATCTACAATGTTTCTCTTGCCTTTCTTATGTGGTCATGTATTTTTTCTATGATTAATTGCTCTTTACTTTCATATCTTTGTGCATGTATGTTGATTTAGAATCCTTGTTCTGGGGGCTCATGTCTGATGCAGAGTGGGTAGTCAGAAGTCCCAAAAGAGACAAGTAGATGCTTCAAATCTTCAAACTCAAGAAGTACACCACCAATTCAGGTGTTCCCAATATACAAAATACCGCTACACTTTTCACAAGTGTAAGAATTACTTGGTTCTAGGTTATCACAACCTTCTCTCAATAGGGAAACCTAATCACTAGGTTCACACAAGTCTTCCACCCCAACTTCCACTAGTTGGCTACTAGGCACATATGCTAGATTTCCTCAAATTCCTCATGAAGTGAATCCATGGACAAGGGGTGACCTATACTCTAGGATTTGGTCTATTTATGTCCCTAAGAAAAGGATTCAATGATCCTATTCAACTTGTGCAACCCTTTGAACATAGTTGCTTTGTAATCCCAACTTCTTGCTTGTAGCCTTTTGAGTTAGGAAATTGGACTTAGTTTTAGATTATCCCCGATAACCCTCTAAATAGAATAGGGATCTAGATACCCTTTATACCCAAAGGGATTATACTTAAGCACCAAAACATGGAAATGAAAAGAAGATAGGAAAACACTTAGTTTTGCTATGATAATTAGGCCTAATTAGGTCTGCATTTGCACTACAAGTGTTGTTTCCCTGCAACAAATGTCCAAACCAACACTTGGAAAATGTGAGGGCATACATAAGGGTCTTCCTCACTGATTTATAGGTCTTGGTGAATCCCCAAAGGAAAGATATGTGGACTATCCTAATTCGCTAGATGGTGCAGACATGGACATGTACACCTAGGGCATCATGGAAAACCATCTCCCTCCAAGTTGCCAAACCAAACCTGCATAATTTTAAAGTACATAGATAATGATTGAATTCCACCAACAGGCATCAAATTCCCATGGTGGAATCGAAGAGAAAACACAACTATTAGATGAAACCCTGATTTAGGGCCTACAAACCAGGAGGGGGGAGTAAAAATGTAGTAATTCTCTATGGAAAGAAGATTAGGACATGAGAAAAAGTGAAAATTAAAGATAATACATAGGGATACCTTAATCTATCAGCCTCTTCATCTAATAATTCTGTACCTATCTATACAAATTGATTATTTCTTGAAAATGCAGGAAAAATGGTTGTTTTTATTGATTTGAATGCCAAAATTACATCAGATCAGCCTACCACCCGTCTATAATGGATTATGTAGACATTCCCAATGGTCAATTTTCAAACTAATTATCCATTTGGGAATCATTTTTACAAAGTTTAACAAAAGTTGTCAAAGTTGCTTGACAAGTTTTTAGCAATTTTGCACTCTAGGTGACTAACTTGGTCCAAAACCAAATGTTATGATCCCTAATGGACCAAAAACATTTAAAAACATGAAAAAATGATAAATTAACCTATTTTTAAGGTTTGGAACACTAGTTGACCAATAGTTGACCAAGGGCTTATAAATGCCAAACTTGGGACTAGGTCTTACAAAGATGTACCCAATATGAAACCTTTAGTCTAACATGTCCTTGAGACTATTATGGACTTGAGGGAGTCCAGGAATGACAAAGGGAAATTATTTTTTCTAGGGTTCTCTTGCACCAATTTCCTTGACTAAGTGATGTTCTACGTCGTTGCAATCCACCAGTGTCTTGCTTCTAACTTTACCGCAAGTATGTTCGATTTCCATACTCCTGCTAAAGTGGGGGCTTAATGTATCATCTTAAAATGGAAGCACTTCCATGTTAATAATTTTTATCCCTCCTTAGGGGGTGGTTTTTACCACCATCATATTGTCCCCTCATTTCTACACCCTCTCCTACTTCTCTGCCTGTTTAGGACCCTGATTGGGCCTCTCTGGGCACCATATATCCCATCTGGCAGATTTTCCAAGGGTTTTGACTCTCTAGGTCAAGGTAGACCTTGACCTTGACCTAGGTCAAGGTCAACCTCGACCTTGACCTAAGTCCCCCTTTCTATTTTGAAAGTTTGTCAACTGTCGGATGCCATTAAAAGTTCATTTCCCGCTTTCGGGTCGGCTGTTTCAGGTTCTAAAGAAATGATTCTTAAATTATATTTAATATAGGTCCTCTGCTATGGATATACATCTAATTGGAATTTAATTCTCCTATTTAAACCTCTCTATAATATTTTACCCTAGTTTCATATATAAGGAAGTTTTCTCCTTTCATTTTCTCTAAGTGAGCTCAAAGTACAAAAGTGATAAGTAAGGAAGCCAAGAAAAGTCTCTCTAAGGGAAAAACTATCATCAATAAAAATTTTAAAGCATCCATTGTCCTACATATTTTAAAGCCTTCAAATTTTTCAATTCTTCCTCCCAATAATTCAAGTTCTCCATTGAAGATCAAGGATTCAAGGTTTCAAGCCTTTGAAGGGATTTGGTTCAAGCATTCAAGATTCATCATACAAGCCCTAGATCTATCTATCATGGTGGTTTCATCTTCCTTCAAGATCCTTTTTCCATTCTCAAGATTCATCCATTCTCCCTTCAAGGTGGATTCCAAGTATACAATCATGGAGGTTTATGGTTTCTAATATTGAGTCTAAGCTTTCATATTTGCATACTTGTTTACATTCAAAATACAGTTGCATATCTATTGAATATCATAGCTTCATTATTAGATTTACTTCTATTACTTTCTAGCATTATTTATTTCAATTATTTATTTCAAGGTTGATTTCTAAATCAGGGTTTGACTAAGGCAAACCCCTCCCCCCAACAAACAAATCCATTTTTCTTTTAGGTACAAGTTCAGAAAAGTGGATCAGAGTGCAGATTTGGATATCCTTTTAAACAAACTTTTGGGATCCAGAAACAAATTTTTTGTCTAAGACTTTTGAGGTTGATTCTTCCCTAGGTTGGAATCAGAAATTTTGGGTCAATGGTGACATTGACTTGAGGGTCAAAATCGAAACTGTGTTAGAATGGAAAAAGATTTCTGGGTTTTTTCATCTCTGCATTTCTATTCCAGATCCGGTCTCATATTTTACACAAACTCAGGGGAGACCCCCAAAAATAGGATTCTTCATATCTGTAGCATTTTAAGGTTAGTACTTCCCTCCTATTCATTTCAATCTTTCTAAATCTATCACACATTCTTTCCTATAAAAGGGAATTTAAGATCTTACTCTTTACTCTCATTTCCAAAAGATGGATTCATTTATGCATTGATCCTTCCTTTGGGGTTAATCAATTTAGATCTTTCCTTTGTGTATCTAAGGATAAAATGGGAGGATCTTATTTACCCCCTACATTTTAAATGTACCATTTTATATGTTACACTTATTTATCTTGTACTTGTTCCCTTAATTATTAATAGTTGATAGATATGTGCTTTGTCTTTGCATGCATCACAGGATTCTTTGAAATATTTATAGCACTTGTATTATCATAGTAAATTATCACTGGGTCATTGATCTCTCCATTCATTCCTTTCAACAATTGTTTTATCCATGCTATGTTTGAACAATTTGCAGCAACATCAAGATATTCTTCTTTTGCAGTTGACTGAGATATGCATCCTTGCTTCTTTCTTATCCAAGTAAGTAATCTTTCTCCAATAAAGAATTCTCCACCAGTAGTGCTCTTTCTATCATCTATGTTCCCAGCCCAGTCAACATCAGTATAAACTTTCAATTCAAACTTTCCTTCTATTTTGTACCAAAGTCCATAATCCTTAGTATTCTTCAGATATCTAAAAATTATTTTATACTAGTCATATGTGATTCCCTAGGATTAGTAGAAAATCTTACAACTATTCCAACTGCATGTGCTATGTCTGATCGTGCATGTACAACATACATCAATTTATGAATCATAGATCTATACAAAGTTTGATTTACCTCAGGTTTCTTGTCTTCTTTTGTCAATTTGCATCATGTCACCATAGGTGTTCTGACTGGTTTTTCTTCTTCCATTCTAAATGTCTTCAGGACTTCTTTGATGTATTTTGATTGAGAAATACAGATACCTACAGTGTTTTGTAAAATTTGCAATCGAAGGAAAGATTTGATATCTCCAAACATCGACATTTCAAATTCTTTCCTCATTTCATCAAAAAGCGAAGTGCATAGGTTATCATTACCTCCAAATATAATATCATCAACAAATATTTCAGCGATAAGGGTCTTATCATCATTTCCTCCTTTTAAATATACGTTATCACTTGTTCTAAAAAATCCAATACTTATAAGATAAGAATTTAATCTTTCATACCATGCTCTCGGTGCTTGTTTCAATCCATATAAAGATTTGTGTAACTTACATACCATGTTTGTTTGATCAAGATCAACAAATCCTTTAGGTTGCTCAATGTATACCTCTTCTTCCAGTATTCCATTCAAAAATGTAGACTTAACATCCATCTGATATACTTTGAATCCTTTATATGCAGCATATGCAAGTAGTATTCTTACTCCTTCAATTCTAGAAATGGGTGCAAAAGTTTCCCCATAGTCAATTCCTTATTCTTGTGCATACCATTTGCAAACTAATCTTTCTTTATTTCTAGTTACATCCCCATTCTCATTCAATTTGTTTCTAAATATCCATTTTGTGCCAATAACATTTGTATCACTCGGTCTTGGTAATAATGTCCATGTCTTGTTTTTCTGTATCTACTCAATTTCCTCATTCATAGCATTAATCCATTCTTCATTTTCTAATTCATCTCTAACATTCTTAGGCTCAAATTCACAAATTAAACAAGTTTTTTCTCTCAACTTACTTCTTTGAGGTGACAATGGGCTCAATTGTGGCAGGAGGACCTAATGTTGTTTCCTCAAATGGCACCCATGACTTCAATCAAGAGAAAAGAGGGGCTCAAGGGGATGGACCAACCATAGCCCATATAATTGATAGGTTGGGGGTTGAACCATAGAATTTAGGGCCCTAATAAATGAGATGTTGATCCCCAACAAATATCCAAAAAACCATTATGGCAGGGGCCAATTTCCCTTCAGAATAGTAGGGTCTGAACAAAATTTGGTGGGGGGGCATTTGCTGCTCTCGAAACAAGAACTATCATTGGAGAAACTTCCCGGGGGATCCTCTGACACTTTAGTCAAGAGGTGATCTTATTATTTTCTTAGTAGAGAGAGTCGATTGACTTTATGGATGATGTCTTCTCACATATTAAGCAATTATAGTTTCAACTCTCTGTTCTTCATTGTCTTCTCATGTAGGTTCATTGTGTTCTTGTTCATGATCTTCATTTTTGGCATCTTCATGATTCTCAGTTTGTGCTACCCGTTGCCCGGTGACATTACCTTGTTATATGGTAATGTTAGGCATCTGCATTGGTATATTATTAGGTTCTTCCATTTAGAAAAATCCACTGTAATCTTCTGGTTCTTTCATGTTGTCCTCATCATTTTTCTCAGCAAATTCATCAAATTTCACATTTGCTTTTTCAATAATTTTGTTAGATGTCTTGTTCAAACATTTGTAATCTTTACTCTTAGTAGAATATCCAAGAAATATTCCTTCATCACTTTTTGAATCAAATTTACCATTTCGATCATCTTTCAGAATATAACACCGACTACCAAATATTGTAAAATAGCTCACATTAGGTGTATAACCATACCATAGCTCATAAGGTGTTTTCTTTGAATCTTTCTTTAGTTGTACTCGGTTAGGTGTGTAAATAGTTGTGCTAACTACTTCTCTCAAGTATGTTTGTGCAACACTCTTTTCAATCATCAGTTTTCTTGCACAATCAACAATTGATCTATTTCTTCATCGAGCAATTCCATTCTACTGTGGTGTCCTTGGTGTAGAAACTTGTCTTTTGATTCCATACTCATTACAAAATTTAGTGAACTAATTAGAAATAAATTCACCTCCTTTATCAGATCTCAAACACTTCATATCTCTACCAGTTTCTTTTTCCACTTTAGCTTTGTACCATTTAAACATCTTAAATGCTTCAGATTTTTCTTTTAGGAACATGACAATCATCATTCTAGAATATTCATCAACAAATAAAATAAATTATCTATCCCCATAATAGCTCTATGTTCTCATTGGTCCACATAGTTCTATATGAACTAACTCCAAAATATCATTAGATGAAAAATTCATTCTCTTGAAACTAGATTTTGACATCTTTCCCATTTGACAATTTTTCCACATTACATGGTCTAGTTTAGATAAGATCGGTAAGCCTCTAACATTTCTTTTCTTACTGATATTAACCATGCTATCAAAATTTACATGATAAAGCCTTTTATTTCATAACCATATATCTTCATCCTTTGACAATAAGAAAGTATTTTCAACAGTGTCAAGATAGAATAGGTTACCTTTAGATTGTTCACCAATGCCGATAAAATTTCCAATTCCATCATAGATTATAGCTTTTTCTATTTTCAAATGTGACTTGGTGACCTATGTTATTCAACTGTGAAACACTCAACAAATTATAGGTAAGTCCTTTTACCCAATAAGAATTCTCACACTCTATTTGGTTATTCAGCACAATAGTACCTTTTCCTCTCACTTGACAAGGTGTATCATTTCCCATTCTTACAAATCCACCATCATAATGTTCAAGAAATTCAAATTTTCCTTTATCTCTAGTCATGTGATGTGTACAGCCAGTATCAATAGCCCAAATGTCATGCTTACTAACTTTAGAAATAATTATTTTTAATATATACCTTTCATCTTCATCTAAATCATCTTTCAAAGATACAAATATTGTCTCAATATCTTAATTACTGTCAGATCCACTTTCATTATCTTTATCTTCAACAATGTAAAAAGCCTTCTTGCCTTTATCTTTGTAATCTCAGAAATCTCTTCTGTCATACTGTCAGTTGCTTCTGTATTCTCGGTCATCCTTTCTATCATTCGATCTATCATTTATATCATAATTCTTTCTGTTAGGGCATCTTGCAGCAAAACAGCCAATCTCTTTACAGTTAAAACATATCAAAGGTAGTTTAACTTTACATCTTCCTTTACCTATGTACAATCTTCTAAACATTAAAGCTTCAAGCTCATCAAGTTCCTTGTCCTCACTATCACTGTCACTGTTATTTTTTATTATGTGTTTTCTACTAGATTTACCAATTTTCAAAGTAGACATAAATGCAGATTCCATAAATGGTACAATACTGTTGTCAAAATTATTCAGCTCAAAAGAAATCAGTCTTCCAACTAGTGTATCAATAGTAATATAATTTTCAGGTGCTGCTCTCATTTCATGTATTGTAGAGACTCTTATAGAATAAATAGGAAAAAGTGTTCTAATAATCTTACTCACAATAGTATCTTCATCAATAGTTCCACCAGATCCTTGAATAGCAATCACAACTTCCTTAAGTTGGGTATTATAATGTGTTATGTTCTCTCCTTCATTCTCATGTCATCAAACCTTCCTCAAAGACTTTTAGCTTTGGCTCTTAGTACATTTTGATCTCCTCGATAAACTAGTGTAACCTAGTCCCACATCTACTTGCCAATTGTAAATATCTTTATGTCCTCAAATTCTTCATCAGTAAGTGAAGAAGAAATCACAAACATGATAAGGTTATGTTCATGTTTCTATTACATCTGATTAATAGTCAAAGATCTAGTAGGTAGAATGAATTCATTATCTAGATAATCTCCAATGTTGTCTCCAATCCCTGATAGTTATAGTCTCATTATGCTTTTCCATGTCAAGAAGTTATCCTTGTTCAACTTAGGTGAATCTCTCTTATACATCTTGTGATCTTTAGCTTAATTCCTTCAAAACTTTCTTCTAAGCACTGTACGCTCTGATACCAATTGTTAGAATAATAGAGAGGGGCGGTGAATCAGTTATTATTAGTTTTCTCCCAAGTTATCCTACAGTCCCAAATTCCTCCAGATGTATATAAATAAAAATTCAAACATATAATTCAACTCGATAAAATGTATTTTGTAATCTCAAACTTAATTCAATAGTGTTTACCTAGTATTAGAAAATTAATACTGTGATTACCAATTAACAATAATTCACAACATTCATACATATTGACACATAGATCTTTAATGTGGAAACCCTGCTAAGGGAAAAAACACCTAGGATGGTGATAGAAGTAACCCCAAGGTGTGCTTCACAATACACTAGACGGGACCTTTCTTGTCCTAGTCCACTTTAGGAACCTAACTCCACTCTAGGACCTCACAAGTCTATAGGCACTAAGCCTATGACTACTCCTAACTCTTCCCTAATAGTTACAACTATTGTGTTTCACCTTGAAGGACATCCATCACTAGTTTTGTCTCAATGCTTCTTCTTGGCCTTGAAGAATTCCAATGCTAAACTCTTCATACCAACTCCACACATACTACAAGGGCCTTGTACACTCTTTTTATGATCATTCTACATCCATACAATCCAAATCCCATAGGTCTTCAATCCCTACTTGGTTGAGTTCCAAAATCGCACCCAAATTGTCATATTAGGCCTAAAAACACCAATTAGCCTATCTAGAGGGTTTTTCAAGCTTTTATCTAAAAAATTCCACACAACCCCCAAAACAAACTAAGATCCAGATACCCTTTTGGAAAACCTAAAAGATGTATAAGGTCTAGGTGGTGTAGGATCACCTAGAGCATAGGGGTCACCATGAAGCCCTGATGGGGATCCAAGGAGAGATGAAGACAAGGGAGGCCTAAAAGGTCTTAAATCTATGTAATTTGGCCAATAGAGCCACAAAATATAATGAAATGCACTAAAAGTGCCAAAAAGATGTAATGTTGCCATGTGGG
>MU226540.1:182434-199620 GCA_018584345.1 Thuja plicata
GGGAGGCCTAAAAGGTCTTAAATCTATGTAATTTGGCCAATAGAGCCACAAAATATAATGAAATGCACTAAAAGTGCCAAAAAGATGTAATGTTGCCATGTGGGCAAAATAAGTCCTAAAGGGATGATGTAAGAGTTAAAGGGATAGATTAAAGAGTTTTGTTTTATTTTATGGTCTTATATGACCATATTAATGTAATGGGGATGATAGTTATATCCTTGGTACAAGGAAGGACAAAGTTATAGAGATTGTCAAAGAATGACAATATGTTAGTAATCTTTGTCAAGCGGAAACCAACAACCAAAATTTAGTTCTAAGGTAGTTAATGGGTTTGGTTCGGTCAAAACCTTATTGAAACATATTTATAGATGTTGTAAGATTCAAAAATGAGGAGAGGGGGTGGTTGTGACAAGTTTGTTGTCAATAAAAATTTAGTTTTCTGCAACTTTCCTTATTCTGCCATAACAGAATAGTTTGATTGCAGACTTTTATTACTTGTCTTATTCTTACTATAAGGTTCTAAATATTATATAGAATAATGAATCTACTTCATTTTGGCTTTTGAATCACCCAATTCCATTAAGTATTGGCAAAGTTATTCAATTTTTGGTGTAGGCTGTCCAAACACTCAATAGGGTAATCCGAGGAGATAAAAATGTGATTTCTATTAGGTTCAACATGGAAGAAGCCTCTCATCTTGGATAGGGATGAAGGAGATGATGTATACTAACTTTCCATGAAGTTGCAGGAGCCCATGCAAGGTTTTGGCACGTGCTTGAAGTAGTGGAAGGTATCTGGTTATGAGGAAATGAAGGAATGAATGTCAAAGGAAAAATTAGGGTGGGTGACATATCTCCCTAATGAACCGTTGGATAAGGCCAAATTTTGGGTATGTTGGAGAGGGCCAGGTTATGCCAAATTTGACTAGAGTGATCGAGGAAAGGTGATTGGAGTCAAAAGTTATTAATGTCTATGTACGGGTATATCCCAGGGGCAGTGACATGCCAGTTTTGAGTTATTTTTCAAGATGCATGCACTAGTGCTTAGTTCCTTTGCATCACTAGGGTTCACAACCTGTCCGTACACCTTTGTCCTGAAATGTAGGGCTATCAGGCCTATTTTGGCTCCTCACAAGCACTTATCTGATTTCTATGAAAAAATCAATCCAAATGGATTGGGTGGGCTCTAAAATCAACATTATGGGTCTATAAGACTCTAATGACACTGAGACCACACTTGGTTTAGTACTCCTATACACACCCTTGTCTTTGCACTCTTGTCTTCCCTTGCCATACCACTAACCAGATTGTCCTAGCACGCATAGGGAATGGCTTTAAAAATAGTAGCTCCACTCTTCAGGACCTCTACTTGCATATATACACCGTACATAGGATCCCCTAAAAAATTCATCTACCCTTAGGAGATTCCCATGCTTAGATTTCATGGGGGATCCATGGAAACACAAACTATCCTAAACTGAACCAGCAAACTCCCTAAATCCTAATCAATTTATTAATGCTACTAAACTAAATCTATAGTTCTTTCTTAATGAATGAAAAAGTTTTGTATCCACCCACTCAACACAAATCTATCATTACATTGATCAATTCAATCCATCCAAATGCTTTGTAACTCAAAATGCTTGAATATTGCTAACAAGACAGAATTGCAGAGCTTCTTGCTATTCAAGAAATTTCTTACAGTCACTTCCTAACTTGGGAAAATGAGTCACATACATCCTTAAGATGCTTCTTCCATTTTTCTAGTATTTTTCCATTAACTTCCCACTCTTACAATGAGGGGAATCCAAAGTTGTTCAATTTCATGCAACATTTGCAAAAAGCTGCAAATGTTGTCATGACAACTTTTGAGCAACTTCTAGCATCTTTGCATTTATGCTTCCATCCTATCTTTTAGGGCCTCTAACCCATATAGTTCAATGAAACAACCTTATAATATCCTAGAAAAGGATCTTTCCTACTAGTCTAGGGTCTAGGACACATTTAGACCATATTTCCCATTTAGACCAAAATGGAGCAATAAAGTAACCTAACTATACTAGGTTGGATTAGACACTAACTATCTATCCACCTAGTAAAACACCTTGCAAGACCTTCTAAGGTCCAAAATAAAAACACACACTGACTTGGCCAAGGTTAGTTACAAGCCAAAACATCTAGGGTTTAGTAGGTATCCTAGGTGCTCCTGCACCATCCTCCCTAAGTGAAAGTTTTCAATCCATCCTTGGATTGAGTAAGTCAGGATCAATGCCCAACTTTTTGAATTTTGACTTCTTTATCCATGTTGCATCTGCATCCAATTGTTCTTGCCACTTCACTAAGTGCTCTTTGTAATCCTTCTTCCTTGTTTTCTTGTAAATTCTAGATTCCAGTATGCAGTCTACCTTCTCGACTGGTGTAGATGGAAAATGGACTTCTTCTACTTCTTGGATGACCTCAGTCAAACTCTGATCTGGATTAGGGATTGGTCCCTTATATAGAACTAACTTTGCAATATTAAAGATAGGTGATAAACCACTTTTCTCTGGTAACTCCACCTTGTAAGCATTTGGTCCATACTTGGCTAGTATAGTGTAGGGGCCAATTCTTATCATCTGTAACTTGTGTGGGATTCCTTTATGTAGTCTATCCTTGTTAATATGTACCATCACTAGATATCCAACCTTGAATTGAACATCCCTTTTTCCTTCATCAACTTTACTCTTGATCTTCTCAGTGTTGTCAATCAGTGTCTTCCTGACTGTGTCATCAACTTCTTGCATAGCATATGCAAAGTCCTCAGCATATCCACTACCTTTCACTCTATCCTTCAGTTCTTTGAGCTCATAAATGCCTCTAGGATGTAGACCATATACAATTTCAAAAGGACTTTTACTAGTAGTCCTATTTACAGTATCATTATAAGAATATTCAGTTTGACCTATGAGTCAGTCCCATGTCTAACCATGCTCCTTTGTTAAGCATCTTAGGAAATTACCAAGGCTCCTATTAACTACCTCTATTTGACCATCAGTCTTAGGATGGTATGTAGATCCAAAGGATAATTTGGTACCCAACTTTTTCCACAGAGTCTTCCAAAATTGACTCATAAACTTGGTGTCTCTGTCTAACACAATGCTAAAAGGCAATCCATGTATTCTAACAACCTCTCTAAAGAAAAGAGAATCTATTTGACTAGAATCATTGGTTGTTTTGCATGGAACAAAGTGAGCCATTTTATAAACCTGTCTACTATCACATAGACACTATCCACTCCCTGTCTTGACTTGTACACTCCAACCACAAAGTCCATGCTTAAGCATTGCCATGGTCTAGTTGGGATAGGAAGTGGTTGGCATAGGCCAGCATTAGTGGATGTTCCTTTGGACTTCTAAAACACAATGCAACTCTCAACATATTTCCTAGTATCCACATTCATATTTGGCCAAAAGTAAAATCTATGAACAAGTTCTTGTGTCTTACTGACCCCAAAATGACCACTCAATACACCATTATGTTTCTCCTAAATCAAATTCTCCCTTGTAGACCCTCTAGGGACACATAATTCACTTCCTTTAAATAGGATTTTACTTTGCAAAGTATATTTAGAATATTTACTATGAAATTGGTTCTGATATTCTTGACATACCTTATACATGTCTGCAAAGTCTTCAACATCACCATATAGATCTTTGAAGTTGTCTATTCCCATGCTCTGCAATTGGATCTCTTGGACAATAAGGGCTCTTCTACTCAAGGCATCTACTACCTTGTTTTTCAATCCCTTCTTGTGTTTGATATTGAATGTGTATGCTTGCAGGTATTCAACCTACTTCATATGTTATAGACTATGAACTCCTTTGGAAGAAAGTAATACCTCCATTTTCTCAATAACTGGACTAGAGCATACATATCTAGGTCATAAGAAGAATATTTATTCTTATCTTCACTTAATTTCTCAGACTGGAAGGCCACTTTTCTTCGCTCTTGGCTTAAGACAGCTCCAATTGCCACATTATTGGCATCACACTCCAATGTAAACAACTTTTCAAAACTTGGCAAGACTAAAATTGGTTGGGTTGAAATCTTCTTCTTTAGTATCTCAAAACCATGGTTAGCTTGTTCATTCCAAATAAACTTAGTCTTCATGCCTCCTTTAATAGTGTCCAACATAGGAGCACATATTGCACTAAATTTCTTAATAAATTTTCTATAGTACAGTGCTAGGCTGTGAAATATTATTACCTCAGTGCTTGTTCTTGGAGTAGGCTAGTTGATGATGGCCTCCATTGTTCTAGGATCCATCTTTAGGTTGCCCTGATATAGTACAAAACAAAGGTATACCAACTCTATCTTGATGAACTCACACTTTTCTAAGTTTTTCATCAACTTCTCCTCCTATAGCCTCTTAAAAACCAGTTCAAGGTGTTTGAGGTGCTCTTCCCTTGTCTTACTATAGATGAGTATATCATTTAAGTAGACCACGATAAAATTTCCATTGTACTCATTAATTACTTCATTCTTCAACCTCAATAATTTTGATGGGGCATTTGACAACCCAAATGGCATGACAAGCTACTCATACAGTCCTTATGTAGTCTTGAAGGCTGTTTTCCACTCATCCCCTTCATTTACTCGGATTTGATGATAGCCACTCTTTAGGTCTATTTTTGTGAAGTATCTTGCTCCTCTTAGATAGTCCATTAGGTCTTCTATCCTAGGGATAGGGAACCTATACCTAATGGTGATCCTATTGATTGCTTTGGAGTCTATACATCACCTCCAAGTTTCTCCCTTTTTAGGTGCTAGGACTGTGGGTATGACACAAGGGCTAGTGCTCTTTCTTATAAGGCCTTGTTCTATGAGCTCTTGGATTTGTCTAGCAATCTCTTCATTCTATTGGGGAGTCATTTTATAGGCTACCTTATTGGGTAGGGTATCTCCTGGTATTAGGTCTATTTGATGGATTACAAACCTCTTAGGGGGTAGGGTCAATGTTTATCCATCACTCACTATTCCTTCATACTTCACTAACATCTCTTGGACTTCTTTTGGCAGCTCTATCCTCTTCTCTATTTTATCTACAACTTCCTTTGGCTTTAACACCAAGGCAAATCCAACTCCTTCTCCTTCATCTAAGGTCTCTAAGAAATATTTTTCACTCACCATGAGAGCATTGGGACCATTAGGCTTCAATTATGCATCCTCCAACAGTGATTGGATTTTGTATGTCACATTGTCTTTCTTGGAGTATGAATTTTTCACTCCATGATGCATGGCCCTCCTATCAAATTGCCATGGTCTACCTAGGAGCAAGTGGCATGCATCCATAGGTAAGACATCACATAAAAATTTATCCTTGTTTCTCCAAATTTAGAATTATGCCCAAGCTTGCTCATTAACTAGGACATGTTGTCCTTTGTTTAGCTAAATGACCTTATAGGGATTGGTGTAGGGTATCCTTATCATTTTCAGCTTGCTAACTGCCTCCTCTGACACTATATTGTCAGTAGACCCTGAGTCTATGATGACTCTACACACTTTTCCCATCATCTTATACTTTAATCTGAACAATGATCTCCTTTGACTGAGTTCTTCCTTCACTGGCTCTTTGATTAGAGTTCTTCTCATCATGAGATTCTCTCTCTCCTTTGATTCTAATGGCACTTCAGGTTTCTTGTTTCCACTTGTCTCTTCATGAACATAGTTCACTCTTTTGTCACCTCCTTGAGAGGTAATTCCCTTCTCTGGACACCTATATGTCGAATTTCCTAACTGATTACAGTGATAGCACTTCATATTGGAAAAATAATCGCCTCTTCCTTGACTATTGCCTCTTCCTCTATTGTTAGAGTTCCTTCCTCTACTTGACCTCCCTCTACTGAAGTTTCCTTCATGTTGTTCACTGAGCTTAGTCTCTTCTTGACCTTTAGATTCAAAGTTTCTTCCACCATAAACACTTCTTTTTCCTCTAGTGTCTCTTCCTCTACCCCTTCCTCTTGAAGTGTTTGAATCTTTTTTCTTCTTCAAATTCTCTTCCACCTTGATAGAAATTTGGTGGCATTTCTTAACTGTGTCTGGAGTCAAAAGACTCATCTCATATTGAATGGTCCATTTAATTCCATTAAGGTACCTTTCTACCTTCACTTTGTCATCCTCTGCTACTCTTGACCTCATACAAAGTCTCTGAAACTCTTCAGTGTATGAGTTGACATCTAGGTCCTTCTACCTTAGACCTTGTCTTCTCTTGTACAACTGGATTTTTTTAATCCCTGGGGATGTAAGCATCTCTTACTCTTGCTACCATAGCCTTCCATGAAGAATTGGGCCTTTTTCCTTCCTTCTCCCTCTCATCTTGGATGAATTTCCACCAAGTGAGAGCAGACCCTCTCAATATAGCTTTTGCAACCTTCACCTTTTGAGCCTCTGTGATTCCATCACACTCAAAATGGTTCTCTAGTCCCTCTATCCAATCAAGGACTACCTATGGTTCCATTTTTCCACTGAAAATGGGAACTCCTTCCAATGCTTTTCCACTCATAGCCTTTAGGGCTTTCAGGAATGGTTCTTCATTTAGGACAGGGCTAGCTTTAGGGACTTCATCTTCAATGGAAATCTCTTTGCCTTTCCCTTCCATTATGTCCTTCACTTCATCTTCTTTTACATCAACTTCATCCACTTTTTGCTCCAATTGAGCCATCCTATCTAGGAGTAATCTATTCTCCTCCTCTTTTTCATCTACCTTCTTTTCTAATTCAGCATTAGTCACCATTCTTGACTCTCCAATTTATTCCTCTAGTTGTAAAATTTACCACAAGCCTGATCAAAAGAGGCTCTAATACCACTCTGATAGAAGTAACCCCAAGGTGTGCTTCACAATACACTAGAAAAGACCTTGCTTGTCCTAGTCCACTTTAGGATCCTAACTCCACTCTAGGAACTCACAAGTCTATAGGAAATGAGCCTATGACTACTCCTAGCTCTTCCCTAAGAGTTACAACTATTGTGTTTCACCTTGAAGGACATCCATCACTAGTTTTGTTTCAATGCTTCTTCTTGGCCTTGATGAATTACAATGCTAAACTCTTCATACCAACTCCACACATGCTACAAGGGACTTTTACACTCTTTTTATGATCATTCTACATCCATACAATCCAAATCCCATAGGTCTTCAATCCCTACTTGGTCGAGTTTCAAAATTGCACCCAAATTGTCCTATTAGGCCTAAAAACACCAATTAGCCCTATCCAAAGGGTTTTTCAAGATTTTCTCTGAAAACTTCCCCACAACCCCCAAAAAAATCTAAGATCTAGACACCCTTTTGGAAAATCTAAAATATTTCTAAGGTCTAGGATTCCCAACTTGTCTGTACACCTCTATCCTGAAATGTAGGGCTATTAGGCCTATTTTGGCTCCTCACAAGCACTTCTTTGATTTCTATGAAAAAATCAATCCAAATGGATTGGGTGGGTTTTGAACTTGACACTATGGGTCTATGAGACTCTAATGAAACTAATACCACACTTGGTTCAGTACTCCCATACACACCCTTGTCTCTACACTCTTATCTTCCCCTGACATATCACTAACTGGACTGTCCTAGCTCGCCTAGGGCATTGCTTTAAAAATAGTAGCTTGACTCTTCAGGACCTCTACTTGCATACATACACTTTAAATAGGCTCCCCTAAAACATTAATCTACCCTTAGGAGATTCCTATGGTTAGATTTCATGGGGCAACGATGGAAACACAAACTATCCTAAACTGAACCATCAAACTCCCTAAATCCTAATCAATTTATTAATTCTACTAAACTAAATCTACAGTGCTTTCTTAATGAATGAAAAAAAATTGTATCTACCCACTCAACACAAATATATCATTACATTGATCAATTCAATCCATCCAAATACTTTGTAACTCAAAATGCTCGAATATTGCTAAGAATACAGAATTGCAGAGCTTCTTGCTATTCAAAAACTTTCTTACAGTCACTTTGTAACTCGAGAAAATGATTCACATACATCCTTAAGATGCTGCTGCCATGTTTCTAGGCTTTGTCCATTAATTTCCCACTCCTACAATGAGGGGAATCCAAAGTTGTCGAATTGCATGCAACATTTGCAAAAAGTTGTAAATGTTGTCATGACAACTGAGCAACTTTTAGCATCTTTGCATTTATGCTTCCATCCTATCTTTTAGGGCCTCTAACCCATATGTTTCGATGAGCCAACGTCATAAAAGCCTATAAAAGAATCTTTCCTACTATGCTAGGGTCTAGGACACATTTAGACCATATTTCCCATTTAGACCAAAATTGAGCAATAAAGTAACCTAACTATACTAGGTTGGATTAGACACTAACTATCTATCCACCTAGTAACACACCTTGCAAGACCTTCTAAGGTCCAAAATAAACATGCACACTGACTTGGCCAAGGTCAGTTACAAGCCAAAACATCTAGGGTTTAGTAGGTGGCCTAGGTGCTCCTACACCAAACGGGTAACCCAAAATATTTTCACTCTTCTGAAGTGAGCTTGGTGAAGAGCCAACCTTATTAAAGCTTACAATGCACATTATTAAATGTGACCTAGTTAGAGGATTTAAAACTAACATTTCTCTCTTGATGATGCATTCACTATGGGGTCAACAAGAAAATACTCAACATTCATTAGAATGTCATAATAAACACTTTCACTGTCCTTCTTGGTTAAGAGATTTATCTATAACAATGGTTAAACTAATACAGTAGTGATCTGATTCAAATACAACTTTGTTTTGCAGATTTCTAGATTTATACTAAGTACATAATACCTCTAATAAATTTGTTCACTTCATTTCATCTCATACTTCATACATTTTCTGCTTAGTAATGCTCTTTCCTCTGTTTGCTCGGTGATGTCTGCATAAAATTGCTCGGTTCTATCTTTAACCAATTTGATTATTCATGCATAAAATTTTCTTGTGCACATCAGGTGTTATATGTATATTTCATAATGAATCTCTTGTCTCTTATATAGACATCATAGCTCATTTAATTTTCATCCTTCATATTTTTCCACTTAATCTCCATCGTTGATTTTCCCACTTAAACCATCCTTGGCAGTTGTGTTAAAAACGTGTTTCAATCTTTGTCGTTCGAGATTCATTTGAATTTTCATAACTGTTTGATCAAAATAGAAAACTTTATCTTTTACCTTGAAATCATCAATTGTCAGCTCAGCATTCTAGTCGACCTCAATTTGATTAAATTTCTCAGTCAATACTTTGTTGTGTCAGCAATCCCTTGCTAGATTATCAATGTGCTTGGTATACACTGTGTTTTACTCGGTTTTCATTGTTTCTTGGTGTATACAAAAATCTTCATTTACCGACCACATAGACTTTGTTTGTTCCAGTTCTTCAATTCATAAAAAATGTTTTCTACCATAATAATACTCAAATAAGTTGACATCAATGACAATACTTTAACTAATAATGTTTATCATCACATTTGCAACTCGGTTGATTATCAACAAATGATTTCAAACATTCAATCGGTTGTAGTTCATCAAATTAGTTCTAGTGAAAATTTTTATAGTTGTAAGAGTGAGTTAGAAGAACTATATACTGAAGATGAAGAAAATGAAAAAGAGTTTGAAGCTCTACTAGCTAGAAGAATATAGAGAGGTAAAGTAAAGTATCGAGGTAAGCTACCTTTGAAATGTTTTAAATGTAACAAGATTGGACACATTCCTGCTAGATTCCTTGAAATGATAGTGATGAGAAGGACAAACAATATGATAACAACAGAGAAAATAGATTCAGGAGATTCCAAATTTCAAAAATAAAGGTAAGAAGTTATATCATATTGCTAATGAAGGACTAATGGATGATGACATAGATGATGATGACAGTGAAGAAGTTTTATATGTTTTCATCAAGGATAATTCTAATGAAGAAGAGCAAGAAGAAAAGGCCCTAATATCACATGTAAGAAAGAATGATACCTAGATTATAGATAGTGGGTATTCAGACCATATGACTGGTGAAACACTTAAGTTCACTACTATGGAAGAACATGATGGAGGATATGTCAGATTCGGTAATGATGCCCCATATCATGTGAAAGGTCAAGGCTCTATAATTTGTAAATAATAATACCATATGTGATGATGTATATTGGGTTGACGGACTAAAGTATAATCTGTTGAGTGTGTCATAGCTAAAAAATACAAGACACCAATTAGAATTTCAGTATGGAAAGGTAAAAGTATTTGATCAGAAAGGAAGTTTGATTTCCACTGGAGAACAATCTAAAGGTAACCTATTTTAACTTGATACATCTATAAAGAGTTTTTTATATGCTAAAGTTAAAGATGCATGGTTATGGCACAAGAGGTTATGTCATGTAAATTTTTAAAATCTAATTAGAGTGAGCAAAAAGAATAGAGTTAGAGGTCTATCGAGATTGGAGAAACCTGATAATATCATGTGCAAGGTCAAGTTAGAAAAATGACTAAGTCAAGTTTTATAAGTCCTACGTTACAAAAGGAATTTTGGACTTAGTGCACAGTGAACTATGTGGAACGATGAGAACATAAAGCTACTATGGTGATAGATATTTCATTTTGTTTATTTATGATTATTCTAGAATGATTTCTGTCATATTTTTAAAATAAAAATATGAAGCTTTCCAAATGTTTAAGTGGTACAAGGAAAGAGTTGAAAAGGAGATTAGAAGAAAACTGAAGTATCTGAGATTTAATAGAGGAGGAGAGTTTACTTCTGATGATTTTACACTCTTCTGCAATGAACATAGAATAAAGATAGAAATGTCTACACTGAGGACACCATTGTAGAATGGTGTAGCTGAAATGAGAAATAGATCCATTGTGGATTGTGCGAGAAAATTGATGATTAAGAAGGGTATTTCTCAAACTTATTGGAGAGAATCACTCAACAATGTTGCTTATATACTTAACCAAGTACAATTAAAGAAAGGTAGAAACAAGACTCCATATAAGATTTGCTATGATCAAAAACCAAATGTAAGTTATTTCAAAGTATTTGGAAGTAGATGTTATATTCTTAAAGATGTTAGAGATGTTAAGTTTGATTCTAAAGAAGATGAAGGAATATTCTTAGGATATTCTACAAAGAGAAAAGCTTACAAACGTTTGAACAAATCTACTAACAAGATTGTGGAAAGTGCAAATGTGAGAATTGATGAGTTTGCAGAGAGAAATGATGAGGAAAACAAGAAGGAACTGAGGAATATCAAAGGTTTTTATATGTTTAACCTCATGTTCCTGATACCTTACCAAAATAAAAAACTGAGGAGGAAGATGAACAAAGAGAACTACAACCGAATCACGAAAATGAAATTCCACCGACTACCTAGCCTATTCTAGCTAAGTATGTGAGGATACACCACTCATTGAGAAAGATAATTGGAGACAAGAATTATAGAATTATGACAAGAAGAAAGGTAACAGACAATACATACTTAATTTACGAATTAAAACCAAGAAGAGTAAAGGATACATTGGAGAATGAAGATTGGGTTAAAGCTATGAAAGAAGAGATAGATCATATTGTAAAGAATAACACATGGAATTTAATACCGAGAGTTAAAGATAAAATTTTATTTGTACAAAGTTTATTTTTAGAAATAAATTGAATGAGCATGGAGATGTAATCAGAAACAAAGCAAGACAAGTTTGCAAGGGATATTCACAAGAAGAAGGAATTGACTATGGTGAAAATTTTGCACCTATTGCTAGATTAGGAGTTATAATTCTACTAGCATATGCAACTTACAAATAATTTAAAGTCTATCAAATGGATGTCAAGTCTGCATTTCTTAATGGTATTGTATACACTAAAAATTGGCTTCATTAATTAATTAATTAAATATTAATATCTTCAATAATCAAACCGATCAGATCATCGATCTGGTAGGATCATTGATCAATCCAACAACCAATTGTCTCAGTCTCTTACTGAACTCTACTAACTCAATAATCAGAAGATCATATAAACCATTTATATATTAGAAATATATATAATTCCTCTTATAATCAGCTCCTAGCTTCTCACATCAAAACACAATCAATTATGTCCATACCGATCCATATACTGAAACTTGTACACTGGGTGTGTTCTTCTGTACTTAGCCAAATCTGGAAAAAAACTTTCGGTATCATCAAAATATAAAAAACTATCTTCAGAGTAGTGTGTAGTTTCCATCAATGAAAACATACAACATCTTCCTGTTAGTGTCTCTTGCCAACAAATTGTAGGGTCTTTGAGAAGTTAAGGGGAGAAAAATTATCGATTAACTTGAATAAGTGTAGATTTGTGAAGGAGTTAGTGTACCTAGGATTTTTTGTCTTAGCAAATGGTCTTAAAATGGACCCAGAGAAAGTGAAGGCTATCCTTGAATGGCCTACTCCAAGGAGTACTACTAAAGTAATATATTTTCATGGTTTGGTTATCTTTTACAGAAAGTTTGTTAGAAATTTCAGTAGTATCTGTGGACCCTTAACTAAAACTATGAAAGGGGATAGAATAGAGTTTAAGTGGATTGCAAGAGAAACACAGAGTTTTTATTTGTTGAAGAGAAAAGATATAGAACAACCCATTGCTTATTTTAGTGAGAAGTTGAATGATGCAAAAAGAAAATATTAAGTTTATGATCAAGAGTTCTATGCTATAGTTCATGCATTAAGGAAGTGGAGACACTATATTTTTCCTAAAGAATTTGTTTTTTTACTGATAATCAAGCTTTACAGTATTTGAATAGCCAAGGAAATTTGAATCAAAGGTATTTAAAATGGGTTAAGTTTTTGCAGAGTTACACTTTTTTTTGAAGTACAGGGCTAGAAAGTCAAATAGGGTTGCAGATGCCCTGAGCAAGAGGCATAATTTGCTGGCAAAGATACAAATCAAATTTATTGGGTTCCTAGAACTAAAGAGTTTCTACCCAGAAGATCCTAGTTTTGGAAAGGCATGAAGAGATTGCACATAACTTGTTACTCTAGACAGAACCAAATGGTTGGATTTTATGATCCAAGATGGGATTTTATTCCAAGGGAGCCAATTGTGCATTCCAAAGAGTTCTATGAGCGAGAGCCTAATCAATGAGAAGCATAGTGGGGGATTGGATGGACACTTTGGTTGAGATAAAACCATTTCTCTTTTTAGTGAGCATTATTATTGGCCATAATTACAACAAGATATTTGCAGAATATGTCAGATGGAAAAATGAACCAAGAAGAATATAGGGTTATATGTAAGCCATTACCTGTACCAGAGAAACCATGGTAAGATATTAGTATGGCCTTTGTTGATGGTTTACCAAGGACTTAAAGAGGGCATAATTTCATTTTTGTGGTGGTAGATAGGTTCTCTAAGAAGACACATTTAGCTCCTTACAGAAAGACTAATGATGTTATTCATTTGGCTGAATTATTTTTCTGAGAAATTGTGCGACTACATGGTCTACCAAAGAGAATATCATGATAATAATTTTGTTGGCTATTTTTGGAGGACATTGTGGAAAATGCTAAAGATAGACTCGAAGTTCAGCTCATTGCACCATCCACAAACTGATGGATAGACATAAGTGGTGAATAATAGTTTGGGAAATTTGTTGTGATGCTTACTAGGAGATAAGCCAAAGGGGTGATATTTGATTTTACCACAAGCAGAGTTTGCACACAATAATTGTATAAATAGGAGCACTGGTAAATCACCATTCTAGATTGCATATGGAAATAGTCCTAGAAATGCTTCCAAATTAAAGAAGTTGGACAATGGAGAAAAGAATAGTGTTGAAGTTGAAGACTCTACAGAACACTTAAAGAATTTACATCAAGAGGTGAGAAAGCATATTAATAGAATGAACATTCAGTACAAGGCTACTTGGTAGATCAGAAAAGGAGACATAAGGAATTTCATATTGGAGTTGAAGTCATGATTCATTTGAGAAAGGAGAGATTTCCAATGGTAACATACAATAAGTTGAAGATGAAGAAATTTGGACCATGCAAAATCTTGAAGAAGCATAATTCGGGAAATGCTTATGAAGTAGAGTTGCCCACTAACTCAATATTTCACCAATGTTTAATATTTTAGATTTGATAGAGTATCATGAAGGAAGTATTGAAGATGAGATAACAGAAGCACGGTGGAATATTCCAACACCTACTTCAACTATAGAAGAGATAGAGGATATCTTGGATGGTCATTTTGGTAGAAGCACAAGAAACATGAAATATGAGGAGTATTTGTCAAATGGAAAGGATCACCTGCTGAAGATTCATCGTGGCTATCAAAGGAAGAGGTTGACCACTTTGGTTTTCCTCTAAACGAATGAGATGTGATAGGGAAACTTCTCAAATTACTCCAGGTTTCTGATGCAGCAGCATCCAGGGTGTAAGAGCAATCTTGCATCACCCAAAAATATTGTCTAATTCTCAATAAGGGCTATCTTTGGACATAGTTACTATTTTTGGCAAGTTTTTTTTATTTTTAGTAAGTTTTTATTTGAGCACAGATTGTCCCAATTACTTCCTTGGATGTTTATTTCATATATATATAAGCATGTCGCTAAAGTTTTATGGAAAGATTAAGTCAGGTTTGAAGAAATTGAATTTTTTGTTTTGGTGGGGCGGTACAAAAAATTTGAACTCAGTTTTGAAGGCTTTAGAGGCTTCGAAAGGGGGTCAAACTTTTCCTGGGATGACACTTCACCATATTAGTTGTAGAGTTCTTCGTTGTATTTTTGAAATGGAGTTATAATAGTCAATCAACTCAACAATTCACAAGATATGGCTTTTAGAAGTTGGGCCATCATGATTCAAATTTCAATGCAAAAGGAATATAAAGAAAAAATCATTTAAGGTGGGAAATTGAATCACTAGGCGCCAAAATGGGAAAATTTCACTTTCTAGAATATTCTAAGGCAGTTAATTATGCTATTTATATAGGGATGAAGGGAATTTAGGGTTCATTTCTAGAATTATTGACTGTGGCTTTGTATTGCAAATTATTGTAATGAAAATGCCCATGTAGTTGTAGCATATTGTTTTTCTGATTATTGTAAAGTCATTTCATTGAAGATAATAGCAAGCAAGTGTTTCTATTCTTTCCATTGTTATGTTCTTCAATTTTCAGTTTAGTTCTCTATTGTGTTGTGTGTGCTTGGTTGAATAAGGGGAGTACCCTTCATCAAGCCATGAAGAGGGGCCCCATATGCCCCAATCAGGTTAACCGCAACTAGTGGTGGTGTCTCCTTTGAGATTTTGTATTTTCACTCGTTATAGATTGGTTTTAAGTGTGTCCTTTGCTAACTATTAGTGTCTTTTCCAATTGCATGTGGCAATAGTTTGGTCGGTAGGCCTTGTTTGTAAGGGACAACACCCTTGTTTTCTTGCTTATTAATAAAAAAACAGTGGTAATGTCATTCAAGAATTTAATATTGTTGACATTTGCTCAAAGATATGCAAATTTTTTGGGAAATTTTGAATTTTGCACTAACTCTTTTCAAAATGAACCAATAGAAAGGAAAATGACATTTTATAATCATTTAAAAATAAAAATTATACTTAAACTATAAAACTTTTGTCGAAAATGAAAATCTACAGAATGATTATAGAAAGATTGGATGTACCAAATACATAAGTATTCTTGTCATTCATAATGAAATGGAATGAAGTTGATTGTTAAAATTATTTATTTTTATTCAAAAGTTTACAATAATAACTTAGCTCTATCTATTGTGAGGAGCCGCATCTTACGATATATATAGATAGACACAATATCATGATCTATGTACAAGGATCAACACATACATTTTATTAAATAGTTTTAAGAAAATAAATTATAAAATAATAACCAATATAATTAAATAGTTCTTAATTAAAAATAACTTAATATAATAATTCTAAAATTAAATAAATTAACTCATAAGTATTTTTATTATGAATGTAGATAGAACAATAATATAAATATTTAGATTTTAAAATTATATTCCATATAATATTTAATCAATTTCAATATTAGTTAAAATTTTCTTAATTAATATTGAAATATAATTAAAATAATTCACATTGATTTTTTTAATATTAAATAAAGATAGGCTCCTAACAAATTTTAATTTAAAAAACCAAATATTTTAAATGTTATATTATTTAAAATGTTTAGTTTAAAATGTTAGTACCATTAAATAACTTATCTCATATTATGTCATCCATAAAGTAGCTTGTACAATGCACGTGGAGGAATTACGGACAATATTGGAATTTGTGGGCCACGTATCTAATGTGTATCCAGCACTTTGTGAAATGTTGGTTTTGCTTTAACAAGGAAAGCTTTTATTGTACAACCGAAATTCTTATTTCTCCCTTACTAAGGTCAATACCAGTAATTATTAGTTATAGTAATTTGGAATGATAATATGAATGCGGTAATTTTAAGTGAAAATCTTAAAACTGAAATGTCAAGAATTGTTGTATTTCAATTAATAAAAAAAATATTGTGATGAATAATATTTTTAGTTGTAGTTATATTTTACGTAATATTTAGTATGAATTGAGTTTAAAATACAAACCAATAATATGTGATTTGTAGATTTTATTTTATTAAGACAATGTTGATTAGAAGAAAGAAATTGCATAAATAATTATGAGCATAGTTCTAATGTGAAATATATTTAGAATCTTTTATAATAAGGTATTTAATTTTATGATGATTCTTAATAAGAAAACAACATATTAATCAATTATTAATGAACATTATATCAAATAGTTAAGGAATGAAACTTTGAACAACAATAACAATTTATACGAATTTTAAAACTACCAAAATATTCTATTATGACAATAAACTTAAAATTTCTAAAATATTAATAATGATATTCTTATATTCATGCTTTGCAACTTTTGAATTTACTGCCCTCCAACCCAAACCGACACATGGTGCCCACAATGGGTGGGGGCCCTACCCCTCTGCCTAAGGATCCTCCCCCCAACACCAAGGTTGTTGGAAACAATTGTTTAATTGTGTGTTGTCCTTGATGTTACACAAATGTCATATCAGTCATTAGACAGAGTCTACCGAGTTCAGAATGTCATATCAGTCATTAGACAGAGTCTACCGAGTTCAGAATGTCATATCAGTCATTAGACAGAGTCTAC
>MU226540.1:210994-221488 GCA_018584345.1 Thuja plicata
GTCTCATGGTGTTGGATCTTGAAGCTTTCTCTCTCCTATCTTATGGTAATATCTTTTCATGCATTAACTCGCTTAGATTCTTTCCTGGTATTGCTTATTTACATATTTCTTTTTCCATTTCTAACATTTAGTGCTAATGGATTGCTCACACATGTGTGAGAAACCCATCCCAAGGAAGCCACCCAACTTTCTTAAATGCGTCCACTTTCTTGTCCCCCACACATTTCCCCAAGGTTGCTCACACATGTGTGAGCAACCTTGAGCCTCACAATGCCTTAAATGCTCCAAATTGACCTCTTTTCCAAGCCCATGTGTCCCTTATATGGATCCTATATGGATGCTACATAGGTGTCACCTCATCCAAGCCCTTCCCTTGCCTCCAAAAATATATAAATAGGAGGCCTTTCTCCTTGCAAATCATCTCTCATCTTTGCATTGTTATCATGCTAGAATAGCTCTAGAATTTCATATTTGTTTTTAAGTTTTCAAATATTAATCCATTAGAGATCACATGTTATGATAATTAGTGAATGAATCTATTTAAATCTTGCACTGCATCTCATCTTATCTTAAATCTTCATTGTGGGAAGCTTGAGACTAGTTGCCTCATACTAGTTCTTCAGTCCTTCCTTCATCCATTAGCTTTGCATTTGTAGTTGTATCCACAATAAAGAAATAAAATCACTTGGGGATTATGCATGTTGTGTTTTGAGAGAGATCACACCCACATCTCCAAAAGAGAGCAAATCAAACAAGCCTTTACGGGTGCACTTGTTTAGAGCTTTATTCGATGTTATGGATGATTTCTTTTTGTTTCAAGTTTATTCGTGCTTTTAATATTTTATATGTGCTAACCAACCAATGTTTGCATGCTTAAGCTTGATCCCAAAAGATTAAATATTTCCCTATACACACCATGATTGGGAAGCCATCCTTATCTTGAAATTGTTCTTCATATTTGAGTCTACTCATCCATTGCATCTCTTACTATCATTCAAGTTATGTTGATCATCAACATTACTTTAATTGAATGTATTGATTCTATCAACATGGGGCCCCCTTTTCTATGGTAGAAGTATTTTCTAATTTTATTTCCATTACACTTCTACCATTAATAATAGTTGAATAGATTTTGAGAAGACTATCTTCCTTGAGCCAGCAATAGGAATCAATATTATCATATGAGCTTGAGGTGCATTTGTTTCATTTAACATCAACAGTATGAACATGCCCGAGTTAATAATGAAAAAAATGGTCTAAATCTTTATTCACTGTGCAATCTTACATGCCATGAGGGGACATGCCTCTGAGGCATTCTATCAAAACATCTCAGGGATGTTTCCTATATGATTCCACATTTTGCATGCACACCTAGGTGGGCTTTTTCCAAATGGCTCACATTCCTTCCATGTCCTTTCACATTTTTCATGGATGTTTTCTTGAGCATTTTGAACTATAATATCTGACAAAACTCAACCTTCATTATGCTTTGATGGATGTCAAGACCCTGTTTCAAAATTTTTACCTCGTGTAGGTATAGTAAATTGGCAATAACTATGGAAGTTTTGACTTTGTACCCACACATTGCATTGCTTAGAAATTTGTAAAGTCATTTCAATTAATATTTTTGTGCGCAAGATGTAATCACAATGTTCCACAAAGAAACTCCCCTTCATGTTGATTTGTCAAATTGTTCAAGTGTATTTTCTTTGGTTCCACATTGTGCATACTTGTAAGCATAGATCAAAATAGTGTTGATATATCACTGATAAGAGATCTTGTCATGAAAAGTTGGAGTTGTTCATAACTATGTAACTTTATCACAGACAAATATCATAGATATTTTGTAAATTTATCACAGTATAAACCAAAAATTATCGCCAATATTTCAGCGATAAGTAGCCAAAATATCGGTCGCACTCCGCTAATGGGGACTGATGGCCCAAAAAGTACTCATTTGACAATTTGTTATTTGAAAAGTGGTGTTTGGGAGAGGAAAAAAGGGTTTGAAGGAGAAAAAATGTGATTTGCAACAATTTAAAGTGATTTGTTGTGGATTTGAAGAAAATTTTCAAGCAAAATCAGATTCACAAGTAAGTTTTCAAAATTCTTATTAAAAAAAAAAAAAACATTTTGTCTTTTCTTTGTTGCATCTATGTTTATAAAAACTCCATAATAGCATTTCCAATGTACTCTAAATTATTTTAAAGTGTAATGAACAAGATGTAACACCAATTTTAAGGAAATTTTGTAAAAAAAATCATAGTTTTCTCAAAAATTTATATTTTCTTAAAAATTTCAAGCCCTAATACTTTTTTTTTTTCAAGTTTCAACTATGTTTAATGTCATTTAAAGTTTTAATCTAATTTAGTATGTTTGCTAATTTTCTTTATTAAAATATAGTATTGTGTGTGTGATTTTTACACCTTCATGAGATTAGTTTATTTTCTAATAGTTCTATGGAAAAATATCAACGATTAAGCTAAGAATTGAAAGGAAATCATTAAGCATCCCATGGATCTCTAACTAAGTATGCTAATAGAGATATCTAAGCTTAAATCTCTACTAGTCATAGTCCTAGAATGAGAAAATTGATAATAATATTCCTATCTAGTTCATAATTCTCTCAAATCATCAAAATGATTCACTCAAATGCTCAAATGCTTGCAAATTGCCTTCTATTTACAGAATAGATCCAATATGTTTTAATTTCTGAAAACAATGATGATGAACCTGGCAAAAAAACATTCCCTTGTGCAAAGAAAATGCAGATTAGGTTAAACTAGGTGAAAAACCTCTTCAGAATTAGGTCAAATAGTATAAATAGGTTGGAATATCCATTTTTACTATTCATTTTCACTTTTTACTATTGAGATTTTGCTCTAATCCTCTTGAGATTTCTGAAGATGGTGGTCCCTATTCAAGAGCATCGGTTTGAGTGAGGGCGCAGATATTAGAGACCCATTGACTATGGACCTCCGGTAAATAGTTTTGAACCTCTTAGTGCATTTATTTCTTTGTTTGACTGCATTTAATGCTTTTAATCACGCGTGCTATGATAAATTAGGTCATTTTTAGACAAAATACCACGTAGAATATGTTAAATAACACCTAGGAGGACAAAATGTCGCATCTGCGTGTTAAAATGATGCCTGTGCATACTTAAATTCCGCGTAGAAGATAGGTCAAAATATGTGTGTGATAGATCAAATACCACCTACAAAACCCTAGGGCAAAATAATGTTTTAAATGTCGCGTAGGATATTTGAAATGTTTCCTGCAAAGGTAAAATGACGTGTACAAAGAAAAGTACCACATTTGATAAGTCAAGTCACATGTATGATAGATAAAATAATGCTTAGCATGAAATAACGCGTACACATTGTGAAGTGACACTTGCAAGAAAGTTGATGAAAACCTGATTTCAAAGAGAACAAACTGAATGCAATTGAACATCTAGATTAACAGACTGATTTCCAAGATAGATAGGTATGTTTATTAATGCAACAAAGTGTTTAGGATGTTATAATAATCACATAAATGGATGTTTGATATGTCAATATGATTAGATAGATAACTGATTAGTAGGATAACTGATGTATTGATCCCTTCTCAAGATCTAGAGTTATGAATAGTAGGTTGATGCACTCAAAAAGATCAAAAGATTGATTTGATTATTGTTGATTGACTTGAAATGATCCATTGATATGATGATGCTAATATGATTCACTTGTTTGCAAAACAGGCACGGTTCCGTAATTTATATGTATGGATCCTACCATCGTGGTTGCTTTATTTAGTCAGAGATCTGACTAGGCTAGAGACGCGCGTGATTGAGAAGTGTGGTTTGTTCTTACTCCTTGATATACCTTGGTTCCAGCTAAATCGGGGACTACTCATAGCTATAGAAAAGCATTGGCACTCTGACCACAATACCTTTCACTTACCCCTTGGCGATATGACGATCACACCCGAGGATGTATATAGGTTGTTGTGTATCTCGACATGAGGATACAAAGTTTATTACAATCAGGTGTATGATGGCAGTGCATGCAGAAAGGTCTTTTCAGAACTGACAATTGGAGATGATACTATCACATGGGTGTAGTTCACGTCATTCCCTAATTTTCCTGTAGTTCTAGGTGCAATTATTGGCAGATTACTTCTCCCTGATCGACGAGGCCACAGATTCGCAGTCGGATGGGGACAAATCCTAGAGGACTTACTTGAGAATCCTCACAGATTTGATTGGGTTTCATGTGTTCTCTCATAGTTGTATCATGATTTCCATGAGGTTGTGTATTGAGAGAGTGCAACATTATCTACAGGACCTATATTGTTATAGTTATGGACCTAGGAGCACATCCCAGTCACTAGACCGATTTCATCTCAAGTGCGGGGTTGTGGATGATTGTATGCATTTATTTATGATGGCATGATTGTCTAGCATCAGTTGGGCAAGGTTGAGTACTAGCGCAGGATGATCGATGACAATGATCAGGTTGTATGGAGACCTTACTTGGGTTGTGAGGGCTAGAGAGAGGATGATGATGAGATTCCTTTTATGTTCTCCCCTTGATGGATTATTGGTCGATCATCTCTTGTGATTGAGAGATTCTGCTTTGGGAGAGTGTTATGATAGTTTGGCAGGGTTTAGGATATGTCGCAGGGTATAGCATTATATGATTGGGTACAGGTAGAGTGGCCCATGTGGGGAGCACAAGTTGATTATGAGTATGTTTGCACCAATATTGATAGATTGGGTTTCATCAGATGGGATATGTTAGATCATGTTGTTGATGTTGGTATGTCTATGGAGTATATGGAGTGGTTTTCCCAACATAGATTCATGAGATTCATAAATCCTGTAGAGCCTATCCCTGATGTAGATGAGACTTTCAATGATGATGATGGACAACGTGGTGGTGGTCCGAGAGCAGCGAGAGTACAATGGGCTCCTAGAGTTCTGAGAGCTCCTAGGGTACCGAGAGCTCCTAGAGCTTTAGGCAGAGGACATATAGGACCTCAGATGAGAGGTGGTCATGTTAGATCTAGGGGAGGTGGTTATGCACCCCGACAGAGATAGGTTCCTCCCATACCAGCTGCAACATGGGGTCAACAGAGACAGAGAGATGCCAAGAAGGCACATCTTGATCAGGATAGACAGGTTTTCAGATCATAGGTTTAGGGACAATAAGTACCATTACAACAGGCTCATATACACCTATAGGTTACTTTGGCTCCTACACATCTAGTATAGCCACCTCCACCTAGTAGAGTAGAGAAGGATATACAGAGCCTATAGACAGGTTTCTCAGCAATGATATCTCAGATGGCTCAATTTAGTGTGATGATGCATACATTTATGAGAAGGATGGATAAGATGAGTCAAGGTGCTTCTACCAGTCAGGCTCCTCCTAGGACTACAGATAGATCAGAAAGAGGTCCAGATGGGCCAGAGGATATAGGTACTAGAGGTGGATTAGGTGTTGGGACAGGTGATGGATCAGGTGCCCCTACTGGGTCTTGAGTTGAGACAGATTGATATTGATCCCCTGGATGTGTATTGATGTGTCATATGTATGATTGATCAGGACTTTGATGATGTACCATTTTTTGTTGATGTATCATGATATACAGATATTTATGGATATTTTGATGGATATTTATTTATGATGCTCTTTGATACCATGATTTTGTTATGATGGTTGATGTGATACTTATTTATATGCAGATCAATATGATTTCTATGATGCATTTACTTTTATATGCTATGGATGCAGTGTCTTAGATATGACATAGATAGATGGATGCAAATTATTATGCAACTACTTTATATGTTTTTGATTTATGATGAATGCAAGGGTATGCAATGCAATGGTAAAATGAATGAAGCTATCTTTTTTGGATTTTGATGAATGAAACTTATATGAAATGCACTTTTTAAATGGATACAAAATGGATAATGATTAATGCTTTATGAATCTTTTCTCTTTTTTTTCTCATTTCTAATATAAAAGATAATGAATAATGATGTAATGTAATGAATGAATGCAAAAGAGAATCTCACATAATTTATTTGAAACAAGATAAATGATATTTACCCCAAAATGATTAATCCCCTCAAACTTGGAAAATCCTTTAAACATGCAATTATTCTATCATGAAAATGCAATGCAATGCAACTAACTGTCACTAGCGTTTTGTGAAACAAATGCAAAAGGAGATATATTTCATCATTGAGAATTTGTGGAACTAGGAGCAAGTACAATCATCACTGACCACATCATGATAATATGAATATTGCTTTCATCAATTTTGTAACCATTTAGAAACTAGTACAACCCTCACTAGTTGAATAATCAACTACAGGAGTATGGATACCAGTTTCATCGTATTCAATGTTGCATGTGGATTTTGGTATTAAGATATGGAAGATCTAAATAGCCAAGGTATCTGTTTGCATAAACAAACAAAGGTTAACCCTCCTTCCTATATGAAAGTCCTCGATGGTTCTTTGATGACCATGTCCTTAGACAAATTCACACAAGTTGGTGGATCTTCCTCAAAACATTCACACAAAGTCAAGAAAATATCATGTCTTCAGCATCACCGATCTAGTTGAAACATTATCGACTAGCTAAAAAGACATGACTTGAAAATTCAATGAATATCATTAAAAAATTCAAGTGTTTGTATTGTATCAATATTTTCAATAGAATTCCAAACATTATGATCATTTAGGTTTTGTCAAATTTTAATCCTATTAATAAGGTCATGAAGCTCAAGGATCAAGTTGCAAGATCAAATTCTTGGTTTGAACAATGATATCCATGAAAGGTTCAGCAACATATCTCTTCTGAAGTTTTGAAAATCTCCTCTGTCAGGTGACCAAATAGTAGCAATTATTGAATTCATTTGTATCAAAACCAATGCTTTCCCCCAAGTGAAAAATGAGACCATGTGTAAAAATGGGGCAAATGAAACCTATTATGTGACAATGTAGCTCAGAGACTTTATTATGACTATGCACAAATAATGGATGCAATGAGGATATATAAATGGGGTGATGAAAAGGAAATAAGTACAAATGTGACTAGGTAAGACCTAAGGGATCAAAAAGCGCATGTTTTCCAGGTTTTCACCTTTTGAGGTTTATTGCTCTTTTTCTCTTTTTTTCCTTTTTTGGCTACCAAGGCGCCTATTTCTAGGTTTCCACCAAGGCATTTTTCTCTTTTTCAAATTTTTCAAATTTTTCTTTTTTTCTTATTTTTTTTTATATCATCAAGGCAACTATTTGCTAGGTTTTCACCGAGACAACAACTGTTTGATTTTTGAATGTTTTTTCTTTCTTCATGCTTTCCTCTTTTTATGTTTTTATGCTTTTCTATTATTTTTTACATTTTGATCTTTCTCATTTTTTTGGAATTTGAACTTTTCTCATGTTTTTGGATTTTTAACTTTTCTCATGTACAAAGAATGATGCTAAACTCATCGGATACACACTCATCCGATAATATTTCTTCCTATACTCTTTCATTTGATTAGGTATGAAGCCTCTTTAAATGGATGTTGTTAATAGGTTCTTGCAGCTCATCACCCTCACAATCAACTAGCTTGTATGTCCCTGTTCCAAAAGAAGAAGTAATTACAAAAGGTCCAAGCCAATTTGCCTCCCATTTTCCTTTCTTTTTTCTATCTGCTTGATTTTTATGGTTTTCTCTCAATACTAAGTCTCCCACTTGAAAGGTTCTAGGTTTGATATGCTTGTTGTAATACCTTGAGATTTTGTTTTGATACACTTTCAAATGCTCATAAGCTTGTGTTTGATGTTCCTCCAACAATTCCAATTGTTGAAGTCAGGAAACCCTATAATCCTCATCATTGATTAATCCTTGTAATGAAACTCTTAAGGATGGGATCTCAACCTCCAAAGGTAGAACAACTTCTGCCCCATAAACCAAGGAAAATGATGTAGCTCTTGTTGGTGTTCGAATGCTTGTTTTGTAAGCCTAAAATGCCAGGTTTATTTGGATGTGCCAATCTCTTCTTGATATGTCAATCGATCTTTTCAATATTTTGAGGATATTCTTATTTTTAGCTTCGACTTGTCCATTACCTTGAGGATAGTAAATGGAGGAAGAATGTTGTGTTATATGGAAGGTCTCACATAGTTCATCCACATCTTTGTTCTTGAATTGTTTCTTGTTTTCCATGATGATGGCATGAGGAATATAATATCTACAAATGATGTCATTGGCGATAAACATAGAAATCTATTTTCCCATTGGATTTTTCACAGGTATGACCTCCACTCATTTTTTAAAATATTATGTTGCCATGATGATGTATTTGTGACCATTGGAAGAAGGTGGATAAATCATTCCAACAAGATAAAATCTGCATTGGTAAAATGGCCATGGTGTAATGAATGGGTGTAAATCTTGTGCAGGCACATGGATCATGTCTCCATGGTATTGGCATTTTGAATACACTTTAACAAAGTGGCAAGCATTCTTTTCTAAGGTTTTCCATAAATACCCCATACGAAGGATTTTCTTGGCTAGGTTTAACCCACTCGAATGAGACCCATAGATACCCTTATGAATGTCTCTTAAAGCTAACTTTGATTCCTCATCCTCTAGACACCTAATTAGCATTTCATCAAGACCATTGTGATACAATGTGTCAAATAGGATAGTGTAACGAGCCGCTTGGTGTATAAAGTGTTGTTTTTGGGAATAGGTTTGGTCTAAAGGTAAAAATTGGTCTTTGAGATACATATAAATGGTTCTGTGCCAAGGTGAGTCATGTCCATTTAGAAGGAAAATGATTTGAGTTTCAGGTAGGTCAAAAGCTGGTTTCACCAACTCTTCCACCAAGAATTTGTACCTCACATTTTGATCAGGCATTTGAAGTAAAGAAGCCAAATTAGCCATAGCGTCTGCTGCTCCATTCTTCTCCCTTGGGATTTGCTCAAATGTGATCAAGACAAAGTATTTATTCCAGTCATCTACCATCCTTTTATATGGCATCAATTTGTCATCCTTATTTTGATACTCATCATTAATTTGATTGATGACCAATTGGGAATCCCCATATAATTGCAATTATGTGACATTCCATTCTAAACCCATTTTTATGTCTATGACTAAATCTTCATATTCTACAATATTTTTGGTGCATGGGAAAAAAATTTGTAAGACTTAAGAATGGTGTATCCTTGTGGTGTAATCAATAGAATTCTGGCCCCTGAACCATGTTGAGTGTAGGATCCATCAAAATATAATTCCATGCTTTGGCTTCCACATTGACTATCTCTGCATCTGGAGATTCTACTTGAATAAGATGAGTAGAAACTAAAGTATTTTCAGCCAATTGATCAGCTATGACTTGTCCCTTGATAGCTTTTTGGTCCACATACTCAATGTCAAATTCACTAAGTACCATCACCCATTTAGAAATTCTTCCTATAAGGGTTTTTTTGCTAAGAAAATAATTTAATGGAACAATTTTGGAAATCAACTTAACCTTGTGCATCAACATGTAATGTCGTATTTTTTGTGAGGCAAAAACTACTGCTAGACAAGCCCGCTCCATGAAGCTATAATTAAACTCATACTTGATCAAGGTTATGCTTAAGTAGTAAATGGCTCTTTCTTTACCCTCGTCATCCTCTTGTGCCAATAAAACCCCTAAAGATCTCTCTATTTCTGAAATGTATAACAGTAAGGGTTTTCCTTTAATGGGAAGTGTAGACACCTAAAATTAACCAAGTGTACCTCAAGCATGTCAAACTATAAATCTCAGCCAAATGCTTCATAATATCATCTCAATGCAAATCAAATGGACAAAAATCAAATCAATTTAAAAGATCAATTAAATCATGAGATCAATTAATTAAATTCAAGCCTAAAGGGATTAATCAAATTATGCAATTGATTTTTCAATTGTATAGTTCAAATAAAAAAGGATCAAATCCAACCCAATCACCCTTCCATGGCTAGTTTAATTAAAAGATGGAATTATTTAACTACTAATATCTTTGACAACCAAAAAAATTTCCCTCCATTTGAAAATGCCTCAAAGATTTTAACTTAACCAAGCTTTGATCATGATGAACTCACTCTACCCCCTACCCTTGGGAAAATGCTATAAATACAAGCCATTTCCTTTGTGTTTGGGATCCAAGAATTCAAGAGCAAAAGAATCCTTATTATAGGCATATTGAGAGCAATATTGAGAGCATATTGAGGAGAATTTGAGAGATTTGAGAGAGTTTTTAGCATTTGCATCATCATTTAGTATGATTTTTAGGAGCATTTGCTAATTTCTTTCATGATCTTGGAGCATTTCTAAGCATTTTAAAGCATTCTAGCTAGATTTGAGCATTGAATTCCATACATATCTCATTCTAGGATTGTCCTTGAGAGAGATTAAGCCTAAGAGCTCTCTTAACAAAGCTTGGATAGAGAACCATGAGATGATATAGAT
>MU226540.1:239835-278361 GCA_018584345.1 Thuja plicata
TTGGTTTACCTGGATGATATCACTATTTTTTCTAAGGAAGCAAAAGATCATTTAAAGCACCTAAGGCAGATTTTTGAAAGATGCAGAGAATTTGGGATATCTCTTAATCCCAAAAAGTGTGTGTTTGATGTCCATGAGGGTAGATTTCTTGGTTATGTAGTGTCTAAGCAGGGTATCACTATTGATCCTGACAGAATAACAGCAATTTTGGCTCTTTCCTTTCCAGCACATAAGAAAGGTTCACAAATTTTCATTGGTCGGATAAATTTTGTTAGGTGATTTATCCCAGATATTGCAGATTTGTTAAGTCCACTAACAGCTATGCTAAGGAAAAATACTCCATTCAGCTAGACTAAAGATGGAAAAAGGAGTTTTGAACTGATTAAAGAGGCACTTGCAGCAGCACCTACACTCATAAATCCTGATTTTTCTAAGGATTTTGTTATGTATGCCTATGGAGCTATAGATTCTATCTCAGCCATGTTAGTCCAGCGCAATGATGAAGGCCTAGAGCAGCCGGTGGCATTCTTCAGTCAAGGTCTTAAGGACTACGAGCTCAGGTATTCATTTGTGGAAAAGCATGTCCTTGCTATTATTAGAAGCTTAAAAAAGTTTAGGTACATGTTGTCAAATAATAAGATCATCCTAATGGTTGCTCATCCATGTGTCAAGGAATTCCTTTTAAGTAAGGATTTAAGTGATAAGAGAGCTGGTTGGGTGACTAAAGTGATGGAATATGACGTTGAGATCAAAGTCACCAAACTAATCAGGGGAAAAGGGTTGTGTGAGCAGCTTGCTAATGACATAAGCAGCAAAGAAACCAGAGAACAAGAAGCTATCCTAGCTACACAGGATGGTGAGCAAGCTGTTTCAAGTTCTGTCTCCAGTTGGGTATAGAAAATGAATCATTTTCTATAGACTGGGGAATGTCCATAAGGTTTGGATAAAGAAAAAAGAAGGTATTTTAGACTGCAGTCCATCCCTTATGTTTTATTGAATAATATTCTTTTTAGAAGAGACTTCAATGGTGTCCTCTTAAGATGCATTGAGACTGATCACGTAGATAAGGTGTTGCATGAATTTCATAATGGGCTAGCTGGAGGTCACTTCTCACCTAGAGAAACAACTCTTAAGGTAATGAAAGGTGGCTATTATTGGCCCAATCCATTCAAAGACGCACACCTATGGGTAAGGAGATGCAAGGAATGCGCACTTTTTGCTGGTAAACAAAGGTTGGCAGCCTTACCCTTGCAGCCAATACAGGTTGAGAAACCCTTTATGAAGTGGGGTTTAGATTTTATTGGAATAATAAATCCACCATCCAGTGCTGGTCACAAATAGGTACTTACAGCCACAGACTATTTCACTAAGTGGACTGAGGTAGTGGCACTTAAAGAAGCTAATGAAGCTGCTATCCTAAACTTCTATGAAGAACTGGTTTTTTAGGTTTGGTGTTCCTGAATCCATTATCTCTGATAATGCTTTAGCTTTCATAGGTTTTAAGATTTCTGATTGGGCTGTAAGAAATGGAATTTATTTGAGCACATCTTCAAATTATTATCCGCAAGGCAATAGCCAAGCGGAGTCTACTAATAAGAAACTGATTAGAATTATCAAAAGAACTATGGAGGGTAACCAGAGAGCATGGCATACCCAACTGAAATCAGCCTTGTGGGCTGATCGAATCACTCAGAAAAGATCAACAGGGCAATCCCCTTTCAAACTTGTTTATGGAAAAGAGGCTCGGTTACCTATCTCACTAGAGCTTCCAGCCCTTGACTTGGCAAATCAGCTTGATATGATAGAAGAAGAACCATTAACTGTAAGGTTAACACAACTGGTTGAGCTAGAAGAAGTAAGGATAGCAGCTTTGAGGACCATGGAGCATAATCAGGCTCAGATGAAAAGGTCTTTTGACAAAAGGGCATCTCTAAGAGTTTTTTTGGAAGGAGATATAGTGCTGAAATGGGATGAACGCAAAAGCAAACCTGGAAATCATTCCAAATTTGATTCCTTTTGGAGCGGGCCTTATATTGTCTCAGAATGCAAGCGGCACAATGCCTTTTAGCTTTCAAAATTGGATGGTAGCACAGAGCCAATCCAAGTCAACGGGATTCATCTTAAGCACTGCTTCTAAGGAAGGGTCTAGCCTTATATATATTGCAGCAGTTTAGTTGTTCAATAAAGTGCAATGGCACAGTAGTAGTCTTTTAGTTTTCAGCTTTCCCTTAAGTGCTGTCCAGCACAGTTAGTTAGTTTGGTTTCAGTTTTCTAGCTTTCAGAGGTTTTCAGAGGGGTTCTCAGTCAATCAGAGGTTACAAGTGAAGTGCCATATTTTCCCATCGCAACCCGTGCATCCATATTCAGTCAGCTCAGAGGTTTAATCAATTTTGCAAATGGAGTTTAGGTTGCCGTGATGTTTTCTTAAATGACTCTGTGCCCAATGGATAGTAGGCAGCTGGTCTGGTATGCTTAGCAGGCAAGCATCACGCAAATGTCACCAAAGCTATTATCCATTTTATTTTCCCAGCTCAATCAGGTTTTCCAGTCTACACTTAGCCAAATTTGCAGAAGCCCTTAAACCCTGAAGACCCTAGGTCTTGGCAATTCTTTCCCGGGCTTTATCATTCAAATTCTGTGTTTGCCGCACAAAAGGTGGTCAAACCCTTTTCAAATCATGCTTTTTGTCTAATCGTGCATTCGCGATCTGTTTAAATCAAATTCTTTAAGTTGTGCGACTGCGCGATGAGTTGCAAATTAAGGGTCATCACGCAATCGCGAGCCGTTTACAAAGGGTTATGCTCTGTCTGCGAGTGCACAATGAGCTATCTAAAAGTGGTTATCACGCAGTCCTGAGCTATCTATGTCAAGTCTTTCAAGCTGTGCGAATGAGTGAGTGCAGCGCTTAAGGTATGTATCGCGCAGTCGCGATGTCTGTTTCATATCAGGTTTCAAGGCTGTGAGTCGGCGATGAGTAAAGTAAACAAATGTCGCGCACTCGCAAATAATCATAAGGTAAAAATTGCAAGCCCACGATTTGGCGATGAGTAAAGAGGAGAAGGCCATCACGCACTCGCCGGTTGGTAAAGAAGAAAGAAGATCAACTTGCGAGTGTGCGATGAGCAAAAAGCATGGCTTGTCGCTCACTCGCCGAGCAATGAAGATAAAGGAAGATCAACCTGCGAGTCAGCGATGAGCAGACAAGGAGGCTCATCGCTCACTCACCGAGCAGAAAAGGTAAAATAAAATCAGTTCACAAGTGCGCAACTAAATAGAGAGCAGATGCTATCGCGCACTCGCGCATGAAATAAAAACAGAGTAAAAGGTTGTGCGGGTATGCGATCAGACAAAGGATGCAGACAGAAACAATAAACTATTAGAGTAGAATTTGTCAAGGAAGTTGATAGTGCATCCAATGTGCATTCACCATGTTCACCTTGCCCATGACCTAGATTGTTCAGTTTGCAGAGGTGAGATGTTTTACTCGGCTTGCAGCGTTTCAAAGATTAATCAGAGTATTCTAAATTACAAGAAATTATGCACAGAGCTGTCTGTCGATCCCAGGATTAGATTTGTTTCAATATCGATAGAAAATAAATGAAAAATTCAAGGTGCGACCGATTAAAAGGGAGATACTTTTCAAAGGGAAAGAATCAGATATTTACAGAAAATCAGATTTTGAAAAGATCAGAGGTTGCAATTGTCAAAGTCTGCAGAAGAGTTATTGCATTTCAAAGACTTTTGTGACTCTTCTAGAGGGATAGGATTGCTTCTGTAGAGGAGCATTTATGTTGATATTTTGAAGGGATGACTTTCAGAGCTAAGCGGTGGTTGGACAAGCTAAAAGATCTGATCAGGAAGTTATTGCTCGCCAAAGATGTAGTTGGTTTTGAAATGCATAAATATGAGTTGAAGACTCATTGTCGGGAGTTCTTCTTCCCTTTGGCTCGCTGTTTTTGTAACTTTTTCTGAGTTCTTGACAGAAATAAAGAGATTTTGTAACCCATTTTAGAGAAATATACAGATTTGTGACACCTTTGATCGTGAAAGATAGCTTATGGCTTCCATTATTGTATTTCATGCTTATTTGCAGGTTTTAAGTTGTGCTCAAGTCAGATTTTTCCCAAAATTGTGAGAAAGCTTTCTCCTTTAAAGGGATTGTTGTTATTGGCCTTCGTGTAAATTGATTATGCAAATATTATGATTTAGTGGGGTTGTGTAAGAGAGCTTAAGTAGCTGTTTCATTGTGTGTCAGGTTATTTGTGCATTTCTCAGATATCTTCTGGTGCATCACCTTTTAGGACATATTTTTTATTTTGTGTTCTCCTTCTATCTCTTTCCTCCATCAAAAGAATTGGTTTCAGATAGTATAGAGTGATTTACCAGATAGGAAGCCGGCCTAGAATTTGGAGATTCATTCCAGCCATAGGTTACCCACAACCTTGGAATGTTTCCATGTTTCTCCAAAAGGTTAAGTTTCTGCAAACTTAACAGGGTGCAATTTTGGTAGATAACATATAGTTCATCAATCTCTCCCTTTGGCATTGATGGCAACATACTACATACTACTAATACAATATGAAATATATTAGTTGTAGTTCATCAATCTCTACCAAACTTATTTTTCTATAACCAATACAAATGTCTGACTCACGGTAAGCTCTTCTAGCTTAGATTTGATTCTTGTAGAGTACTTTCTTCATTCTTCATTCCATTCACTGGATAGATGTAGCAAATTCTGATTTTGTCTCTCCCTTTGTTGTAGAATTTATTCTCCCTTTTCTGGATGTTTCTTTGAATCTTTATCTGATGTTTTCTCTCCATTTGATTGTTCCTCTCCTTGATGGATAGTTCTTTTGTCTTTGATAGCATTATATTTCTCTCCATATTCATTAAGTACATCCTTCCCTTTGAATACTTCTGATAGATATTTCATATGGATATAATCTCTCCCTTAATTCATCTCTCTCTTTGACAGTAATGCCAAACTGAATCTCTCTACTTTTTAATATATTTCTTGAATTTCCTTTCCATCAGAAATTTATCTCTATAGTAGCCAACATTTTTCCTGGTGTTGGGTGCATATAATTACCTTTCTATGTCCTAATAAATCTTTGTAGTCCATCTCTTTTATTGCATCAACATGAATGATCTTATGCTTATGTATAGGTTGATGCAGCCTCCTAGTCAACTTAGTGACCAATAGACAAGGGTCGGACACCTAGTCTCTTCCTCAGGTACTCAAATGTATCTTTAGGAAATGGATTTTTGAATATGTCTTCTAATTGTTCCTTGGATTGAACATATTCTAGTATCACCTCTTTTTCTTGCACTTATTCTCTTAAGTAATGATACTTGATAGCAATATGCTTTGTCTTAGTGTGCATGACTGGGTTCTTTGAGATGTTTATTGCACTTGTATTGTCACAATAGATAATCACTGGTTAAAGAATTTTCATATTCATACCTTCCAGTAATTGCTTGATCCATGCAATATTAGAGAAATTTGCAGCAGCAGCCACATATTCTACTTCTGCAGTAGATTGTGAGATGCATCCTTGCTTCTTACTTATCCATGTGACAAGTTTGTCACCCATAAAGAATGCTCATCATATTTTTCTCTTTCTATCATCTAAATTTCCAGCCCAATCAACATATGTATAGAATTGAAGCTCAAATTTTAAGCCATTGTCCTCGGTATTCTTTAAATATCTCAAAATTCTTTTGACAGCAGTCATATGTGATTCCTTGGGATTAGCAAAGAATTGTGCAACTATTCTGACTGTATGTGCTATATCTGGTCTAGTATGAACAACATACATGAGTTTTCCAATCATAGATCTATATAGGGTCTAATTTACCTCGGTTGACTTGTCTTCCTTTGTTATCTTGCATCTGGTTTCCATAGTTGTTCCAACTGGTTTGGAATCTTCCATATTGAACATCTTCAGCACTTCCTTGATGTATTTGGATTATGTGATGTAGATGCCTGCATCTTGTTGAAGAATCTGTAGAAAAAGAAAGAATTTGATCTCCCTAAACATTGACATCTCAAATTCTTTGCTCATTTCAATAGAAAATGATTTATAAAACATATCATTACCTCCAAATATGATATCATCAACAAATATTCCAGCAATCAAAATGTTATCATCAGTATCTTCTTTAAATATAGGTTACTATTTTCACTTGTTCTTACAAATCCAATACTTATGAGATAAGAGTGAATTATTTCATACCATGCTCTCGGTGCTTGTTTCAATCCATACAAGGATCTGTGTAGTCTACAAACCATGTTTCTTTTGTTAGCATCAACAAACCCTTCTAGTTGTTTAATGTATACCTCTTCTTCACTATTCCATTTATGAATGCAGATTTGACATCCTTTTGGTATACCTTGAATCCTATGAATGCAGCATAAGAAATAAAAATTATGACTCCTTCTAGTCTAGCAATGGGTGCAAAGGTTTCTCCATAGTCAATACCTTCTTCTTGTGCATAACCTTTGCATACTAATATTGCTTTGTTCCTTGTGACTTCTCCATTCTCATTCAACTTGTTTCTCAATATCCATTTGGTATCGATAACATTTTTGTCATCTGGTCTAGGTACTAGTGTCCATGTTTTTTTCTTCTCAATCTTCTCAATTTCTTCATTCATAGCACTGACCCATTCTTCCTTTTCAAGTGTTGTATTGATAGATTCAGGCTCAAAATCATAAATTAAACATCTAATGTTTAGTGAATTACTTCTTGTTCTCATTCTAGCCTTTTTGTCTCCTATGATTTGGTTCTATGGATGGTGTCTTTTGACATACTTGGAAATTATCGGTTCACCTCTTTCTTCATCATTCTGACCATCATCTTGACCTTAATTCTGATCTTCATCACTCGGTATATCATTGTGAGCAATTTCTTGATTTTTGTTGTTTGCAGCCTGATGCTCGGGTGCATTGTTCTATCGCTCGGGAGTGATACACTGTTTCCCGGGTAGAGTGTCAGGTTCTTCACTATAGACAAACCTGTTGTAGTCTTCTGGCTCCTTTCTACTTTCCTCATCATTTTTCTCATCAAATCCATCTACTTTGACATTTGAACTTTCAATTATTTTGTTAGAGGATTTGTTAAGACATATATAAGCCTTTCTCTTGGTAGAATACCCTAGAAATATTCCTTCTTCACCTTTGGAGTCAAGCTTTCCATTTATATCATCTTTCAAAATATAACATTGACTACCAAAAATTCTAAAGTAACTTACATTGGGTGTGTATCCATACCATAGCTCATAAGGTGTCTTATTGGTGTCTTTCTTCAATTGAACTCTCTTCAATGTGTAGATAGCAAAACTAACAGCTTCTCTCCTAAATATTTGTGTGATGCCTTTCTCAATCATCAGTGTTTTGGGACAATCAACAATTGATATGTTCCTTCTCTTAGCAATCACATTTTGTTGTGGTGTTCTCGATGTAGAAACCTATCTATGAATTCCATGATCATTAGAATTCATCATAAAAAAATTCCCCTCCTCTATCCGATCTTAGACATTTTAGTTCCTTTCCACTTTGTTTTTCCACTATAGCTTTATACCATTTAAACATCTTAAATGCTTCTGATTTTTCTTTTAAGAACATAATAGTCATCATTCTAGAATAATCATCAACAAAGAGAATGAAGTGTCTATCACCATAGTACCTCTTTGTTCTCATTGGTCTACATAGGTTAGTATGGACTAATTCTAGAATAGCATTAGATGTGTAGGTTTTCCACATGCTCGGCAAGCCTCTTACTTTCCTTTTATTGCTTATCCTAATCATGTTGTCAAAATTCACATGACAACCTTTTATGCTACAATCATATGTCTTTGTTTCTATCCATTAAACAAGTGGTGTTAATATCATCAAGATATAATAGGTTACCTTTTTTCTGTTCACGAGTACCGATCAAAATTCCTGATTCATTAAAGATCTTTTCCTTTTTGTTCTCAAATGCAACTCGGTGACCTATGTTATTCAACTATGAAACACTCAATAGATTATAGTTAATTCCTTTCACCCAATATTCATTTTCACATCTGATCATATTATTCAAAATTATGGTTCCTTTATCTTCAACAGGACAAGGTGAGTCATTACCCATTCTTACTGATCCACCATTATAATATTCAAAAGTTTTAAACTTTTCTTTATCTCCAGTCATGTGGTGAGTACAGCCAGTACCAATAATCCAGACATCATTCTTACTAACCTTAGATATGAGTGTAGTTTAAACATACCTTTCCTCATCTGAATCATCCTTCATGGCAACAAATACCACCTCAATATCTTCATCAGATTCAGTGTCAGTATTCTCAATTTCGTTCTCAGCTAGGTAACAATCTTTCTTCCCTTTTTCCTTGTAGTCTCGGTTGTCTCTTCTGTCAGGTTTTTAGTTGCTTCGGTAATCTTGGTCATCACTTCTATAAAACTTATTTTCGTATGATCTGTCATTTTTTCTATTAGGACATCTAGCAACAAAGTGTCCAATCTCTTTACAATTAAAACATACAAGTGGTAGTTTACCTTTATATCTACCTTTGCCTCTCTGCAATCTTCTAGCCATTAGTGCTTCAATTTCATCAAGTTCTTGGTCATCACTATCACTTTCACTATCATTTATCATAGTGTGTTTATGGCTTGATTTACTTGTTTTCAAAGAAGATTTGAATGCAGACTCAATAGATGGTAAGACACTATTGTCGAAGTTATTCATCTCAAATGAAATAAGTCTACCAATCAAACTATCTAGAGTAACATTGTTATTTGCTACTGCTATCATTTCTTGTATAGAAAATACTCTAATAGTATAAATAGGGAGTAAGGTTCTCATAATTTTACTTACCATTGTTTATTCTTCAAGTACACCTCCTACTCCTCGGATAGCATTAACAACCTCTTTGATTCTACTACTGTTCTGAGTGATGTTTTCTCCTTCTTTCAATCTTAGTTCATCAAACTTTCCTCTTAGGCTTTCAGCTTTATCCCTTAGCACATTTGTATCTCTTCCATGTACTAGATTCAATTTGTCCCACATTTTCTTTGCAATGGTGCATGATTTGACATCTTCAAATTCAGCATCGGAGAGTGAGGAAGCAAGTTCTATCATCATAGAATTGTATTCATGTTTCTCTCTTAATCGATCAAGTGTATGAGGTCTAGTAGGAAACACATATTCAATATCCAGGTATTGAGTAACATCATTTCCAATTCCTGATAGGTGGAGTCTTATCATGCTTTTCCATGATGCAAAGTTTTCCTTGTTCAACTTAGGCACATCCATTTTTCTCATCTTGTGATCTTTATCTTAGGTTGTTAAACCTTCCTTTCAAGAACACAAGCTCTGATAGCAATTGTTGGAATAATTGAGAGGGGGGTGAATCAGTGTCCTCAAAACTTAATCCAAAAATTTATACCACATTTATAAACCTCTAGTTATCTTCAGTCCTACAAGATGTATTCCTTTAAATAATCTTATGAAATAACTACTACTTGGAGTTCACTGTTAATCCTTTTTCTTAAGCTTTACTGAATAATAGTCTTAGCCTTTACTAAAATATAGTAAATAACTTAGTGTTTACCGATCAATCTTGTTTTAGTAATGTATAAAGAAAACATTAAAGAAATAAACCCTATACACGTTTGACACATGGATTTTTAAAGTGGAAACCCTGTTAAGGGAAAACCCACTTGGGACCGGTAACCCAAAAATTTTACTCTTCTGAAGTGAGCTCGGTAAAGGGCCAACCCTGTTAAAGGTTACAAGCACACTATTAAGTGCAACCTTGTTAGAGGATTTATCACTAATAGTTTATCACTTGACCTCGGATTCACTATGCTTTCAACATGAAATTTTTTTGATACTCCTTGGGATGTATCTCAATATCTAAAGGATGGTTATATCCTACTCTGTTAAGAGATTTTCTAAATCAATGGTTAAACTAAATCAGTATATGATTTGTTCATAAATACAACTTAATCTTGCAAATGTTCAGATCTATTGTAAGCTCATAATACCTTTCTGATCAATGTTTCTCTTTTTTTCCTTTGCTCCACGTCTTTCTGCTCGGTGAATGTTGGTGCTTCTTTGTTTCTTGGTGTCTACAGAAATATTTAGCTCTATTCTTCAGCTTGTATGATCAGGTCTGTATGAAGACTTCTTATCTTCACCATAATTCTCTTCTGCATCCTCTCTTTTTTTATAGCAAATTATCTTTTTTCTTTTATAGACATGATCTCACCATTTCTATGTCCTTGTCTTTATTGTTCTTGATGTGATCCGTAAATCTCGCCATTCTTGCTTTAAATCTTTCCTTAGTTTTATCCCATAGATTTCTTCTTGACAACTGGATTAAAACTAGCTTTAAATCTCTAGCTTATCTTGAGCTATTAATTGGTCGATGAAAACAATGTAATCAAAGAGTTAACTCTATATTTAGCTTCTGCTAGCTAAGTATTTTTTAGTTTCTAAACTTTAGTTTCGATCAGTGTTTAACTTCATGTTTTCTCGGTCTTGACTTCAGTTTTCCTCGGTCATCTTTGTCTGTCACTGTTGTTTGTCCGTTAGGAAACACTGTGACCTTTAGTTCTTTTTAGGTATCACTTTGGTTTTTCTCGGTAATGCTTGCTTGAGTATCTTGGTCGATTTACCTTGTGACCCTTCTCGGGGTTCTCTATCCATCGGTGTGCACTATCTGTCAGTGTTTTTTGTCACTTGGTGTATACTGATGTTTTATGCATTACTAATAACATAACATTTATCTCTTTAGTTCTTTGGAGTCTTTGACAATATGAATATGACCAATCAGAGTATATCAAGTTGACATCAATGAAAATACAATACATTTACTGATTTAATGTCTTGAATTAACTTTCTATAGATCAGTGATTATCAACTTTGTCATCTTCAAACATTCAATCAGTTATAGTTCATCAGTATCCTCATCTTTATAAATCCATTGTAACACTTTGTTATCTTCCTTTTCCATGGCTGGTTGGTCACTCTCTCTTACAAAATGAGAGTTTTATTTTTGAGGTGGATGGGAATTTGAAGGTTTTCCATGTGTCTTTGGGGAAATTGGTAAATCAAATAGGGAAATGGAAACCCCTACTCCTTTTGAACTGATTCTACATTATTTTTCAAATTTATGCATCATCTCACTCATCTTTTAATAGTTGTCCTTTTTTGTTTGTTCTCTTTCATCCTTAGAGGGTCTCGAAATTTCTATCTTTGGTGTAGAAGCTTTGACTAAATTTTCATTGGAACTTTGACCATCATAACTAACTTTCTCTTTTCCCTTAGTTGATGGAGGTAAGTTAGTTTCAATAGGAGTTGAAGTAGATGTAGCATTTAATGCATAATTAAGACCTTCATCTTTGGTTTCCTCAATGATGACACTAGGAATAATTCCTTCCCTATTTTGTGTAATAAATAACTCATGAAGAGGTTTCACCATATTGCAATATTGAAAGGGATTGGAATCTCCTCCAATAGTTATTTCTTCACCCATGTACAAAAACTTGATACATTGATGATAGGTCGAAGGCACCGCTTGCATCTCATGAATCCATGGCCTTCCCAATAAAATATTATAAGTTAATTTCATGTCAAGGACTTGAAAAATAGTATCTTTCTTGATAGGACCCACTTGAATGGGTAAAACCACCATTCCTTTAGAAGGTATTTCCTCCTCATCATAAGATTTTATAGTGATTTATTTCTTGGGATCAATATATGACTCAGATAACCCTAAAGCTTTGACTAGGTTCAAGGTACAAATGTTTAGACCGGCTCCCCCATCAATGAGGACTCTCTTAACACGATGTTTTTGAATCAAAACCTCTTTATGCAAGGGAAGATTTTGAGGATAGTTAATCGACATGTCATCTTGCTCTAAAAATGATAAGCAATGAGGTGTTATGAGATGACCCACCATGTTTGAAAACATTTCCTCTTAAAAATTTGCAGGAATGGTATTTTCCACAAGAGCTTTCTCCAAGATTTCTTTGTGATTAGGAGAAAGTTTCAATAGCTCTAAAATGGAAATTTGAGCCAGAGTCTTTTGTAGTTGATCCACTAGACTATAAGGCATTTTTGAAGAAAATGTTTGTTTAGCCAAAGTAGTTTCTTGTGTAGGACCAAAAGTTCTATGGGTACTTCCTTGTAAGGTAATTCTTGTTTCTTTCCCGCTAGTAACAACATTAGAGGTCTCCTTGTTAGGTTTTTCCTTGATTACCACAATATTGATAGTACTATCATGTCTGGATAGAGAACTAATATTATTTTCATAACTGTGGGCAAAGTTAACATTATTATTACCTCTTGATTTGTTTCCATTGTTACCTCCACTGTTAGAATTGGAAGATTCAACTTTCTCATGCTTTAAGAAAGGAGTCTTGAATGTCATGTGATCCTTATTTTTTTGAGGTCCTTCCACTTTAATCACACCATTGTCAATAAGGTCTTGCACCACATGCTTTAGGTGCATGCAATCATTTGTTTTATGTCCTTGATTTCTATGATATTCACAATGATTGGACTCACTCCACCAAATAGGTTTCACTTGTGGTTCATAGGGTTGAGACCTAGGTAAGTCAATAATCTTATTCACAATGAGGGTTCTCAATGCATTTTCAAGTGGTTCACCCAAGATCGTGAACTTCCTTCTAGGTGATGGAGCAAAAAGGGTCTAGGCTTTTTAGCCTCTTGATTTTTCCCAAAGTTGTTATTGTTTTTATTGTTGAAAGGAACTTTGGGTGCTTGACTTACATTATTAGCTTGATTGGATCCTCTAGTGAGATTAAAAGGTATGGCCTTCAAATTATTTGCTTCCACAACTCCATCATTGACCACACCTTTTTTTTTATTCTTCATCCAAAATCATTTGTTGTTAGGAGGATCCCTATTTTGATTTTTGGTGGAAGTATTGTTTTTAGCATTCTTATTAGCCTTGTAGAGTTTGAGTTCTCCACTTTTGACCAATACTTCCTCCGTAGTAACTCCATTCATGATTAGGTCTTGGAAAGACCTGGGGCATTGTAACCTCAACCGATAATTCATTTTATTGTTCAATATATTAATAAAGATATCCATCTTCTCATTTTCGAGCACGCTTCGAGGGTATCTAGCAAATACCACTCTCCATATTTTTAGGAAAAGTAGAAATCTTTCCCCCTCGTGTTGTTTTTTATTACATAAATTAATCATCGTGACCTCATGTTTGATATTATAAGAATAATGAGTTATGAACTTGGAGGCCAATTCCTCAAAAGTACGGATGCTAGAGGGTAACTTGGAAAACCACTCCATTGCCATGCCTCTTAGACTTCTTCAGAATAGCCTCATTAAATATGTTATATGATGCATGAACTCCAAGCTCAATGCACAAAACTCCCTTAGATGATCTTGAGGATTGGATTCTCCTTAGTATTTATCATACTTGGGAAAAACAACATTGTTAGGGAATGGAACCATAATTAATGTTTTGTCAAATGGAAATGGACACAATGCTTTGATAGAGAAGGGTTTAGGAGCTGCCTTTTGTTTCATTGTGTTCAACTGCATTTGGAATAATTTAAAATGCTTGTTTATGATGTCGATAGGGTTGGATTCATCTTATTTTTTCTTTAGTTTATCAACATCATAGTTGTGAGGGACTCTAGTCCCCTCTTGTGCTAGATCTAGAAAATATTTTTCCCTATCTCTTTCCAATACTTTCTCCATGAGTTTCATGAAGAATGGGCTTTGAACTACTTCATTAACTTTCTCTTCAGTAGCCTCTTCGTCATTAGGGTCGATATTTCCTCCATTATTGTTGTCTACCCCTTGATTGTTAGGGTCGAATCCTCTTCCATTGGCCCCATTATTTTTGACCTCACCATTTCCATTGTTGTTATTTTAATCCTTGTTGGCATTTTTTATTAGGTCAAGATCCATATTTCCAAATGGGAAAGCCATGCTCGATTCTACCTCTTTAGTAGGTTCATTTGGTTGTTGTGAAAATGTAGAGGTATCACTAGGAAAAGGAAGTTCTTGCCTGAAGTATGTTCCATCTAGGTGCAAGGTAGACTTGATATAGTATGATTGGGTGAAAGTTGACATGAGCATTAATTACTAAAAACTTGGCTTATATCAACTATTTGATCAATCCCTTGGTGATTTTATAATTTTTCCAAAAATGAGGGATTCTGATCAGATTAAACTTATGAATAGGTAGAGGATCAAAAATGGTATCCATAAATGAAATCAAGTTTTTTCCAAGCCCTCGGTAAATTCCCCATTCTTTTCCCTTTCTTATTTATGGGAGTCACTTTAATAATGTGTACACATGAATTTGCACTGTGTAGGCGGTAACTGGAATTGTTGTACGCGACACTCTGCAATTTGTAGGTGTTGTTTGGCCATTTATAGGAATTGTTTAAAATCTTGCAGGCATCACTTTCCAGTAAGTTAGGCGTTGTTTCATTTTGCAGGCATAACTTTAGTTATAGGTGTAACAGGAATAGTTGTAGGTGTTACTTAACCTTTTGTACGCATCACTTTGCTGAATAAGTTGGTTTTTCACAAATTTTAAGGATTTAAGATTATAATGTCTATGATTAGATCTATAGGATTGAATTCTTGCTTGAAAATGAAGACACAAACACAGCACATGCATCAAGTTTGCATCTTACTCCTAAAACACACCAAGTGTATGTTCTCAAATGTTTTCATGGGTCTTGTACAAGAAATTCTTCCAAACGATATACCTAAAGTCAAATTTGGCGATTAAACATGGCTCTAAAAAAGGTAGCTTTCTAATTAACCAGATTGTAGTTATCCTCCATTCTAAACCATGAAGAGTCTCTTATACCCTCATTACAAGGGCTTCCCACATGCATGAAAGTATGATTTTGCACAATCCCAAAGGACTACTTGAGGAAGTGAAGATTGTTGGAAAGCTATAATGTAAACAATTGTTGTTTTGTCATTGACGTCAAACCTTAACTGGTGAGAATATTTCTATTTTTTTGAGTACCATTTCTATTGATTGTTGAAGAAGATTTGAAGGAAAGTATAACAACAAGACCAATTGAAATGGTTGATTTATGAGAAATTACAAGGGTACTTGATCAGTTGGCACATTGGTAAAGTAATGTATTGTTTATCTATAACACTAAGTCAAGATGTCAGTTTACTAGGAATAGTATATGCCAAAGTGAAGTTTGTGTCGACTGAGCACCAATGTATGCTAAGCATAAATTCTTAGTGTTGATCAAGCACCGATAAATTACTGAGGAAAACAGTGATGACCAAGTGGAAGAACACAGTGTTGGTCAAGCATCAGTATTTTGGTAATTGTTGAGATTTGAGATCTCTGGCCAACATAATTGAATTTATTGGGCTATTAAAGTTAATTAAGGATAAGCATGATTGGTCCACATTATTTTAATGCATGGGTAATCATAATTAATGCATGGATTCAAGTTTTAATTAGTGATTATTTTGGAGAAGTAAAATAAATATAAATGATGGAAAGATCCGTTGGATCTGACCTAACCTAAGATCTATGATCTTGATTAAGCGGAAAAAGATTTATTTTACCTAGATGAAGAGGTATAAGGTAACCTCAAGGGGCTATTCAAAAAAGTAAGGTGTATGTGAAAAGTGTATGCAAGAGGATTGCATGGTTAATTGACTGATTGGCATGATCTAGTAGAAAAGGCTAAGCAAAGAAGCAGAGAGTTGTGAAAGTGATTGCTTAATGGATTTCCAAGAAGATCCAAAGATTGGAATGAGAATGGAGGCCACTCAGTGAATTAGCATAAGAGATGAATTAGATCTGGATTTGCAAAGTAAGTTGTATGTATCATATCACACCTGTTGATTACTTTCTAACCATTATATCATTCAAAATCCTTTAACCAGGTTGACCTAACATTCATTGTATAAATCCTTTTAGCAAGGTGATATTCAGGTGGAATGTTCTAAGACCTCTAGCAAGGCTAGTCTTGATAGGGTGATTAAAGCCTTTAACCAGGTCACATTTAGCAATGTGTTTTGTAACCTTTAACAGGGTTGGCTACTAGCAGAGCTCACTTCAGAAGAGTGAAAACTTGGTAGCATGTTACTGGTGGCTTTTCCCAATTTGGGTTTCCATGTTAAATGTTGATGTCAACTTGTGTGAATTTTTATGTTGTGTTTTATTGTTAAGTTTCTACAAGATGATTACATTTGAACAGTAAACTGCATATTTATGTTGTTGACTTATGTTGTTGCTGCCGAGCAGATCTGAGTTGTTTAAAGTGATATAAAGTTTCAATTGGTATATCTAGACCTGAGGATAACTGATTCACCCCCCCACCTCTCAGTTATTCTAAATTCATTCTAACAACTGGTATCAGATCTTTGCTCTCTTGAAAATAGTTTGAAGGTACTTGGAGCAAAAGATCAAGATGTATTAATAGGAGGAACCGAAGTTGAACAAAGATAACTTCCCTGCATGGTAGAGTTTGATGAAATTGCATCTGGCTAGTATTGGTGATGCTTCTAAGTGCTATATTGAACATGATTATGTAGTCCCAACAACACCTCTCACCGCTGAACAGTTAAGAGAAAAGCAGGAACACAATCAAGCAATGTTGGAGATTGCATCATCCCTGAGCTATCCTAAATTTGAAGACATAAATAACTATACAAATGCAAAGCAGATGTGGGATACACTAGAAATAATCTATGGAGGAGATAAAAATGTGTTGAGAGCCAAATCTGAAAGTCTAAGAGGTAAGTTTGATGAAATTAAAATGCAATAAGGAGAAAATATAGTTCAATATTGTGGTAGGATAAAAGAAGTTGTAAATTCTATTAGAGGAGCTAATGGAACCATTGATGATAACACCATTATGAGCAAGGTACTGAGGAATATTCTTCCTATATATGCTATTAGAGTCTCTATAATTCAAGAATTAAGATGTACTCCTAATAACAATTTGACTTTAGAAGGTCTGGTAGGTAGACTTGCTGCATTTGAGATGTCAAATTTTGATAACTAAACTCCACAAGCTATTGATTCTACATTCAGATCCCAGTTGGTCCTTAACAAATCAAAGAAAGGAAATAAATGTGTAAACAGTGATAGTGACACTACATATGATGATCTAGAAGAACTTGAGGCACTTATGGCAAGAATACTATCTAGAGGAAAAGGAAAATTCGAAGGTAAACTTCCTATCATTTGTTTTTCATGTAATAAAGTTGATCATATTGTTGCTAGATGTCCTGATAAGAATGACATAGATGAAAGAAGAGACAATAAGTACAAAGATAGAAAGAATGACCAAGACTTCAGAAAGTATAAGGATTACAAAGACAAAGGTAAGAAATCTTGCTATATAGCTGAAGAAGCTTCTGGCAATGGATCTAATAATTCTTATGAAAATGATATAGAAGTTTTGTATGTTGCTATTAAAGATTATTCTGACGATGATGAGAAAACTGCACTAGTTTCTTATATGAGTAAAGGTGACCATTGGATTATTGACAGTAGTTGTTCACATCACATGACTGGTGATAAGGAAAAATTTGAAACCTTAGATCAGTGCAATGGTGGTTATGTTAAATTTGGTAATGATGCACCATATCTTGTTAAAGGGAAAGGATCAATTAAATTGACTGACAAGATCAAATGTGACAATGTATATTGGGTTGATGATCTCAACTATAATTTATTGAGTGTTGCATAGCTGAATACTTCTAGTTACATAGTTGAATTCCATCACAAGAAGGCAAAGATCTATGATGCCACTGGAGAACTAGTTGGAAGTAGAGAGAAAAAAAAAAGTTAACTTGTTCTATCTAGACTTAACTGGTGAGACATGCTTGTTTGCACAATATAATGATGTTTGGTTATGGCATAAAAGGTTGTGTCATGTAAAATTTAATAACTTGGTAAGCATAAGCAAATTGGAAAAGGTTAGAGGGCTGCCTAAGTTAAAGAAACTTGAAAATGCAATGTGTAAGCAATGTCAATTGGGAAAAATGACTAAATCTAGTTTCAAGAGCAAGACTCATACTTTTGAGGAAATTCTAGAATTGGTTCATAGTGACCTTTGTGGTCACATTAGTGAGAAAAGTTACTGTGTAGATAGATATTTTAATCTATTTGTTAATGATGACTCTAGAATGATGACTATTATTTTTCTTTAAGAAAAATCTGATGCATTCTAGTTATTTAAGTGGTACTTGGCAAAAGTTGAAAAGGAGATAGATAAAAGTCTGAAATGTTTAAGATCTGGCCAAGGAGGCAAGTTTATTTCTAATGAGTTTAACATGTTCTGCAATTACCGAGGTATAAAAAGACAGATGTTCGTACCTAGGACACCACCGCAAAATGGTATTGCTGAAAGAAGAAATAGATCTATCACGAATTGTGCCAGAACACTAATGATGGAGAAAAATGTTGCACAAGAATATTGGAGAGAAGTTGTAAGTACAATAGTTTATACCCTAAACAAAGCACAATTTAAGAAAGGTACTAATGCTACACCTTATGAGCTATGGTATGGATATGCACCTAATGTAAGATATTTCAAAGTTTTTGGAAGAAAATGTTTCATACTGAAGGATACCAAAAATGGAAAACTTGATGCTAAAGGTGAGGAAGGCATATTTCTTGGCTATTCAACTAAAATTAAAGCATATAAGTGTTTTAATTCCAACACTAACAAAATTGTGGAAAGTGCAAATGTTAGAATTGATGAATATGTAGAAAGAAATGAAGAAGAAAGCACAAAAAAACCTGAAAGTTACAAATCATTTGTCTATCTAGATAAGGAAGATTCTAATGTATTACCTGAACCTGAGAATGAGGTTTCTGAGAAACACCTAGCACCTGTCGAGTCACAGAATGAGGTTGCCAGACAACAGGAGGTAATTTTTGAGCTATCTGATGGAGATGTCGAGACACAAAATCAGCCTGAATTGAATGTGAATAATGAATCTGAAGCAAAGCAAGAACCTACTCTAGAAAATTATGTGAGGAGGCACCACAAAACTAATCAAATCATAGGATCAAAGAATTCTGTAGTCATGAAAAGAAGTAAGTTGAGAGACGGTACATGCTTGTTATGTGATTTTGAGCCTAAAAGAGTAAAAGATGCCTTAGAGAATGAAGACTCAATACAAGCCATGAATGAAGAGATTCAATAGATTGAGAAGAATAATACTTGGACACTTTTACCTAGGTCAAATGACAAAAATGTAATTGGTACTAAGTGGGTATTTAGAAATAAGCTGAATGAACATGGAGAAGTAACAAGGAATAAAGCTAGACTAGTATGCAAGGGTTATGCATAAGAGGAAGAAATTGATTATGGAGAAACATTCACCCCAATTGCAAGATTGGAAGGAGTCAGAATCTTACTTGCATATGCAGCCTACAAAGGTTTTAAATTTTATCAGATGGATGTAAAGTCATAATTTCTAAATGGAATATTAGAAGAAGAAGTGTACATTGAATAAGCTGGTGGATTTGTTGAACCAAGCAAGAGGAACATGGTTTTCTAATTACACAAGGCACTATATGGACTAAAGGAAGCACCAAGAGCATGGTATGAGAGATTTCAAAATTATTTGATAAAGATTGGATTTGCAAGAACCAATGACAAAAGCAATCTGTATTTGAAGATAGAACAAAATAAAGGTACTTTATTAGCTAAAATTTTTGTTGATGGCATTATATTTGGTGGACAAGATGTGTTATGCCAAATATTTTCAAAAGAGATGCAAACTGAATTTGAGATGTCTATGTTTGGAGAGATCAAATTCTTTGTTGGCCTACAAATATATCAAATGAATAATTGTATCTATATTACTCAATCAAAATATGTCAAGGAGATACTTAAAACTTTTGGAATGGAAGAATCAAAACCAGTGAGTACACCCATGGCTACTGGACATAAATTAACAAAAAATGATGATACAAAATAAGTGAATCAAACCCTTTACAGGTCAATGATTGGAAAGATGTAATATGTTTTTCATAATAGACCTGATATTGCTCTGGCTATGGTAATTGTTGCAAGATTTTATGCCAATGTCAAGGAAACTCATATGATGGCAGTAAAAAGAATTATAAGATATTTGAAAGGAACATATAAATATGGTTTGTATTACAAAAAGAATGATAAGTTTGAGCTTAGAGTTTACACTGACTCTGATTGGGCTGGAAATGTGGATGACAGAAAAAGCACCACAGGTGGCATATTTATTTTGGGAAAGAGATTGGTTTCATGGAAAAACAAGAAACAGAATTACACCTCATAATCTACAGCTAAAGCTGAGTATGTGGCAGCAGTAGTTAACTTCTCTAATATTGTGTGGTTGAAGATACTACTGAAAGGTATGAAAGAAGAGATCATAGAACCAGTTGTTATATATTGTGATAACATAAGTGCCATAAATATTTCTAAGAGCCCTGTGATACACTCTCAGACAAAGCATATAGCTATCAAGTATCATTACTTGAGGGAGCTAGTTCAAAGCAAGGAAGTGAGACTGGAATATGTGCATACTAAGGAATAGTTAGCAAACATATTTACAAAAGCACTACCCAAGGATGCTCATGAGTATCTGTGAGGTAAATTAGGGGTGATTCCCCTAATTGAGGCTAATTAGTTCAGAATGGAACTGTTGCATCAAATATTATACTCAGAATATTTGACACATTGATGCACAGGCAGTCACACTTTAGGATGCTACCTAAAGTTGTAAAAGAAAGACAAGGATAGAAAAGAGGATCACTCATAAGCAAGATGAAAGGAACAACATGATACTGAGTTAGAACAAAATAATCTACATGATGAAGATGTCAACGTCTTTGGCATTGTTGTCAAAGAGGGAGAGTTTACTATACTTAGAGAAAAAGGGAGAGTTTACTGAAAGAGAGAATATACAAATGAATAGAAATAGAAAGATTTTAGTGTGATTACAGACACAGAGGGAGAATTTTTTTACAAGATGAGAATCAGAATGAAGCTAAAGACATTAATGAAGATTTTTTCATATCAAGGAACACAGGAAGACTTTTTGGATTGTATGGTAACTATGTTTGTAAAATTATTGTTTTAATGTTTAGTGTTGCCATCAATGCCAAAGAGGGAGATTGTTGGAAAGCTACAATGTAAACAATTGTTATTTTGTCATTGATGTCAAACCTTAACTGGTGATACTATTGCTATATGTTTGAGTACCATATCTATTGATTTTTGAAGAAGATTTGAAGGCAAGGATAACAAGAAGACCGAGTGAAATGGTTCAGTTATGAGAAATTATAAGGGTACTTGATCAGTTGGCACATTGGCAAAGTAATGTGTTGTTTATCTATAACACTAAGTCAAGATGTCAGTTTATTGGGAACAGTATATGCCAAAGTGAAGTTTGTGTCGACCGAGCACCAGTGTATGCCAAGCATAATTTATTAGTGTCAACTAAGCACCAGTAAATTGTAGAGGAGAATAGTAATGACCAAGTGGAAGAACACAGTGTTGGTCGAGCAACAATATTTTGGTGATTGTTGAGATTTGAGATCTTTGACTGACATAATTAAATTTATTGGGATATGTAAAGTTAATTAAGGATAATCACGATTGGTCCACATTATTTAAATGCATGGGTAACCGTAATTAACATATGGATTCAATATTTAATTAGTGATTACTTTGGAGAAGTAAATTAAATATAAATGATGGAAAGATCTGTTGGATCTAACCTAACCTAAGATCTATGATCTTGATTAAGAGAAAAAAGATTTATTTTACCTAGATGAAGAGGTATAAGACAACCTCAAGGGGCTATTCAAAAAAGTAAGGTGTATGTGAAAAGTGTATGCAAGAGGATTGTAGGGTTAATTGACTGATTGGCATTATCTAGCAGAGAAGTAGAGAGTTGCGAAAGTGATTGCTTGATGGATTTCCAAGAAGATCTGAAGATTGGAATGAGAATGGAGGCCACTCAGTGAATTATCATAAGAGATGAATTGGATCTAGATTTGCAAAGTAAGTTGTATGTATCAGATCACACCTATTGATTAATTTCTAACCATTGTATCAGTCAAAATCCTTTAACCAGGTTGACCTAACAGTCATTGTATAAATCCTTTGAGCAAGGTGACATTCAGGTGGAATGTTCTAAGACCTCTAACAAGGCCACTCCTGACAATGTGATTAAATCCTTTAACTACGTCACATTTAGCAATGTGTTTTCTAACCTTTAACAGGGTTGGCTCCTAACAGAGCTCACTTCAGAAGAGTGAAAACTTGGTATCATATTACTGGTGATTTTTTCCAATTTGGGTGTCCACGTTAAATACTAGTGTAAACTTGTGTGAATGTTTATGTTGTGTTTTACTGTTAAGTTTCTACAAGCTTATTACATTTGAATAGTAAACTGCATATTTATTGACTAGGCATGACAAAGCAAATAATCCTTTAAAAGTACCCTTAAAAAGTTTTATCAATTAACCCTTAATCCTTTAGTAATCAATTCCTTACATTACTGACCATAGATGATATTCTATCTTTGTGCATGTAATATCAAATATAAACTTAATTTCATGTAAAAATTTATAGAAACATTCATGAAATGTAATGACACATGACACAACAAATGGTAATGTAGAAAACCCCTGTTAGAAGGTAAAAAGTGTGGTGGGGATGACACCCACAAAACTTGACTATTTACAGAATGAAAGGTGTCGATTAAGGCTACACATGTGATCATTTCTGATGATCTTACCCTGTTAGGAGTAACATTTTAGACTAGTTAGGTCTACTCAGTTAATATATTTAGAAACACTATTCAGTGTGCACTCGGTTAAGAGATTTACATAAGGATTGTTAAATCCACCTTCTTCAAGGATTTCTTCTATTTGCTACACTTGTTAGAATGTAGTCAAAAATAATTGTTTACATGATTATATGCAATCCTAAATTGATGAGTATAGATCCTTTAAGTTCACAATATGATGTATCACCTATAGTGATTGATTAATAACTATATTCTTCTCGGTAGCCTTGAATCTTGTTCTTTATAATTGATTACATCTTTTTTTGTCCTTCTGCATAAAACTCTATGTATGATCCTTAGATGTCTATTGTGGATACAATCATCATCACATCAATATGTTCTAATTGATTACACATCTATTTATACAATGAATTAACCTAAATAGGTTTCATGCTTTACAATGATAACTCTATGATCAAAGGTTTACAACTTGACCTTGATCTCCTAGTTTGCATGTTTTCAAACAGTTAGACTGATTAAAACAATTACACTTGCTTTACTTGTCCCTCAAGAAATGGTTTTAAATATATGCTTTAAAGATAAATATAAAACTTAAGTATTTTATTTGACATGTAACTCAGATCCGCATTTCTCAGAATTAAAGTTGTCTCTCGGTAGACTGGTGCTCAGGTTTCTCTGTACTCTTTCCTCGGTGATGTCTTTGTAGAGATTGTTCTTCTTAGTTTTCTCTGTAGACTAAATTTCAGTGTTCATTGTGAACTTGTCTATTGATTTTCTCTGTGAACTTGTCTATCGAGTTCCTCTGTGAACTTATCTGTCGGTGAAGACTTGTTTCGGTGTTCTCTTGCACTTTAACATTTTTGGTGACCTTTGTGAATTGTTGTGTTGGGTTGCATTATAAACCTGTCCTTTTGTGATCATGTTACCGATGGTTCAAAGATTGTTTCCTTTGTATACTAATGGAAAAATATGATCATCAATCTCCCCCTTTGACATTAGTATCAAAAACTAATATGTGCAAAACTAAAATGTTTAGTATATACACCATGTTTTTACCTTGTCAATATGACTCCCCCTATGTGCATGCCTCGGTATAGTATATGTACATGTATATACACTTGCATTTATACATATATTTCCCCATTTCATCATTTCCCCATTTCACCTTATCACACCAAATCATTTCCCCTTTTATCATATCAATTCCTCCTTTTTTATAATAATGACAAAGGTGTAATACTTACAATTTGACAAAAATGTGGGAATGAGATTTTTGAATGTCCTCTATTTTATTTTCCCATTGTTCTTTGAGGTATTCAAGGGTCATGATTTATAAGGTGATTCTTGAATGCATATCATATATGCTTCTTGTTACAGACATTTCGAGGGTGGAAATCAATGTTCTTGCATAAGTCATATGTTGTTGTAGTAATGTTAGATTTGGTAGTAGTAGGGCCTAGAGCTCAGTTACCTCATCTCTGAATTTGGATTCTGCCTCTTGAATCTCAAGTCTCAACCTTTTTTCTTTTATAATCTTGTCATAATGCAACTTGAAGGCATTGTCATTGGTTTTAATACCTTGTGCACTAGCAGTAAGATCTGCATTTATCTTTGCAATATTTTCACTACTATCCTTAGTGAATTTCTCTATGGTGCATAACTTTTGAAGTAAGGTTATAAATTCTAAAATAATTGGTTCTAATGTATTGACCAGTTTAGATAGCTTTACCTTGTTCTCTTCCACTTCTTGGCTGATTTTCTCTGTTAGCTTGTATTGGTATTTCTTCTCTACACGTTCTTCTATTGCATTCTCTACATCTACATTCTATGATGTGATGGCATCAGTAAGAACTGCTAATTGATCAAGAATAGGTGCATTTTGATCAATGTTGGTATCAAGTACAATCTACAATAGTATTTCTTTTGTAGTTTCTAGTACCTATGTGTCCTTGTGCTCTATTTTGATCTTACCTTGTATAACTTTCCTTTTACAAAGTTCTACACACTTTGTAAGTGACTATGGATCCAATGTTCTCAGATCACAGGAAGGTATTTATATAATCTCATCTAGGGTGACTAGATTTTTATTCTTCTTCTTCTTCTTTGAAAGAGTAGTGGAAGAAATTGTATGTAGTACCATAGAAAGTTCCTTTGCTTGGTTTGATGTACTTGGTGAAGGCTTTGGAGGTGTTGTTCCTTTATACTACTGTTTAGTATTTACATGTCGGTTGGTAGTGGACATCTCCACATCAACCTTAGCTTTATCTTTAGCTTCTCCTTTGGTATCCTTTGGAGTGGCATCACCTTGCTTCTCTTCTTCACTTATATCTTTTGTCTCTCCGTCTATTACTTTTTGTTCTTCATTTGTGCTTTTCTGCTCCTTATCACCCTTATCCTTAGGTATGCTTGCTTCATGATCGGGTGACTTCTCCTTTTCTGAGATGATATTGATAGCTTGTATCAATAATGGAATTTGTCCTGGTATATTAATTTGTACAACATTTGTTGATGTGTCCTATTCCTTGGTTTTCTTGGTGGTAACAATGACATCTTCATCTGTCTTTACCTCATCTGCAAGATCACTTCCAGTGATATCTATGATAGTTCTATCCTTGTTTTTTTCATCTTTTGTATCCCTAGATGATTGCGAAATCTATGGTATGTCATCTGTAGCCTTGTTTTCCTATGTTGTCAGATCAACTAGATTGACATCCTCAAAGTCATTTATTAATGTGTTCATTACTCTATGTTGCCTCTTTCTCTTCCTTTTGAGGCTTCTCGGTAAGTGCTAATATATTTTCAGGGTTTGTATCCTCCTTAGGTTGATTGAGTATTCCTCTCCAAGTATCATCACTTTCTTTTTCAAGCTCTATTAAGCTTCCCTGTAGTACTTTGTAGGCTCTCAATTTTGCTGAGAAATTCTTTGAATTCTTCTTCATTATTTCATCAATTTCTTCCATCTTTGATTTGGATGGCATGATTTAAATGAGGGATCTTTCCCTTATTTTTCTTTCACTATTCAGTGCATATGTGCACCTTGCTGACAACCTGTCTTGAAGTTCTTATGGCATCATCTTATCAAAATATATAGCTACATATTTGAATACACACATTGTCTTGATGATGGCTTCTTCTATATTATTCTGATCCTCGGGTTTCAGAATTAGCCATTGTCTAATTTTAGGATCTGATATTCTACCTGACTTGATGATTGATGCAGCAATCTCATCAATTGTGGTAGGAAATTTTTTCATTGCAGGTTGGAGTTCTTGTTCACTCTCATCCTGCTCAATGTCTTCCTTATTTCCTTGATTCAGATTAATCTCCTTATTCTCTTTGGTTTTGACATTTACCTATTTTGAGTCTTTCTTTTATACGTCTTCACTTGTCCTTTCTTGACTGGTGGTGAGTTTGTAATTTTTGTAGTTTGACTCCTTGTCCTTGATGTAGTAGTAGTTCTTGGTTTCTTTGCAGGTGGTGTATCAGACTCAGTTGACTCAGAGTCACTCACTTGTTCACCTTCATCGATGGGTGACTATCCCTCGGTGGCTTCTTGTTATTCTGTTTCTTCTTCATTAACTGACAACTTCTTTTCAAGTATTTTTACCATTTTGGTCTTCTTTCTGTCTATCTTTTTAACAACTAAGCATGTTTTGATTCTGGCTTTAGCTTCTTCATAGGTGCTAAATCTTGGTAATGATTTTTCTAGTGGTTCATTCAATAAAACTTTAATAGAATTTGTGGCCTGATCTATTTTTATCTCATAGTCAAGTGGTGCTAACCATGTTTTCCTCAGTACATGAGGTTTGATCAAAGTTGTATCAGTGTCCACCATGAAACAAATATCATCTTTATATTGATCCACCAGTTGTTCTGGTATCCTCATCCTTTTTTGCATTCTGTCCTTGAATCTGGTGAACTATTCATCCATGACTGATGTAAAGTTGTCTCCTAGTGACTTAATAAATTCACTAATTTGAATTGTCATTGGTCGGGTAGTGTCCCAATTGACATTACCGATAGATGGGAAAAGGTCTTGAAATTAGAAGAATATACACATGAGGAGTGAACCGAACTTACATGAATTAGATTTTTCTAATCTAATGGTCCTCTTGTTCTCCTCCAATTGCTTCAATAGAAGCTCGAATAGGTCCAGTTGTAATCCCTTCTTCAAAATATTATGTGCAGTGTCAACTGCTCCACATACAATGTTGTTTAACTTCCTGGCTTGGAATGCATGCACCCAACTACAGTTCTAGATCATTGATGGATTTTACCTTTAAACCTCTGCCATCCCATACTGCACCTGTCTTCTCCTCAATCTCAAGGCAAGAAAGGTGTTTAAGGGATTTGGCCTTGTTGGTTACTAGATAACCAGTTATTGTGTGTATTACATCCTTGGTGATTGGTTTTGGCTCATCCATCCACATATTTTAGTCATGTACCCGGCTAAGAAATATTTGGATCCACTTGGTTTTAACTTCCTTCAGGAACATTAGGGCATGTGTCAGCCCTTTCAACTCAATGTGTTTATATTCATCTTTGATGTTTCCGTCTATACAAAGCTTCTTATAAGCTACCTCAACCTCGAGATCTATGATCTCTACAACCTTACAGTGGATATATGCTTGGAGATCCTCGACTAGAAAAACCCTAGGTGGTATTCTTGAGAACGCACCAGCATCATTGGGTTGTGAAGAAACCACAAGATAGAATTTCTACTTAGGATCTTCACATTTAGAGTTCTTGATCAAATTAACTTTTTAATCCTTTTCCTTCTTGATCTTGGAGACGCGAGATGTGGTTGCCATTATTTTTGGAAATTAGGGCTTTCCCACAAACAAACTTTGAACTCATTGAGTTTTAGTTACTCACTTGATCTATTGTAGATGCTATGAATCTATCTGAATATCATTATTATGCTTGTGAGTCACTCTGCAATCTGGTCATTGTTCTTCACTCTGCTCTTTACTCTTGATCACTTTTTTGATGAATGAGTTTTTTCGTTGCCCTTTTATAGACAATTCCCTAAGTGGTGCAATAAATTCTTTACTCACTTCTCGGTGTTTAAAGATGGATTTTCTCAGAGAACATACTAACTTCATCTTTGGTGAGAAATTTATGCTTAGGGTAAGTGTCAATTCAATTGACCTTTCATATGTATACCGACGGAGCTCGATATGTAGCGAAGACTACATTGTCTTTTTACATGACTACCGATGATGTTTGGTTTACTTTAACAACTTAGCTTTTCTATGTACACCGACAATTCTCGGTGTGTATTGACTGACAAGATTAGATTCACAAATTCATAAGAAGTAATACCATAGTGCATCTTTACTCATACTAGTTTGGCATATTATCAATGTATATGGGTAAAAGTACAAACCTGTCTCACACTTTTATAAAGGAAAAGGACCACAACATGCAAATTGTTCAACTTTAATGACATAAAAGGTGGCATTTGTATTTAGAATTTGAGGATGATGTAAACTAAAGAAATGTGTAAAAATGGATTAAGTTTATGTCTATAATTTAAAAAAAAAATTAAACAAGAATGTACATAGTTTTTTTAATTTTTGAAGTCCATTTTCTCATTGCTGAAAATTGCTAAAAATCTGGGGTCTAGTTCCCTCCAAACAAGTATATGCAAATAATCTATTTTTCCCCTGATTTCAAAATATTTTATAGATAAAATGTATAGCTAGTGCAGAAAAGAAGAAATATTGGTTTTCAATGTATATTTTCTCCGTTATAACTACTCAAAGTTGAACTTATCTGAAATCGATAGTTTTCACCTCCCTCCAAATTTCTCCTATCAAATCTACACCATTCAGAAAAAAATTACATATTCTTGAAGAGGACTCTCTCCTCTAGTGTTAAATATAAATTTTAAATTTTTTTGATATGATTTACTATTTTTTTATTTATTGGAAGCAACATCTTCTCGAATGTTAAAATACCTATTTGCTGTATTTTGAAATTATAATATATTAGATCTAATCAAAATATTATAAACTTTATATGACAATAATCTTGACTCTGAGCTCTACAAAAGGGTATTTTTTTAAAATATCATTAAAAAGAGTAAGGGTTATTGAAACATCAATTTTTTGAAATAATTTTTTTTCTTTGGTAATTGGTATAAAACATGCATTTAATAGACATTTCCAATTGGAAAAGTTTAACCACTTATCTAGCTTAGCTAGAATGAATCTAGCTAGACCATATGTTTGACGAAAATTATTTTTTATTTAGAAATACTCAAATTTAGCTGTGCCGATAAGTGGTCCTGAAACGTGACACAAATTTGTGCTTTTACCCATATTGGAATTGGTCTAAAAATATATCTTTGTATAGTACAATTTCATACTTGTTCTGCTTAGGTGGGGGTGGTGATATCACTAGATCCATTGGATAAGGTTTCACCAATTGTATTTCTTGGTCCAGCATCATCATTTTTTGTATCTTTCCTCCATGTTTTTTTTCTCATCTTCCTGATGTCTTCAATGGTATTTCCATTGGAAAAAGTGCTTGTCTCTGTCACTCGGTCTCTGTATTCCTTTCTTAGATGACTGACCCTATGACAATGTAAGCATGCCATTCTGGGGTTAGACTAATTTCTAGACCTTCTTATCCATTTCCTCATGTAGTTTGCAGTTATGTGTCCATATCTACCACATGCTATGCAATTTTCCCATGTGTTGTAATCCCAAACATATGAGTTACCGACTCTTCTCGGTTGATAAGCATTTTCTTTTTCTTTTGGCTTCCATGCTTGCTTTTTCTTTTTCCTACATTCAAGAGATGTGTGCCCATGCATTTTGCAAGTAGGACAATATTTTTCCATTTAGGATTCCTTCTTTGATTGTTTCACCTTTACATTCATATGCTTTATGTCCATGCTTGTTACAATTATAACAATTTCCTATGAATGTAGATGTGGATTTAGGAATACCTTTAGCTTTTCTTCTGCAAACATTTGATGTGTGGCTTGGTTTTCCAGAGTAATTGCATGACTGCTTCCTTGGTCTTGGATTTGTGTAGACATCTTTTTTATCAGATTGATTTGATGATTCTCCATGCTCAGTATACCCTAGAACGGTATTGTTGTTGACTCTTTTTTGTCCATCCAAAAAATCATCCATTTTTTTGGTGCTCTCTTCAGCTTTCTTGATAATATCATTTTGTTGTTGTTGGATCCTCACTTCATGCTTTAGTCTCTTATTTTATTCTCTTAGCTCACCAATAGCTTCCAATTTCCCATTGAGTTCTATGTTCACTCGATTTTCCTCATGACTCATAAGAAATATTTGATTGATGATGTCTCTCTCTCTCTCTCTCTCTCTCTCATAGTTTTCAATGATCTTTCTCCTATCATCAATAGCTAATGTTCTTTCTTGTTCAGCTTGTCTACCATTGTTCATAACATCAATCATCCTTACCATCTATGTCTCTTGACCAATTTGAGGTATCTTTACTTTCTCTATCAGATGTTGATTGATTTCATTTAGACTTGTAATACTTCCTTCAGATGTGTCTGATGTATTGCTAGATGTAGATCCTGATGACTCAAACAAATTAGGTATCTCTTCTTCATGATAGTTTTTTTCATTATATTGAGATACCATAACTTTTATTTCATCTAGGAGCTCTCTCATCTTGATTCTTTCTTCTTTGTATTTCTCATAGAAGATCTCTATTTGCAATCTCTGATTCTCAATATTCTTGTCTAGTTTATACCTTTCCATTGTATGATCTTTTCTCTCAAGTGACTTAAACTTTTCCAAATAAGAGATCTAGCTCTGATACCAATTGTTGGAATAATGGAATGGTGTGTACTAAGAGGGGAGGGGTGAATCAGTACCCTTAATTTTTTTTATCAATTAACCATTAATCCTTTAATAATCAATTCCTTGCATTACCGAACATAGATGCTATTATATCTTTGTGCATGTAATATAAAAATGTAAACTTAATTGCATGTAAACATTCATAGAAACCTTCATAAAATTTAATGACACATGACACAAGAATTGGTAACGTAGAAAAACCCTGTTAGAAGGTAAAAACTGCGATGGAGATGACACCCACAAAACTTCACTATCTGCAGAATGGAAGGTGTCGGTTAAGGCTACAAGTGTGATCACTTCTGATGATCTTACCCTGTTAGGAGTAACATTTTAGACTGGTTAGGTCTACTTGGTTAATATATTCAGCAACATTGTTAAGTGTTCACTTGGCTAAGAGATTTACATAAGGATTGTTAAATCCACCTTCTTAAAGGATTTCTTCTATTTTCTGCACTTTTTAGAATGTAGTCAAAAATACTTTTTGATCTGATTATATGCAATCCTAAATTTTTGAGTACAGGTCTTTTAAGTTCACAATATGATGTATCACCTATAGTGATTGATTAATAACTCTATTCTTCTCGGTAGCCTTGAATCTTGTTCTTTATAACTAATTACATCTTTTTTTTTCCTTCTGCATAAAACTCTATATATGATCCTTAGATGTCTATTGCAGATACAATCATCATCACATCAATATGTCCTAATTGATTACACATCTATTTATACAATGAATTAACCTAAATAGGTTTCACGCTTTACAATGATAAATCTATGATCAAAGGTTTACAACTTGACCTTGATCTCCTAGTGTGTATGTTTTCAATCAGTTTGATTGATTAAAACAATTACACTTGCTTTACTTCTCCCTCAAGAAATAGTTTTAAATATATGCTTTAAAGATAAATATAAAACTCAAGTGTTTTATCTGACGTGTAACTCAAATCTCCATTTCTCAGAATTAAAGATGTCTCTTGGTAGACTGGTGCTCAGGTTACTCTATAGTATTTCCTCGGTGATGTCTCTGTGGACATTCTGCTTCTTGGTTTGCTCTATAGATTGACTGTTGGTGTTCATTGTGAACTTGTCTGTCGGGTTCCTTTGTGAACTTGTCTGTCAATGAAGACTGGTTTCGGTGTTCTCTTGCACTTTAACATTTTTGGTGACCTTTGTGAATTTTTGTGTCAGATTGCACTATAAACCTATCTTTAAGTGATCATGTTATAGACTGTTCAAAAATTTTTTCCTTTGTATACTAATGAAAAAATATGATCATCAACTGGGTGGGACAGCAATGTGCATCGGCAAGTAGACATTCAATGTGTCAATTTTTGGTACTTCAACAACATCCCCTTTAATGTTGCAAAAAGTCCATATTGGTTAAATTTTGTTATAGGAATTACTATGGAGAGAAAGGGCTACAAGGTGCCTTCTCCTGCAGACTTGAGTGGGAGGTTAGTTCACTTCATTTAATTTTTAAATATTTTACAATTTTACTTATTTTTACTGAATGTAAGTTATTGTTTTAATCAAAGTTATTTACTTAATGTTAATTTTACTTTGTGCTTGTAGGTTTCTCAATGATGCAGTTTCTAGGGCCAAAGATGTGGTAGAAGAGAAAAAATTACTAGGGATAGTTGCACCATTCTTTCAGATGGATTGATGGATGGAAAAACCACACCATCGTCAATTTTTTGGTTTCTTGCAATGATCAAGTGGTCTTTTTGAAATCCTTGGATGCCTCCAACAAGCTAAAAATGGCTGAAACTTTGGATCTAATGTTAGAGTTGTAGACACCAAAAATTGTTCAATGTCTGCAAGCAATGAACTTTCTTCTTAATTGATTAAATAATACTTATTATTTCATTAATTAGTGTCATTCTTCTAATTCAAATTCAAAAAATTAACATTTCCCTTCTTTCTCATAATTAAATAATTTTTAATCATTTAATTATCTAATTTTCTTCTAATATTAATTAAATAATTTTATTATTTAATTAATCAATTTCCTCCACTTTAATTAAATAATCTTTATTATTTAATTAAATAATTTCTTTCATTTTCCTCATTTAATTAGTTAACTAAGTCTACTATAATTAAATGAATTCTTTAATTTATTTAATTATTTGTTTTTCTCAATAAAAGCAAAGTCTCCTAAAAATAAATAAAATCTTTATTTTATTTATTTATCTTAATCTTCTATAATTAAATGAATTCTTTAATTTTTTTAATTACTTTTTTTTCAAAGAAAACAATTCTCTCCTAAAAATAAATAAAATCTTTATTTTATTTATTTCTCTATAATCTACTCCAATTAAATAAGTTTTTTTAATTTTTTTAATTTTTTTTTAGAAGAAAACTTCCTCTAAAATAAATAAAATCTTTGTTTTATTTATTATCTTCTCTCTTGCACATAATTAAATATTTTTTTAATTATTTAATGCTAATTAAGTCTTCAATTTCATCCACTCTTCAAATAAAGCAGTATGTTTTATTTGGTTTTAAAACATCTTTATTGAATCTTGTCCATCCAAAATAAATATGTCTTCAATCTCAACCATCGATTAGTCTATAATCCCTATTTAAACCTTCTTCTTTCTCATTTGAAGGGGGACTAGATCATAGTTTTTGAATCATCACAGTTTTTGAGAGCACATCTATCCTGCTAGTTTCGCAAGTGAAATGTGATCAACACATATTATCAATCTATTTTATCATATTATCAAATCTTCAAATTCATAAACGTTGCCAACAACAACACTGAGGACCATCAAAACAACATTTCAAAAGGAGAAGAGAGAAGCAACAAAGGCTTGGATTAACTATTGGTTTACGCATAATTGCTTATTTGATTTCCAATAGATAAAGTTTCATTTCTATTATTTATGGGGCTTAATGTTGATTATTAGTTCGTTCTTTGTTTAGTTCAGTACTACTAATCCTCTATTTGAGCTTGTGCATATTTGACCCCGAACATTTTGGTGAACCCCACGTGAACTTACAACCCGCATGAAATTTGGTCATATCTTTCAAACCGCATGGAATATTTTTATAAAATTTATTTTGCAAGTTGATGCTGATCTAAGGAGACCACAAACCAAAATTCAGATTTTTCTCAATTTTTTAATTTTTTTTTATAAATTTTTTATGATATTTCATAAAAACAAATTATGGGCACAAATCAGAGTTTATTTTCAAAAAAATTACATTTTTATAAATTTCTTGAAATTATAGAGGGGGTTTATTCTCTGTGATTTTAATTTATGTGAAATTATTTTGCAAAAATAATAGATCTTTTAAACCTGGTATGTTCTGTTAAAATGGGTCCCTAGGGCACAAATTAAGGAATTATGATCTAAGTTTTGTTTTGCAGGTATTGGTTGACATAAGAAAGCTACAGCCCACAATTAATATTTTTTTGAAGTTTTTACAAATTTTTATAATTGTTTTTATGATATTTCATAAAAAAAATTCTGGACACAAATTAGCATTTCTTATTAAAAAAGTTGCATTTTTGGAAAGGACTTGAAATTATATAGGGATTTTATTCTCTGATATTTTAATTTTTCGGAGAAATATTTCCAAAAAAGAAAGATCTTTGAAATTTTTTCTTTTTGTGTGATCTTTCTTGATTTCTGTGCAGGATTGAGCAAATGACTAATGACCAAGAAGATAATCAGATGCATCTGAGTGCCAGATCATTTAGAGCTTCCATAAGAAGAACTGCTAACTACCGCATGCAACAAAAAGCCATCTTGACAATCACAACAGAAGATCAAAGTGAAGCTTACAATATGTATCTTGATTCTATGAAACATTTTACAGTTAAGTACAAGGTTACCATTAGCCTTAACGGTCTTAACAATCTTGGAGTTACTGGATATTCTTCAATTGTTAGTTAGAAGATTTTGGTACTAATCACTTTTTACAACTTGTGGCGTGGAAACAGATCTAACAAAGCAACCTAAAATTCATTTACTTGTGTTTTTGGTGCTTAAAATGAACATTACATGCAAACATCACAAATCTCAATTTTCCAATTTGGTGCTTAAAATTGACATGGTGGTTAAAAATTGAACAAAAGAAAAAAAATATTTCAATTTGATGTATTAAAATTGAACAAGAAAATCATCACCTACTTTGGGCTTTAAATTTGAACACTTGTGTTTGTATGGGTGATTAGCTTAGTTCACATTTAGAATTTTGGTGTTTAATCGATTAATATTGTGTCTTGAGTCATTGGTGCGCTTGCACAAATCTGTTAGATTAAAAACCTTTATATTTTCTTAGAAAGACCTATTTGGGGAATGCGCTTCTTCCTTGGAGAACAACCTTAAATCATTAATCCTTTCGATCAGTATATAAACAAGACGCGAGCCAAAGCTCTATTTTATATCTAGCCAAGCTTGGGCGAGGTGTGTTGATGATAGCCTAGATCGGGTGAATATCCCTAAGTAGCCAGCATGGTCAACTAGACTCTTAAGTGACTCACACACATACAAACTGATTGGATAGACAACACGGACCCTACTACAACCTTGTTAAATATAGACCTACCTGATTCACCTCCGAACAAGTACCTTATTATAGTGTAAGGGGTTGTAGAATTTCCCCCAAGATCCCCAACATATGTGTTCCAGGATATTGTGGTAGTGAAAGAGATCTTCACTAGCATGACAATAATATCTGGCAACGACAAAACTATAGATGCCTACGTCATGGACCTTCATGTCCTAGTAGTGTAATGATTATTATGTGAGCTAAAGAACATCCAAGCATTGTTCCTATAATATTGTATCTTGAAGCCAAATTTGACCTAGATTAATTTGTTTGCCCTTGTTTCAAACCTGTGTTAGATTTTCAAAACACATTGTCTATTATGCTTGTTGTGTGATTAGTTTCCAAAAATGCAAAACCAACATCAAAAACTATCAAAATGAGTCCAACATGTTCAAGTCTAGGTTGTCAACATCAAACTTGTTTTGCAATCAAAATCCTTGTTCCAAAAATCAACTTTTTATCAAACAGATTCACCAAATTTGAGATCTTTTTCAGACTGTCTCCTTTTTCTGCATTTCCCGCATCTTGCCTCAATTGACAAAGTTTTCTAGCAATCAATCCCTTTTTTTTGTATTTTATCCTTTTATTACCGCAATCGATGATAATTTACCATAGTTGACCTATCACTTTTCCACAATCAGTAGAAATTTTCCACACTTGACCAAGAGATCTGAACATCTATTTTTACCTGAAAACCTTGGAAAGATTCCCCATCTCGTGTGAAATATCAATGTCTACATCCCAGGAAAAGCAAAGAATATTGTGTGAATCTCTAAACATTAAAGACCATCCCTCTTTAATAGCACAATTATTGTTTAAACATTATTAGTTCAAAAGTTTAGACTAGATTATCTTGATCATATTATCTCAAAAATTCACCAATCTATATCAATGACTTTGTCTCCTCTAAGGCAACAGTCAGAATCAATATCTTACATCAACAAGTCTTTGAGATCAAGAGAAGTCAAAATCTATCCCTAGAATTACCCTTTTCAAACATGACTCAGACTCTCCTTGAGATTTTATGCTTTCTTTTTGTTTATAGCACTTATTTTAGTTCAAAACTTGGATAACTCCATGTCTCTCACACCCTATGGAGGACCTTATACTAGGTCAAAGGGTAGAACTCAACCTGAAGAATCCTATGTTAACCAATTTCCCCCATGGGAAAAAGAGCAAGATGATAACCCATTTCCCGCATACAAAGAAGAAAAAGAACCCAACTACTATGATGACAACAACCCTCTTGTCTATTCAAAAAGTTTCCCTGAGTTGGCGCACAAACAATGGAAAAATAATATCCTCATGCAAAAAGTGAAAGACCTGCAAAATCAACTAGATGATCTTCAAAGTCAAAGTCAACCAAATTATTACACTATAGTGGACTTATATCCATACCCTATTTACTATATGTATCACATCACATCACAAGTCAATGAACATCCTCTTATTTCCTCAAATCCACCACCGATGATTTCCCAAATAAACACAATTGAAAATATGTCATCCTTGGGAGAACAATCTAAAACTTTCAAGAGTTTAATTCAAAAACTAATTCATAGACATCATTCTATTGTTAAGCAAGATCAAACTCATCTACCCATGTCTAGCAAGGGCCCATTCCAAAACAATAACATTGTTGACACATCTATCTCCTATGGAGAATTTGTCCCACCTAGTTCTTCATCTCCTAAAGACACACATGAAAAATATTTTATATTCCTATCGAACGACATATCCAGTGATGCGACCTCCCAAGGGCTATCCATAATAGATTTCAATGTTAATCTCTTTTATGACTTAGCTATCCTAGATCCAATGCCACCATATGCTCAATTCCTAGACAAACCTACTCTAGAGAGTCCTATTCAAAATCCTTCTCCCTCATGTCAAAACATTGAACCCTTCCAAGAATCCACCATACATATTCCAATTAATACCCTATGTCAAGAGGATGATGCAAAGCATGAAGAAACAAGTCCTAAATAAGATCAAGATCAAGATCCCAAGAATGACCAAACAGTTTTTGACCAAGATCTTATACTTCTAGAAAGACATGAAGATTCCACTATCCTTGTCCTTCCTATCCAAGCTGATCCCCTTCCATCCCAAGAAAAAAGTTTCATTCCAAGTCTTCTGGACCTTCCACTTCCTATGCCTAAGCAAGATCATGACATCCTACCCATTCTCCCAAATGATTCTATCTAATGTCACAAGAAATTCACCCTTAAAATTGAGTCAAATTATCCCCTTCCAAGTCTTATGGACCTTCCACTTCCTATTCCTATGAAAGATCATGACATCCTTCCCATTCTTTTGAAGGATTCCATTCACAGTCAAGAGAAAATTACCTCTAAAATGGAGTTTGATGGTCCTCTTCCAATTCAAGATCAAAGTATCGCTTCACCTTCAGCTCCACCACAAGATCCCATAATCCCTCAAGATGCTCCTCATGATCCTATAATTCCTTCAAATCCATGTCCTAATCCTCCATCTTCTCCATTGCTGGAAATATATAGTGTGCCCAGTGACTGAGAGGGGGGGTGAATCAGGAACCAATAAAACTTAATCCATAATTAACTTGAATGATAACATGCATAGAACTGAAAGTAAAGAGCACATAACTCATAACACATTATTTGGTTACCCAGAAACCTTCCAAAGAAAGTAAAACTGATACCCACAATATTTAGTACTGCAGTAATAAATTTAGCCAGTTAAAGCTTACAATGACCACTTCTGATGGTCTGCCCTTTTAGGAGCATACAAAGGACTTGTTAGGTCCACCTTTTTAAAGGATTTATTACAATACAAAATGTAGTGCAACTCTATTAAGAGATTTAGAGAAAGGGTTGTTAGGTCCACCTTGTTAAAGGATTTTTCTGATCCACCTGTGAGAATGAATCAGTTGTTTATTTGCTTTGTGCAACTGTAATTGCTGATAATGATCCTTTGAATATAACTGATCACCTGATAGTGATAGATAAGTATTTTCTGTCCAAAATACTTCTGCACTTAGTTAATCTGCTTTTTGCATGTCTTCTACACATATATTCATCTTACAAACACTTTCCACTTGTTGGAAATAATCAAGACTAGCCAAGTTACTGAGAGGGGAGGGGTGAATCAGTAACTTTTAAAACTTTAAATCATTTCTGCACTTGTATATACTTAACCATTCATTTATCTAATCTACTGCAAGCATGAAAGTATAACCATTCATAACACATAAACACAAAGATTTGGTGACCCAGAAACCTTCCAAATAGAAAGTAAAACTGGGGTGGGGATGGTACCCA
>MU226540.1:312492-327575 GCA_018584345.1 Thuja plicata
GACCATTATGTTTCTACAATTTATGTAATTAATTGAGTCTTATAGCTTATAAAAATAACTACTTTACCTTACATTTTTAAGGCACTACTTCTAGAAATAATTACTTTTATAGACATTATGTTTCTACTATCCATGTAAATTGATCATCTTCCTCATGCGTAAATGAAAATGCATGGAACCCTCATTTTTCCTCTTTGTCGCCAATCCTCTAAGCAATGAAGACAATTTTCTCCAAATAATGTAGTCAAATTTGAAGCAATGAAGATAAATTTTTAGACATGAGATGAGAAACCAATTCAAAATAGTAAGCCATGACTGGAATTTTTTTGACGAAAATATGCTCTCACAATAAAATGAATGAAATTGTGGAACCAAAAAGGAAAAACCCCTCAAACTATTTATTTAGTCATTTATTTGGTCATTTTACCCGATGACCAAATTGGTCATTTATTTAGTCATTTTACCCGATGACCAAATTGGTCATTTATTTAGTCATTTTAGTTGTGATTTTACCTAATGACCAAATTGGTCATTTATTTAGTCATTTATTTACCAAATATGATTAGTTTTGGTCATGTAACTAAAACTTTTAGTCACGTGACTAAAATTTTTAGTCACTTAGTCATTTATTTGCCAAATTCTACTAGTGTACCCACAAGATCTAGTACTGTAGTAATAGATTTAGCCAATTAAAGCTTACAATGACCACTTCTGATGGTCTGCCATGTCAGGAGTATACAAAGGACTTGTTAGGTCCACCTTGTTAAAGGATTTATTACAATACAAAATGTAGTGCAACTATTTTAAGAGATTTAGAGAAAGGACTATTAGGTCCACCTTGTTAAAGGATTTTTTTGATCCACCCATGAGAATGAATCAGTTGTTGATCTACTATGTGCAACTATAATTGCTGATACTGATCCTTTGAATATAACTGATCACCTGATAGTGATAGATAAGTCTCTGCTGTCCAAAATACTTTTGCACTTAGTTAATCTACTTTTTGCATGTCATCTGCACATATATTCATCTTACAAAAACTTTCCACTTACTACTTACAACATTCACACCCTTAATTAAACAAGTTAACTTACATATATATCATATTCAAATATACAACACTGCAAGTCAGCTTCCAATTACAAAATAATATATAACAATATATACTATGTCGGCCTCATAACTATCACTCGGGTCATATTGTCACTTGGGTCATACTGTCACTCAGGTGACTCAGAATGTCTTAAGTGTTTTGAAACTAATTGAAAATATATCTTGCCATAGGGTCTACACTCCACAAGATCCTATCCTACCAAATGATCCTATCACCGCTCCTATTCCATCACAAGATCCTATCATTCCTCCTGATCCCCCTCATGATCCCAATACATTTATGCAAGTTGTTCATAAACCTCAATACCATGCATTTCAAATGGGTTCATCCACTTTCATTCATTATGGTCCACTCCATGATCCTATTGTTTCTTCCATATCATATCCACCTCAAAATGGACTTGCATCTTGTAGAAAGCATCATACTGGTCAAAGCAAGCATTATCAATTCAAAGGGTTAGACCTCCAAAAAATTATATTAAAACCCTTTCATGTCAAATAATATTCTGATGGTCATTGCCTCAGTAATAATTATCAGTCTAAATATGTTGGTACCCCTTCCATATCCAAATCCAAATGTATACCTTCCCCTTCCATCCATCTCAGGTCCATATATTCCTCCATCCACTAGTTCACAATCCACTTCTCCTTTCCTAAATCAAGGTCAACAAAGGCACACATCTTGGAGAACCTTCCACAAATATAAAATCCTCCACACAATTCTTATCCATCCTTGAATCACATTCCCCTTTCAAGCAATTTGGATGCCAAACATAAGGTCTATAAGTCAAGAAATCCACATGGAGTCAAGGATCAACATGTCCAATTTAATCAACATGTAAAAACAAATAAAAAATGATCGAAAAGGAAAAATAAATGTCCAAAAGGCCACAAAGGCCCCTTGAGAAAAAAGAAAAGTCAAAATCAATATAGGTTCCTAAATATCTTGTAGAAGCAATGTGGTCCAAGGACCCACAAAAGAATAATAAATCAAATCCATGTGGATTCCTAAGAAGCTTCTTGAAGCACGGTATCCCAAAGAAATATCCAATTTGGCATCCAAAATTTCTATCCCTCCATCTAAACATTTCCAACCTTCCAAATCCATTTTGGGTCCTTATGTCCCAAAATTCATAACCATTCCTCCATCAAATTTAAAGTCTGCTTTTCTTCCATAAAATCCAAAATCTCCTTTTTCTCCATCACTTCATCACCCCTCAAGGTGTGTTCCAATGTTGATCTTTCCCATATTTTCATCCACTCAAAATAAAGTCTTCTCACAATCCCTCCATTACCCAACACATATATCCCAGCCTTTTATCTAGCCTATCCAATCATTCGTCTAAACCCTTATCCCACTTCATACAATCATCCCTTTCATCTCCCTTTGTCATTACCCTACCAAGGTCTTTGAGCATACCTTCGATAGTCATGGTCTATTACAACACATATTTAAGTTTTACCATACAAAGAATAAGATTATTGAGCCTATCGTGAGTCCATCATATTCCAAAGGGTCAAAAATTCATAAAGTCAAAAAAAGAAAAAGAAAAAAGAAAGAAAAGAAAAATCATTTCCTTGATGAAACCTAGCAAACAGGCATCTTGGTAACACAAAAAAAATCAAGAGAAATAATTTCGTCTAATATTGAAAACATGGCAAACATGCGCTTTGGGCAAGTACCATGATGAAAACCTGGCAAACAGGCGTCATGTGTAATTTATGAAATTCTTACATTTCATACTTGGGGAAGGCTTCATCCATTTTATCCTATCATATCATATCCCTTTCATTTCCTCTATTATTGTATTTCCCTCATATCCATTATCTTATCAACATCCACATTTCCCTTTTCCCAACTTTGATCTTGATAAGGTTAGGCATATCCCTAGAAGCATCACATGTCTTATATGCTCCATGTTGTCCAAATCCATTTGGTCCATATCCCTTATCCTATCTGCATCCCTTTGGTCCACACCCCTTATCTTTTTTGCATCCCTTTCGTCCATGTTTCCTATATTATCACAGCCTTCAACCCTATCCCTTCCTCTTATCTATTATTGATCTTGATTATCCTATCATTGTCCTATCCAAATTCCTCTCTTGGTCTTGATAGAAAATAATTTTAAAAAAAATTCCAAACATGTTTTCAACACCCTCTTGACATGTCCACTCCTATAAACCACATGCCAATCAATGCATTGTTTCATTAGCCTATCTTTCCATATCCCTTCCCTAAGCTTGGCCAAAAGATGTTATCTCATCCCTTGGATAGTCCTTGGCATCCAAACAACTTCAAGACAAACTAAGAGACCTTTGGCCTTCATCCATCTACCAGTCCATCCATCAATTCATGATTTCCTAGCCTTGCTAGACACTGGGGGCAATTCTAAAGTCTTGAAAAATCCTAAAAATTGCATAAAGTCTTGAAAAAATCCTAAAATGAGAAAAATGTCTTGAAAAAATCACAAAAAAGAAAAATGTCCTGAAAAATCTTAAATATTGCAAAAATTCCTTAAAAAATCCCTAAAACTCTTTAAAAGTCATCAAAAATCCTAAAAAGAGAAAAATGTCCTGAAAAAATCAATCATCATAAAAAAATCGAATATTGCAAAATCTCCAGCAATAAAACCAACTTTGTTCTCAAAAAAGTGAAAGACAATCAATAATCAATCAAAGGTCAAAATCAATTAGCTTCATAAATCGGCAATGGACTCACACGATCTATCTTTATCAACAATCCAATATGTCATCATTCGATCAATCAATTAATCAAATCAATCAAAAAAACTTTTGTCTTATACAATAACGAATACGCTCAAAACCAGATAGATAGGTCTTATATGAGTCATTCATTCCTAAAACTAGACATGTAATCAAGCATCAACAAATCAAGAAAATCAAGGAACAAAAAATTGTTGACTAGGTCAGTCAAGTTAGTCAGTTATCAGTCTATATATCACAATTATGCTCTTACGCTACTCAAGGATACCACCGAGTGACGAGAGTAGCTATGATGGATCATGATCGTGTTTTCTTTGATTTATATTTGTGGAATGTTTCATTCTGATTCTGGGAAAATGATGATTTAGGATAAATGCGGTAGGAGCATTCACATATCTGGTAGCCATATAGTTCCATGATCTGAGCTTAACCCTGGAAAATAATTGGACAATCCTTTTTTGTTATCTACTTTTTTCTACCAATAGAATCATAGCGGTATCTGGATGGTCTATATCTAGGTGCAATGGATTTTCTATCTTGGTTATTTATTTCAGATTATTCAGAGATCATAGCAGTATCAAGATGGTCAATATCTGGGTGCATTTGGTTCTCTTTCTTTTCAAATTCAGAGATCATAGCAGTATCAAGATGGTCAGTATCTGGGTGCATTTGGTTCTCTTTCTTTTCAAATTCGGAGATCATATCATCTAGATGGTCAATATCTGGGTGCATTTGGTTCTTTTTCTACTCAATCTCTCTACTCCTTCTGGTTATCAGATATCATAGCGGTATCCATATGGGCAATATTTGGATGCATTGGATGCTTTTCCTTTTTTCATAATAAGGTGCTATGATGATAAAAGGTGAAACAAAAGTTGGCAAAGACTTGGTTACATCAATCATGTTGATCACTATGAACTTATTTTTCTTACTAATCACTCAAAATCTATCAGTCAATTCCAGAGATAATTTCGCACTAACTTTCTTCTAACTAACTCATGTATTACTTAGATATTTTGTGCATTTTGGGTTTGCATTCATTTATTGCATAAGAAAAAATAAAAAACATGTGCATAAATCATACATGGTAGATCATATAATCAATGCATCCATCATCAATAACATTATGACTAACATAAGAATGCATACATCATCATCATATAGAAGTACAATGTTATCAACAAATTGACGCTCCTGTCACATCTTTTTACTCAATTTGTTGAGGGGGCATATAATCCACCTGCTATCACCAGGGCAAGTTGGGGCAGGATCAAAATCTAAGACTTCTTTGACACAACATGACAAGCCACATTGTATCAAAGAGGGGCAAATGTAGACACCTAAAATTGTCCAATATCTGCAAGCAATTAACTTTCTTCTTAATTGATTAAATAATTCTTATTATTTAATTAATTAGTGTCATTCTTCTAGTTCAAATTCAAAAAATTAACATTTCCCTCCCTTCTCATAATTAAATAATTTTTAATAATTTAATTATCTAATTTTCTTCTAATATTAATTAAATAATTTTATTATTTAATTAATCAATTTCCTCCACTTTAATTAAATAATCTTTATTATTTAATTAAATACCTTCTTTCATTTTCCTCATTTAATTAGTTAACTAAGTCTTCTATATTAAATGAATTCTTTAATTTATTTAATTATTTGTTTTTCTCAATAAAAGCAAAGTCTCCTAAAAATAAATAAATTTATTTATTTATTTATTTATTTATCTTAATCTTCTATAATTAAATGAATTCTTTAATTTATATAATTATTTGTTTTTTTCAAAGAAAATAATTCTCTCCTAAAATAAATAAAATATTTATTTTATTTATTTCTCTATAATCTTCTCCAATTAAATAAGTTTTTTCAATTTATTTAATTTGTTTTTTGAAGAAAACTTCCTCTAAAAAAAATAAAATCTTTGTTTTATTTATTATCTTCTCTCTTGCATATAATTAAATAATTATTTAATTATTTAATGCCAATTATGTCTTCAATTTCATCCACTCTTCAAATAAAGCAGTATGTTTTATTCGGTTTTAGAGCAGCTTTATTGAATCTCATTCGTCCAAAATAAATCTTTGTCTTCAATCTCAACCATTGATCAGTCTGTAATCCCTACTTAAACCTTCTTCTTTCTCATTTGAAGGGGGTCTGGATCACAGTTTTTGAGAGTACATCTATCCTGCAGGTTTTGCAAGTGAATTGTGATCAATGCATATTATCAATCTCTTTTATCATATTCTTGAATCTCCAAAGTCATAAACGTTGTCAACATCAACACTGAGCACCATCAAAACAATGTTTCACAACGAGAAGAGAGAAGAAACAAAGGCTTGGATTAACTATTGGTTTGTGCATAATTTCTTATTTGATTTCCAATAGATAAAGTTTCATTTATGTTGTTTGTGGGTCTTTATGTTGGTTATTAGTTAATTCTTTGTTTAGTTCGGTACTGCTAATCCTATATTTGAGCTTGTGCAGATTCAACCCCATACAAGAGAAAGTTGTGATTAAGGTGGGGATTGATAATGTGGTGTAAATCATAACCGACAATATAGCGACATATGTGGTAGTGGGTAAGATCCTCCTAGAAAAGTATGGTACACTTTTTTGGTCTCCTTGTGTAGCACATGTCCTTGACCTTCTGTTGGAGGACATAGGAAAATTGGATTGGGTGAGACCGGTTGTTGAGGATGCAAGAAAGATAACAAAATATATCTAAAATCACCCTTGGATTTTCTACTTGATGAGAGAATACACCCAAGGGAAGGAGTTGGTTAGAGCGGTCCAGTCACAAGGTTTGCAACAATTTTCTTAACATTGCAAATTATTATTACTTCTTTGACGGATTTGAAGCAAATGTTTGTGAGTCAACCATGGCTAGACTCGAGTTATTCAAAGAATTTTGATGGAGAAAGTGTTACATTGATTATCTTTGACAACCAATTTGCACAAAATGCTACATAAATTATGAGGGTAACTTGAAAACTTCAAAAGTTGAATATTTAATTTTTTTTTGTATTCAAGAATCGGTTCTTTCATTATTAATTTGTAACTCTAATCTCAAATGATTAATGGTAATCTTTTTCTACTTTACAATTGTAGGATTCGGAGCCCTTGGTTAGAGTTCTTCGCCTTGTAGATGGGGATCGAACCCCAGTGAGGTATCTTTATGAGACCATGGATAGGGCCAAAGAGGCTATCAAAAATTACTACAAGGGAGAAAACCTCAAACTTGACCTCATATGGAAAATTATTGATAAGAGGTGGAACAATCAACTCCACCAACCCATTAATGTGGTGGGGTACTTCCTCAACCCTCATTTTCGCTTCTCTTCATCCTACTCAGATCCTAATGGAGAGGTCAAGGAGGGAAAATGTGAATGCATGTAGAGGATGGTACACAACGTTGAGGTGAGAGACCTCATTGTGGTCGAATTGGAAGTATACAATAATAAAATGAGAAAGCTATTCTCTTCAGTCTTGGAAAAGAGAGGAAGAAACACTCAAACCCTAGGTACAATATTTGGATTTTTGGAGTCTTTCACATGCATGATAAGTAGATAAAAACTAAGTTACTAAAATATGTTTTCACCTTTCTTTATAACTCTTTATTATTTTATTTTACATGTGCTTGGTGGCGAAATTGGGGTAGAAATGCCCCAAATCTGCAAATATTTTCCCTTTGAATCTTATGTCATCCTTTTAGTTCATCTAGTTGTGTGCGTAATTGGAGCTTGTTTGAGTCCATTCATACGAAAAAAAGGAACAAGTTTGTACAAAAATGCCTCAATGACCTTGTCTTTGTGCAATATAAGCTTCAGTTGTGCATAAGAAAGATAGAGGAAACACCACCTAGTCCACTTGATTTGGATGACATAGATCCATACTGTGATTATACATCATATGAGCAGCCTTCATTGTTCATAGAGAATGAGATCTACAATTTGGAGAGGTAGGATATGGAGGAGGGTGGATTCGTAGTGGAATGGATGAAATTCAAGAGGATGAGGACATTGAGGAGGATTTATATGATGATGAGGAGTCATTTCCAGTGTCGGCACCATCTGCATCTAGGATAGTGATAGAGACATTCCCAAGGTATGCTTGCACAAACACTATCTAGGACTCTACTTGTCATAGCCTTGTCCAGATCCTAAATTCACTTCTAGAAACTCACAATTCTTTTCTCTACTAGCCTAAGACTTCACTAAATCAACTCTATGAGTTGGTCTCCTTGTGCTTCACCTTGAGGGGTAACTATCATTAAGTGTACTTCAACTTGTCACTCCTCCTTGGATGTCTCCAAGTGAAACTTCACCACATTGTCATCATAAGTGTTGTAGGGGTGTATTCATCACTAAGACAACTAATTTTATCCCAAATGATCCCATTTGAATAGGGAATTATTTATTTCTCAATCAAGTTCAAGATTTACTATGGTTTTGGCCTAATAGGCCTAATTGGTCTACTAGCCCTAAACAGAGTATTTTTCCCAATTCTTTCTCAAAACTTCCAAATAACCCCAAAAAATAACTTGACATTCATATACCCTTTTTCAAGACCTTGAATTTTTTGGTGCTCTTAGGTTCATAAGGCATTCGTACAGTGGATTCCTGAAATGTAGGGCTAATAGGGCTTTTTTGTGCGGTCCTCTAATTTCTACTTGGAAATCTACCTAAATGGATTGGAAAATGCCTAATATCACTACTAGGTGTCTGTAGGACCTCTACCACTCTGAAACCATTCTTGGTTCTATGCTTCCTCTCTTTCCCTTGCAATTGCACATCAATTATTCTCTGTCATGCACCTAGCTGAGCATACTAATCTCTCCTAGGGCATGATCTTAAAAATAGAAAGCTTTCTCTTATGAGCTCCTCCTTCCACACAAAAAAAATTCAATGTATTCCCTACCATATTCCTCTGGGCTATGATTATTTTCATGGTGGAGAACTATAGGGGAGACGTAAAACTAAACACAGTCTAAACTACACCAGTAACTGTGCTATCTACAAAAAAAATTCAAAAACTAATCTAATGAACTCAAATCAACTACACTAATGAACATAAAATGATTATAACAACTTCTACTACATAGATCCAACACTAACTCTCACAATTCAATCCATATAATATCACTAAAACACAATGCAAGTTGACTTTGTCTGCAAAACCAAAACTATGGGTTTCTATTCAAATTCAAAATTACATTCCATCACTTTGTGCCTTAGGAAATAGGATCCTAGATGTCTTAATATGCCTCACCCTTTATTTTATGCCATTATGGAAACCACCCACAATGATGATTCGAAAAGAATCCAATTCTACAATCATTGTCATGCAACATTAAAAGTTGCAAAAAATATTGTCAAGCAACATTGTGACAACCTTTACATCTTTTTGCAAAATTAATGCTAAGGGTCTCTAATTGACCTAGAATTGTGTAGAAACATCCTAGGAACTATTTTAAGCATATTTCTACCCTTTCCCAAGCCTTAAAGTTTTTAAGATCCATTTTCCCATCTTAGGCCTAATCTAGCACTAACCACTAGTAAAGCATTAATCATCTAGGTTGGATTGAGCCTAGTCTAATCCACCTAGAAACACACATGCAAGAACTTCTAAGGTTAAAATTAAACACTGCTGACTTGGCTAAGGTCAGTACAAGAAAAAAATGAAACTAGCCTAGAGACTAGCCTAGGTGCTCCTACACCATCCTCCCCAAATGAAAATAATTCAATCCATCCTTGGATTGAGTCAGTTGGAATCCACTCCCAACTTCTTGAATTTAGTCTCCTTGATCCAAGTGGCCTCTGCATATCCTTGTCCATGCCATTTAATCAAATGCCCATAATAAGTTCTTTGTCTATTTTTCTTGTAGGCCCTGGAGTCAAGTATCTTCTCTACCTTCTTAGGTGGTGTAGAGGTCAACTTCAGGTCTTCTACCTCCTGTATGACCTATGTAAGGCTTTGGTCTAGATCTGGAGTAGGACCCTTATAAAGGATCAGATCTGCAAGATTGAAGATTGGAGATAAAAAAATATCCTCAAGGAGTTCAATCTTGTATGCATTGTTTCCATCTTTGGCTAGAATATTACATGGCCCTAATCTCCTCATCTGCAACTTATGTGGTACTCCCTTCTATAGTATAGCTTTGTTCAAATGGACCATAACCAGATTCGCTACCTGAAATTGAACATCTGTCTTCCTTTCATCCACCTTTTTCTTGATCTTTGCTATTTTTTCTATTAGAGTCTTTCTCACTACTTCATGCACCTGTTTCATGGAGTGTGCAAAGTCTTCAGCATAACCACTACCCTTGGCTTCATCCTTTGGTTCTCTAAGTTTAAATATTCCTCTAGGGTGTATTCCATAAACTATTCCAAAGGGACTCTTACCAGTACTCATGTTTACAGTATTATTATAGGCATATTCTGCCTATCCTAGGAGTTGATCCCAAGTCTAACCATACTCCTTTGTAAGACACCTTAATAGGTTTCCAAGGCTTCTATTGACCACCTCTATTTGGTCATCTATTTGAGGGTGATATGCAGACCCAAAAGACAGATTAGTTCCCAACTTGTGCCACAATGTTTTCCAAAAGTGACTCATAAACTTATTATCTCTACCAGAGACTATACTCAAAGGTAATCCATGTATCCTCACCATTTCCTTGAAGAATAAATGTGCTATGTGACAAGCATCATGCACTATCTTGTATGGGAAAAAATGTGCCATTTTACTAAATCTATCTACAATAACATAGATGTTATCCATTCCATGTTTGGTCTTTGGCAATCCCACAACAAAATCCATGCTCAAGAACTCCCATGGTCTACTATGAATGGGAAGAGGTTGGTAAAGGTCTGCATTGGAATATGTTCCCTTTGCTTTCTAAAACACCACACAGCTTTGTACATACTTCCTAATGTCCAAATTCATTTTAGGCCAAAAGTAAAACCTCTGCACTAACTCTTGGGTCTTATTGACACAAAAATTCCCACTAAGTGCACCAATGTGTTTCTCTTGAATCATATTTTCCCTAATTTACCCTCTAGGAACACATAATTGACTTCCTTTAAACAATAGATCACTTTGCACAGGATATTCAGAGAATTCACTATGAAAATTATTCTTGTACTCTTGACATACCTTATAGATGTCTTCAAAGGCTTCATCTTCTGCATATAGGTCTTTGATACTCTCAATACCCATGCTCTATAGGTGTATCTCTTATACAGTCAAGGCTCTTCTACTTAAGGTATCTGCTACCTTATTCATAGTCCCTTCTTGTACTTAAGGTTGAAAGTGTAGGCCTACAGATACTCTACTCACTTCATGTGTTTATGACTGAGCTTGTCTTGTGAATTCAGGAAACTAAGTGCCTAATTGTCTGAATAGACCATAAATTATTTTGGAAGCAAGTAATGCCTCAATTTCCTTAGTGCTTGGACTAGATCATACATCTCTAGGTCATAATAATATTACTTCTTCTTAGCATCACTGAGTTTTTCATTATGGAAAGCAACTGATCTTCCCTCTTGGCTCGAGACAACACCAATAGCTACATTGCTAGCATCACACTCAACTGTGAAACAATTCTCAAAGCCTGGTAAATTTAAAATTGGTTGAGTGGAAATATTCTTCTTCAACAAATCAAATCCATGGTTAGCTTTCTCATTCCAAACAAACTTAGTTTTCATTTCTCCTTTTATGGTATCTAGCATAGGAGCACAAATAGCATTGAATTGCTTAATGAACTTCCTATAGTATTCTGCTAAACCATGAACAATTCTCACCTTTGTTGTAGTCCTTGGAGTAGGCCAATTGATAATTTCTTCCACTTTTCTTGGATCCATCTTTAGATTGCCTTGGGACAATACAAACCCAAGGTACACCAGTTCCTGCTTCAAGAATTCACATTTTTCCAAGTTTATCATCAGCTTCTCTTCATGCAACTTCTTGAAAAATTTCTTCAAATTTCTGAGATGCTCCTCTTTTGTCTTACTATAGATTAGTATATCATCTAGATACACTACAAAAAAATTTCCAATGTTGTCTTTTAGGACTTCATTCATAAGTCTCATGAATGTAGATGGGGCATTAGATAGCCCAAATGGAATTACAAGCCATTCATACAAACCTTCTATGGTTTTAAAGGTTGTCTTCCATTCATCTCCCTCATTAACTCTAATTTGGTGGTACCTACTATTTAAGTCAATCTTAGTGAAAAATTTGGCTTCTCCTAGACAATCCATTAGGTCTTCTATCCTAGGGATAGGGAACCTATACCTAATGTTTATCTTGTTTATCGATCTTGAGTTGGTACATAGCCTCCAAGTCCCTCCCTTTTTAGGTGCTAAGATAGTGGGTATGACACAAGGACTAATGCTTTTCCTAATGAGACCATGGCTTAGGAGTTCTTGGATTTTCTTGGCAATTTCCTCATTTTGTTGAGGGGTAATTTTATAGGATGCCTTATTTGGAAGGGTAGGTCCTGGGATAAAGTCAGATTGGTGACTAAAAACTCTCTTAGGGGGTAGGTTGATGGTTTTCCATCACTTAAAATGTCTTCATACTTTTGCAACATCTCCTGCACTTCCTTAGGCAACTTTGTCTTCTTGACTATCTTATCTACACTTTCTTCCTTTGGCTTCAACACAAGTGCAAATCCTACTCCCTCTCCTTCCTCTAAGGTTTCTATGAACTCCTTCTCACTGACCATAAGAACATTCAGGCCTGATGACTTCATCTCTCCTTCCTCTAACTGTGAATTTGTCTTGAAAGTCACATTGTCCTTCTTGAAAGAATAAGAATTCTTTGCGCCATAATGCATGGGTTGTCTCTCAAATTTCCATGGCCTTCCAAGTAGTAGGTGACATGCATCTATGGGTAGGATGTCACACAGCACTTTATCTTTGTGTCTCCCAATTGAAAATTCCACCCATGCTTGTTCATTGACAAGGACATGTTGTCCTTTGTTCAACCAAGTAACTTTGTATGGGCTTCTATGGGGTATTCTCTACATCTTCAGTTTTTTGACTGCTTCTTATGCCACTATATTATCAATAGACCCTGAGTCTATGATAACTCTACACACCTTGCCCATCATCTTTCACTTCACGCTAAACAATGACCTTCTTTGACTAGGTTCCTCCTTAATTGGCTCCTTGATCAATGTCCTCGTCATCAAGTTATCTCCTTCTTCTGACTCTAGGGGCACCTCAGGGTGTTTACTTCCACCACTAGAATCCTCTTGAACAAATTTTACCCTCTTGTCATTTCCATGAGAAGTAGATTCATTCTTTGGGCATCTGTATGCAGGGTGTCCTATTTGGTTGCAGTGGTAACACTTCATAGTTGCAAAGTAAGAACCTCTGCCTTGACCATTGTTTCTTCCTCTCCAATTGCTATTAGAGTTCCTCCCTCTATTGGATTTTCCTTTGTTTGAACTTCCTTCTTTCTGCTCAGTAAGTTTGGTCTCTCCTTGAGCCTTTGTCTCAAAAATTCTACCACAATATCCACCTCTCTATCCTCTATTGTCTCTTCCTTTTCCTCTACCTTTGGTGGTGCTTGAGTCTTGCTTCTTCCTTAGCTTTGTTAGCGCTTTTTCTTGCAACACTTACCTAATGATGACAGTATACCTAGCATACTCAGTTGCAACCTCTTTTAGGCAAGAGAAAGGCTAATTTCTAAGGATTGGATAATATCCTTCTTCGTTTTTGAGCTCCACATACTCAGGAAGGTTTTACCTTTCAAAGATTACTGATATCTTAGTCTATATATTTGGTGGATTGTTTCATTCACTAGTTAGGTGCCAAAAACCTCACTGTAACAACTTATAAAACACTTTAGAGATTGCAATGATTGATTTGAAACAGAGTATTATAAGCCAGGCTATGGTTTTGAGAACATAAACCAATGAGACAAGGATTTGCATCCTTCTTCCTTTTGATTTTAGGAGGGATAACCTAGTGATTCATTCTTTAAGGAATCAAGAAAGTGGACAATGTCCTACTGACATAAGTCCTTGATGAGTTTAGCTCATATATTTTAGTGACAAGTGTGTTTGGAATAATTTTGAATATTTTGAAAACTTAGATGATGATAGATTATCAGACCCAAGTCCAGATCAGTGCTTATCCTTTGGGTTATAGAGTCAAAAGCTTGAAGTTTCACATAAACAAAACACTGTAAGCTGCCTTACAACCTACATGCAATTAGGATAAGTTGCCTTACAAATTATCTGATTACCTCTAAAATACTGTATCAAATCCTTAAATACTGATATGCTTCCTGAAACTACTCACAAAACTTAGTTCTTTATATGAAAGAAACTTGCAAGTAATTAGATAGTCACCTTATAACCAAAATTCTTCAGACTGCCTTACAATCTTAACATAAAAAAGCATACAAAGGAAATAAAGAGACAACAATAAAGAAGAGTAAAATTGCACCATATTTTATTGATGTAACCCTCCTTTCATACATAAGAAAAAGCTTTGAAGCTTGGAAGAACACAGGCACAGATTTAGAAAGACTGATTCTTTACATTATATTTCATCCTCCTTTGAAAAATACAACTCTCTTCTATATATATAGGTCTTCAACCATCTTGGAATCCCTTTCAAAAGGATGCTACAAGCTTCGAATGGTCTCAGAAAACCTAACCATAAAACTACAGAAAAGACAAAAAGAAAAGAGAGAGAAGAAGCGGTAGAATGACCAAGTCAAAAAGATAAAAACAGATATTCTTTGTTCTTCTCCCGATCTAGCGACTTGAATCTGATAGTATACATGGTAGATAGCAGCAGTTATGTCGAGTCTGGATGACCATGCTTTTAGATTTACCTACATTCTCCTTTTACAATAACTGTCTTCTTTATCTTTAATGGTGAGGTACCAAGTAGTCATCCTTACTCATCGTCCAAAAGTTCTTCTTCTACAGCTGGCTTCTTTCTCTTGGGTGTAGTCATCACTTCCCATGCTTTCACTTCATCATCTGATGGCCACTTGAAGTCCTAAGTACTCTATATTTGGACCTTCTGCCTATCCCATCTCGCATCAGTGATATTCTTGATATCTACTAGAAACTTATTGATGTTAGTTTCTACCTTGAAAGCTTCGTCCAATATCTTATTGAACCCTTCTACATCAATATCAGTTCCTAAAATAAATGCCTCACTACTAGGCATTTTGCTGTCAAACTCACCCCTCCAGGCATCTAAGGCCTT
>MU226540.1:333911-378850 GCA_018584345.1 Thuja plicata
AATATGTCATAATATCAATTAAATAATTAACATAATGTTTATTTGCCAATGTATTATGATTTTAGGAATTAATTAATTAATCAAGTACGATGATTGATTAGGACCTAGGGTTTAGGTCAGATCAGTTCAATTTGATGAATTGCCCGTTTGATTTAGGACTTAGGTTTAATCAAGGTTAGGGTTTCTTGATTAAATGCTGAGATTGGGGGTCTAGGGTTTAGGTGACCGTTTTTAGGTGATTACACCTCTAAGTCTTGCCTTAGATAGCTTTATCTTTTGAGCTTCTATTATGTCATCACACTCAAAGCGATTCTCTAGTCCTTATATCCAATCTAGGAATATCTCTGGTTCCATATTTCCACTAAAGATAGGAACTCCTTCTAATTATTTACCACTCAAAGCCTTTAGTTCTTTCAATAATAGTTCTTTAGTGAGGACAGGGTCAACTTCAGGGACCTCATCATCTAATGCAGTCTCCTTACTCTTTCCTTCAACCTTAGCCTTCACTTCCTCAGTCTTTTCTTCCACTTGGTCCACTTTGTGTTCCAATCTCTCTCTATGCAATCTATTCTCTTATAATTTCTCATCTTCCTTCTTTTCCAACTCTGCATTTGTCACCATTTTAGACTCTCCTACTGACTCTGCTGGTTGGAACATTCACCTCAAGCCAAATCTGATTTTCTCTTATACCAATCTGATAGACACTCCCAAGGTGTGCTTGCACAAACACTATCTAGGACTCTATTTGTCTTAGCCTTCTCCAGATCCTAAATTCACTTCTATTACCTCACAAGTCTTTTCTCTACTAGCCTAATACTTCACTAACTCAGCTCTATGAGTTGGTCTCATTGTGCTTCACCTTGAGGGGTAACTATCATTAAGTGCACTTCAACTCTTCACTCCTCCTTGGATGTCTCCAAGTGAAACTTCACCACATTGTCATCATAAGTTTTGCAGGGGTGTATTCATCACTAAGACAAATACTTGTCTCCCAAATGATCCCATTTGAATAGAGAATTAAGGCTTTCTCAATTGAGTTCAAGATTTACTATGGTTTTGGCCTAATAGGCCTAATTGGTCTACTATCCCTAAACAGAGTGTTTTTCCCAATTCTTTCTCAAAACTTCCAAATAACCCCAAAAACTAACTTGACATTCAGATACCCTTTTTCAAGAACTTGAATTTTTCGGTGGTCTTAGGTTCCTAAGGCATCTGTATAGTGGATTCCTAAAATGTAGGGCTAATAGGGCCATTTTTGTGCAGTCATCTGATTTCTACTTGGAAATCTACCTAAATGGATTGGCCAACGCCTAATCTCACTAATAGGTGTCTATAGGACCTCTAACACTCTGAAAACATTCTTGGTTCTATGCTTCCTCTCTTTCCCTTGCAATTGCACATCAATTGTTCTCTGTCATGCACCTAGCTGGGCATATTGATCTTGCCTAGGGCATGATCTTAAAAATAGAAAGCTTTCTCTTCTGAGCTCCTCCTTCCACAAAAAAAAACTTCAATGGATTCTCTACTATATTCCTCTAGGCTATGATTATTTTCATGGTAGAGAACTATGGTGGACCCATAGAACCAAAAATAGTATAAACTACACCAGTAACTGTGCTATCTATAAAACAATTTCAAAAACTAATCTAATGAACTAAAATAAACTACACTAATGAAAATAAAATGCTTATAAAAACTTCTACTACATAGATCCAACACTAACTCTCACATTTCAATCCATACAATATCACTTAAAAACAATGCAAGTCAATTGTCTCTGCAAAACCAGAACTCTGAGCTTCAATTCACATTCAAAATTACATTCCATCACTCTGTGCCTCGGGAAATGGGATCCTAGATGTCTTAATATGCCATACCCTTGATTATAGGCCATTATGGAAACTACCCACAATGATTCTTCGAAAAGAATCCAATTCTACAATTATTGTCATGCAACATTAAAAGTTGCAAAAAATGTTGTCAAGCAACATTGTGACAACTTTTACATCTTTTTGCAAAATTAATGCTAAGGGTCTCTAATCGACCCAGAATGATGTAGAAACATCCTAGGAACTATTTTAAGCATATCTCTACCCTTTCCCAAGAATTAAAGGCTTTAAGAGCCATTTTCCCATCTTAGACCTAATCTAGCACTAACCACTAGTAAAGCATTAATCATCTAGGTTGGATTGAGCCTAGTCTAATTCACCTAGAAACACACATGAAAGACCTTCTAAGGTCAATATTAAACACTACTAACTTGGCTAAGGTTAGTACAAGCCAAAATTGAAACTAGCCTAGAGATTAGTCTAGGTTCTCCTACACCAAATGAAGGTCATGTCATAGCATGTTGTGCAGAGGGAGGAGGCACAGTCACAACCACAACCATAGCGAACTTCTAGGGCTAGACCCCCTTCCAACCAATAGTTTTTACTACAACTTCTACAAAGGGGAAGAGGAATATGTATACTATTTTAATGTTGTACTTGTATTTAATTATAGTTTTAGAAAGAATGTGTTATTTTTAGTATATTTCAGAGTTTAGACTATGGCTACCAGTCATCAACATTCCACATTTGTATGTGATTTTGTACCCTATCTGCACTTAAATATATTTAGACTCATATTGTTTGGTTTTTTTACTCATTTACTGACACATTAGATGTATCTCCTCGTTGAATTTTGTGAAAAATGCATTTCTAATTAAATTTAAGTAATTTTTTAAGTTCCCAATATTTTTTCTGATAAGTTGTCGATTTATCTTCGATGTTTTCCTGATACTTTTTTTCCCTTGACAATAAGTTGTCGATAATGATATTTTGAACTATTATTGTAAGCCTTCTCAACAAAACCATTTTCTATGAATTTCGAAACCATAGTTTTCCATGTAAGCCAAGGTATGGTAACTATTTTAAGTACTTGGTTAGACTATTCATGTGCCTTTAATTCACATGCTAATCATAGTGTTGGTTGAGACTAAATCTATTTCCAGATATTAGCTAAACAATTCAAGTGCCTTTCCCATAATTGTATTTATTTGAAATATTATGTTAATAGGTTTTAGTATGTTCTAATGATGTTTCAATATTGTGTGTGCTTCTCTACCTAGGAAACCACAAAATATAAAAAAAATTAGCTTTCATTATGTTCGTACATCTATTACGAGGCTCTCATTTGTTGTGTACAGCTTAGTGAATGCAGAGTTTATGCTATAAAATCATGTCTCCTGGAAGGTTTCAAATCTTGGTGAATGAATCTCTTATTCCTTATATCATGATTATTGTAGACTACAAGATAAGTTTCATTGAGATACTATGTTAATAACCTGCATGCCTTGTGTGCACTTGTAGAGTGATTAAATTAACATATTGCAAGGGAACCTTCAATTTAGGAAACTTGAACTTTGTGTAATAAATGCACTTTTAAAAGAATTGTTAAAAAATAGTTATCATGTTTGATCAATGAAGCCATGCTCTTCAAATGTTTCTTTGCTTTCAGGAACCATATTTGTTTTGCATGTTGAAGTTGAAACTACATGATGATAGTTACCAATTCTTGAAATAATTTCAAGAATCCCCAAATTTGAAAAGAATAGGCATGTTTGGGTTTTTAATTAGTTAATATAACTACATGTGCGTGTGAAATGTGGCTTTTGTACCTGTAGCTACAACACACACTTCAATGAACCATTACGAGGTTAGCTGGTTAGAAAATTAAAATCAGAATATCAAAAACATTCTAAGCTAACCGACATCGACTCATTTCCTTCTAGTAGGAAGGAGTTTGAATCTTTCTCTCAGGTCATTGCAAGAAACAATGACTACACCAGATCCTAAACGAAGGATTTTAAAGAGCTAAAATAATAAAACTAAATGATATGCAAATGCTTATTTGTTGTTCATCCGAGATAATTAAGACTTCATTTTAAAGCACCAAATGAAATGTTTTTGATTTTTTTTAAGCCCAAAATCAAATGTGCTCTAAGATTATAGTTTGCATGCTTTAACAAAATTACACTAATTATTAAAAATGATAAAAAAATTGAAAGCTATGAATGCAAGAAAGCAAAAACTACATAATAACAATAATAAAAATTGGGATCCTTTGTGAAGGAAATGAGGTTTTCCTTTATAGAAATCTCTCTCGAATCAACGATCAAGATCGAAAGAATAGAGTGGCTCAAATTCAATTGAAGAAGCACAATCCATGTGTAAAGATGATGATTGATTGAAAGAGTTAGTTGACTGAACTGACTGATCAGTCATTTTATAAACTCTCATATGCAGTTCTTAGTTAACTAAAATGATTCCAAAATGAGAAATAGACTAGAATAAGTTAACTAAACTGAACATGATTGTTTCTAATTCAAGAATCAATTAACTAAAATTGAGGACATAATATGCGTTTTTAAATATTAGAAGATTCCAAATGCATTTTAAACTCAGTTTTATTAATAATTCCTTTTTGAATTTATTTGACAATTTAGTAATTTATTTAATTAATATATTATAATATCAATTAAATAATTAGTATAAGGTTTATTCACCAATGTAATATGATTTTAGGAATTAATTAATTTATCAAGTGTGATGATTGATTAGGAACTAGGGTTTAGGTCAGATTAGCTTGAATTTGGTGAATTGCCTCTTTGATTTAGGACTTGCGAATAATCAGGATTAGGGTTTCTTGATAAGAAATTGAGATTAGGGGTCTAGGGTGTAGGTGACCACTTTTAGGTCATTAGATTTGCCCCTCTTTGAATTGATGTGCGATTAGTACATTGTTTTAAAGACTTGTTAGCGAGAAGACCCAGAAAAATTTGATTTAAAGTGATGAAATGATTCTTTCAAAGAAGACCGACTCTGAGCTTGATTGGACGAAGATCAATCAAAAGATATAAAATAGAATGCTCAGTTTGATTTGAAGCAATGAAATGGAACATTTGTCAGGAACTCTTAAATCTTTTGATTGGTTTTAACGAATAATAAATTTGATTTGAAGTAATGAAACCGACTACCATTAAGAGATTTGATTAGCAAGAAAATTGACTTGATTTGAAGCGAATTTGATCAATGTATCTAGTTTCAATAATGAATAGCTTGTATAAGACTGATCTTGTCTGGTTTCGATTGTATTTACCACTATATAAGACCATTGATTAGGTTTCCTTAGATTTAAGATTATCTCAACTTGATTTGATGCGATGAAGCTAAGATGCCCCAAGTGATGGGGTCTTGATTGAGGATGTGATCACTGAAATGTTAATATCCTGGTCCTTCCCCCTTGGGAGAGAAATCAAAATATGGCTAGGTGCCCCAGTGATCAGAAGCAATTTGATTGATAACATGATGCAAGAAGAAGCTGATCTAATTAGAAATAGTTCCCAAGTGATTAGGATAGAATCTTCACTTGAACGGAAATCTTGTTGACCAGATTGACAAAAAGTATGATAAGAGGATTGCTTAGAAGAAAAATATGAGAGATTTCCATTGGTTGGAGTCTAGATAGACTGATAGTGCAAGCGGTTAGCTACAATTTACTGAAAAATCCAAACGTAAAAAATGACAAGTAAAATAATTTCAGATTTCAATTGCGATCTTGAAAATAGAATCAGGATAGTCGAATTAGCCAGGGGTATAATTTTCATGTCAATCAACGCACAATTGACCACTTGGCAAAAGGAAGATTGATCAATAAGAACCTCAAATCCTTGACTTTGGAGAGAGATATTAATATTATATAGATTTCAACACCATGCAGATGCAGATGCAAGACTAACATGAATGCAACCTAAGGTGTAGTCACTGAACCTTTAGAGTTGAAAATTTTCATCATCAACCATTTTTGGAACATCGAAGTCGATACAATCCTTACTGGTGCCACTACGACCATAAGAATATGAATATGACTGTCATTGGATAAGATATGAGAAACTAAGGTAAGCATCAGGGAACAAAAGCCAAGATGACCTGAATGTTGTTTCTAGTTGATGTTGCAAGGGTACATCAGTATTGAGGCCTTCAAAGCCAAGATAACCATGAGTGTGATCTTGCGTAAACAAGAAGAGAAATAAAAATCAAGGAGATAGTTCTAACCTCACCTTGGTGTGCAAGTAAACAAGATTGATGGATGTGAGACTTTTCCACCTTATTGCAAGAGCTCTTATGACATACACCCAGTTTATTTGACATTGTTGGATCATCGAGACCACACCAACAAGAAGGAGACAAAGCAAATATTGACACAAAATCAATGAGAACAAACAATATAAAAAGATAAGTTTAGCATACTTCAGCCAGTTTTCAAATTTTTTGATGTGTACATGTATGAGGTGCTAAGAAACACCATTGTGCTTGTGATTATGATGTGTTTGATTGCTATGGATTTTTTTTTTATGTTTGTGTTATCCAATGTGTGTTGAAAAACATAGATGCATCCAAGGATAGTGTTAAGAAATACTTTTGATTAGGGTGTTGATAAACACCTGTTGCATCAGTAGCGAGATGTCCTTCATAAATGACAAGATTAATGACTCTGGTGTAATCCAAATATGTGATCAAAGTAGGGAGTTATGCCCCTTGTAACAAACATCGATTGAAGATAAGTGACTTGATGCATACTACCAGGACAAAGTTGATTTGATTTCCCCAGACTATGACTCTGGATCGTTTTCAAGCTAGGCAGGTTCTCAAAAGAACCAAAGTGTCATGAAAGCGACTGAAAGCTTATGTAAAAACTGAAGCAAAGGATTGTCAAGACTGAGAATTGATAGATGGAGTGATGAGTACAAGAGGCACCTATTTACCAAGTTTTCACCAAGGCACTTTTTCATCATTTTGAATTTTTTTGTATTTTTCCATTTTTTTTATTTTTTTATTTTTATCTTTTTTTATTGATGCATCAAGGCACCTATTTGCCAGGTTTTCACCAGGATGACCATTTTTCAGGACTTTTTTCACTTTTTAGTCTTTTTTCAGGATCATAAGTATGTACATCATGTTGATCATTGAGAATGTCTTAGGTGTATAACTTCTTCAGATGGAGAGTGTTGATTGGCTCCCGGAGGTGTTCTCCTTTAGATTTGGAGAGTCGATAGGCTCCGGAGCTGAATGCTATTGTAATGATATAAGGACTTAGCCAGTTGGGTTCAAATTTCCCCTTATATTCTCTATGTGACTGATTATGGGGGTTTTCTCTCAACACTATGTCTCCCACCTGAATCTCTCTTGGTTTGACCTTTTATTATAACCTCTAGACATTCTTTTCTAGTAATCTCTAAGGTGATCAAACATCACTTATTGACGTTCATCTAGTAGTTCTATTTCTTGCAGCCTTAAGACTATGTGATCTTCATTTGTGATAAGCCTTCATAGAGAAACCCTCATAGATGGGAGTTGTACTTCTATGGATAGTACTACTTCGACTCCATAGACGAGAGCAAAGGAGGTTTCCCCAGTAGGTTTTCTAATACTTTTTCTATATGCCCATAGTATGGGATTGATCTGTAGATGCCAATCCCATCTAGATTTTTTCACAGTATGGTGCAATATTTTTATAAAAATTTTATTGGAGGCCTCATCCTATCCATTATGCTATGGATAATAAATGGAAGAGCAATGTTGTTTGATCTTGAACATCTCACAAAGTTCTTCAATATTTGTGTTAGTTACAACGGTTGAAGGAATTCCATATCTATAGATAATATGATTCAGAATAAATAGGGCCACCTTCTAGTATGTAGCTTTGATTAGTGGGACCGCGTCTACCCACTTTGTGAAATACTCAGTGGCAGTGATCATGAATTTGTACTCATTAGAAGAATATGGGTATATCTGACCAATGAGGTCAACTGCCCACTGTTGGAAGGGATTTTGTGAGGTAAAGGGAATTAGTTCCCATGCTGGAGAATGTATAAGATTTCCATGTAGTTATTCTTACATGTCTTTGCATATCTTACTGCCTCTTTTTGCATATCTAGCCAGTAGTACCCTGCTCTTAGAATGTTTTGGGCTAGAGTCAGACCATTAGAGTGAAAACCACAAATAACATTGTGGACCTCATCCAATGCACATTTGGAATCCTCTTTTTCTAGAAACCTAAGAAAATTATCGTCTAGTCCTCATCTATAAAAAATTTTAGCTATGAGAACATACTATGAGGCATTTCAGATAAGGTGTTGGCATTCATTGCAGGTAAGCGCATCATGGATGACTTGATGGAGGAGGTAGGCGTAGACATGTTTGTATATGGAAGACTCTTTTCCTATGATAGAATAGACCATGTGGGAGTCTGGGGAGTTGTAGGCATGGAAATGAAGTTCTTCCACTAGGAACTCATAGCAGAAGTCTTCCTCAATCCGAAGGGCATAACATTCCTGCAGAAGGTGCCCCAAGCACATGTGAAAGGTGTTTTTTCCTAATCTTCTGGAGCAATCTTAATCTGGTTGTATCCAGCGAATCCATCCATGAGGGAGTATATTTCATACACAACTATCATGTCCATATTCATATCAATGTTGGAAAAAGGAAATTCATCCTTTGGAAAATCCTTGTTCAGGTCTCTAAATTTTGTACAGACTCAAATAGATTTTTCTTGTTTGGAGACTAGTACAATGTTTGAAATCCACTCAGGATAATCAATAGCTCGAATGAATCTATATTTTAGTAACTTTTCCAGTTCAGCCTTAATCAATAGAGCAATGTGAGGATGCATTTTTAGGAGCTTCTATTTTACTGGTTTGACTCCTAGTGTGATAGAGAGATGGTGAATTATCAGATTTTGATCCAAACCAGGCATGTTCGAGTAACTCCATGCAAATTTTATTTTCTTCTCTTTAGAGAATTCATTGAATTCTTTTAACTCAGTTGTTGATAAATATTGTGTCACATGGATGATGTGTGGATGTTCCTCTGTCCCAATATTCATAGGTTGTGTTGGTTCAATCAATACTAACAACCGCTCCTGGAAGTGACTAGATAGGATATCAAGTACCCCATCCTTTAGTGCCTTAGAGAGGTTTTCACCATCGAATGCATCTTTCCTTTTTACTATTTTTTGTTCTAAAACTGCCACAATGTGGTTTTCACCTTCAGATTTCTTTTTCTTTTTCATTTTAATTTTATGACTGAGGTACTTGATTCTGTTTCATTCCTATTCATGCTAGGTTCTCTAGTGGAAGAAGTGACAAGTTCAATAGAGTTCAGGTAGCATGATAGCATGTACTCATTGGGGAATGTAGGGATGTTTATGGGTTGTGTTTGCAAACCCCAATCAATAAGTTAAGGATGTAGGAGGGGTAATGAATTGATAGGTTAGAGGGTATTCATAGTATATTCATCATAAACTTGTATCATCATATAGAGACCTAAATTAGTACCATGTATAGATGCATTTAAATCAACAAGAGCCCTAACAACATCATCAAATCCCATGTCAGGGATTAGCGGATCTAAATTATCAGACCCAGACCCTAAACCTTCACCTACCTCAAATAGAGTTACGTATTGTTGGACAGTATCCACCTCCTTGTCTTGAGTCCCGTCTGACACACTATCAAACTCATACTTGTGAGAGTCTGTTTCATCATGATCAACCATATTAGGTTGCCCCCAGGTTGGACGAGTTCTATCTAAAAACTCTTCTATGGTTAGATTCCTTTCTTTTGTATCTGGATCTTGTTCAGATGTGGTAGTCTTTGACTAATCAGAAGCCATTGGTGATTCCTCTAGAATAGACTCTTCAGTAGCATTTACCTGGGGTGTTTCTTCTTCAAAGAGAAGAGCCAAGATATTGGGAGGAATAAAACAAGGATACACATCTTCCTCATCAGACTCGTCAGAATCATCCCACTTGCGAGTGGGTGTGTCAGTGCTTTATTATGTTGTGTTCTGTTCTTCTTCATCTAGATGAACCTGATGTTTCTTTCCTTTATCTAGATGATTCTTGGCTCTTTGTGCTTTCTTTGATAAGATCCCTAGACTAGTTGTGTCCCTAGTTCATCTAAATTCAACAGATATTGGTTCCTCCAGAGTCCATTTTGATTACATCCAATGGGTCCTTTTCCTGAATAACCCATTTTTTGAGCCAGCTCATACCCCACTCCATATGTTTCTGGGGATATTTCACATTGTGTTATCTCATTGTTTTCAAGCTCTTTATATAGGAAATCTAGAATGGCTTGTTCTTCTTTTTCATCCTCTAATGGTATGTTGTCTTTAACAAAGTTATCATCATAGATTTCTCAGGATGTTGTTGGCTTCATCTCTTTTGAAGGTCTCCCATAAGACCTAGGTGATGTGGGAAGAGATGTGATTGATAGTACAGGTTCCACTATGTAACCACCCACACTAGTGTCCTTTATATTCAACTTCTTTTCCATTTCTTTCAGTAAGTCATTGGTTGACTTGAAAGTTGAAGCCTCTCTATTATGGAGTATGAGAGTATCTACTTCCTTATGCAGTGCATTACATGCATAGCTAGTGTCTGCATGAATTTTGACCTCGATGCCATTGAATGGAAACTTAATGCATTGATGGGAGGTGGATGGGATAGCTTGCATTTCATGTATCTAGGGTCTTCCCAACAAGATGTTGTAAGCCAGTGGAAGATCTAATACCTAGAAAGTGACATCCCTCTCCATGGGACCCACTCTGATGGGAAGAGTTATGAGACCTTTGGAAAATATTGCCTTAATGGTAATTTTCTTCTTTGGATCAATGACATATTCTAAAAATCCCAATTGCTCAATCAGTTTGTAGGTGCAGATGTTCAACCCTGTGCCTCTATCTATCAAGACTCATTAGACGCGGTTTTTATGAACCATGAATTCAATATGCAATGGAAGATTATGTGGATGACTCAGGGAGTTATCATCTTCTTCTAAAAAGGATAGGTAATGTGGTGAATTCAAATAACTAACCATAGATTGAAACCAATCCAAATACAATTCTTTAGGGACATTGGAGGTTGACAAAGATTTATCTAAGATCTCTCTGTGAGCCAGAGAGATTTTGAGAAATTCAAAGATCAAAATTTGTGTGTTTTTTCTTTGCAATTGCTCAATGATGCTATAGTCCGCAGCATGGGATGAAGCCAATTATTTAGATTGAGATACCTTAGAGGCACTTGCAGTTAGTTGTTTGTTGGTCAGCACCCATTTTTTGGATGTCATTGATTTATTTTGAGATGAGGAGGAATTTGAAGACCCTCCTTTGCCCAAGGTGACCTTTCCTTGCACTCGGGTCATGACGTTCACTGTTCTAGACTCTTTCTTATCGTTATTGACAATGATAATGTTATAGTACTTAGGAGAGGCTGGTTCAATCATGTGGATGACCTTATCATCCAGGGTGTTGTACGTGTGATTAATCCTAGCACCCTTCTTAGAAGATTTTTCTTTCTCATATTTAGGCAAGGGATCCTTAAATGCCTTATAGTCAGTGTTCGTTGCATGATTGTCTACTGTGATTTTTTCACTATCAATGAGGTCCTGGATCTCATATTTTAACCTCATGTGGTTCTCCATGGTATATCCCTTATTTATGTGATACGCACAGTAATCATTGTCTCTCCACCATGTTGGTTTTACCTCTGGTTCATATGGCTCGGAGTTATTTGGAAACGTGACCAGTTTGTTAGCCAGTAGAGTCTTGAGGGATGATTTGTAAGATTCACCCAAGGGATCAAAGTCCCTCTTTCTTTTACCCATGGTTTCTCCTTCATGAGGTTACTTATCCCTTTGGAGGGTGATTTTGTGGTATTTTCAGCAACTTTTAGGGCTTTTGAGCCACTTGTCAAGTTGAATACCACTGGTTTAGGTTGGGGAGCAAAATTATTGACTACCCCATCATTCACTACATGCTTTTTCTTATTCCAGTATTTGGTCTTATCTTTGGAACTGGAATTAAATTTCATTTCTTTTCAAAGGGAAACTTCACCTTTCTTGACAAGCATAGTTTTAATCTTTAGTGCACTCTTCACAAGTTGAATGAAAGTAGAAAGATCTTGCATATGAAGTGGGTAATTATACTCATCGAGTAATGCATTGGTAAATATATCCATATTTTTAGAATCGGGAATGAGTCATGGATATCTAAAAAATACTCTTCTCCATCACTAAAGAAAAGTCAAGAATGATTCTCCCATTTGTTGTTGAATGCTATATAATTCAATCATAGACATGGGATGTTGTATGTTATATGAATACTATTTGAAAAATAGATTCATCAGTTTGTCAAAAGTTTTTATCCCAGTGGGTAACTTTGAAAACCACTCCATTGCTTGACAACCTAAGCTTCGGGGAAAGAGACGCATGAGATAAGTTTGCTTGTGCATAAACTCTGTACATTGGGCACAAAATTCTTGAATGTGGTCTTGTGGGTCGGATTGACTACTATACTTGTCAAATTTTTGGATTTCTAATCCACGTGGAAATGAAGGTAAGTGCAGATTCTTATCGAAAGGAAATGGACAAATGGTGTCTATAGAGAATTTTGTCAATGGTTTCTCCTTTTCCTATTTCATTGATTGTATTTCTATTTGCAAATCTTGAATCTATTTGGTTAACAGTGTCATAGGAGTTTCCTCCTCTTTAGAAATGATATCACCCACTCTATAATGAGAGGGAAGTTAGACTCCTTGTTTAGCCAATTCTAGAAAGTATTTCTCTTTGTCTCTATTCATGATAACCTTCATGACTTTGAAGAAGGCTTGATCTTGTAGACATTTGTTAACTTCCTCCTCAAAGTTTGTAGGATATTCAAACTCTAGTGGGGTTTTAGCATCATGGTTGTTTTCTCTAGACATGGTTGATTATGTTAGTCTATTACTGAGAAAAAATGACTCATGTGTAGTGTTTAGTTGTTCCTTGAAAAGAGGGTTTTCTGTAAGCGAAGGACACTATCCTTCTATGTAAAGTGTTCTAAAATAACTCCTAGTCTGTATCAACATTAACCAGTTGATTCATCTAACTAGTGTTTTGGTGATGTCTAAAGTGTTGACTATGTCCAAGACCTAAGAAGACAAAGAGATAATGTCCAACTGAAAAGGAGAAGGAAAGACTTTGATCTTAAGTCAAGGTTAACGAACCTTCTCTTGCAACTCAGGATAAGGATAGCGCGAACAAAGATGATTGAAATAACAAGTCACTTGGACTAGCACAGCAAAGTCAGCCTTTGAAATAACAAGTGAATTAGACTGTCAATAGATTGCATTCAACATCAAACTAGTAGTGATGCTATGAGAACACAGATTTTGTGAAAATTCAGATAGAACCTTCACGATAGAATACCAACTTAGATAGAAATTTGACTGATTTTTAGATTTTTGACACTAGATGCAGAAACTTGAATGAGAGTTGGCATTTTAACACCTTAAATTGCAAATTTTGAATTATTGGATCATTTTGATGTTTGTTTTGGTTGTTTTGGTATCTTTTTTGATGTTTCACTCATGCAAGACACATCATGGAGATATCATAGAACCAAGCACAACAATTAAACCCTATTCCTACGTGGTGAGAAATGGACAATACTTGTTTGAATCCTCTTACAATAAAATACCCATTCAAGTCGAATAGTTAGAAGCTTGGCAGAACAAGCTCCCCTCCATGTCACACACTTCTCAGGCCTACCAAGCTTCAAATTTCTCAAGATCTGAGGATCCCGATAAATTTACTGTCTCAAAAAGAGGGGTACATGAGAGGTTTCTTAGGCATGCATGTCTCACAATGCATGTATCAACAAGTAGAAAAGGATTTTGGCCACTAACTAAAAAGGGATTTAGTAAGGGTCTTCGTTTAAGTGTATCCTTTGTGTTTGGGCAAGCGTGATTCAAGCTGCTAACCCCACAAAGCACCTTAGCATAAGCAGTTATGATATGTGATTGAGACCCAGAGACCCTACTTTGTGTTATGTGAGATCCGAGTATAATATCAAATGCCACTTATCTTCCAAGGCTTTGGTCTCAAGGAAACATTTTGATTATAGTGATTTGAAGAAGCTTGGAATTAGCTTGTTCTCACTTGGGTTGTTCTCCAAGGGTGAGTACTTTTTCCACTTGGACATGCCCTCTAAAGTTGCAAATCTCAAACAATGAATAAAAATAGTGTTTTTGGATTTATGGTCATCCCAAAAGGGTGAGAGAATAATTTCCTAACATTATTTCCATTCCTAAAACACTAGGAAGAAGTTCATTTTAAGATGTCTTGCATGTAGGTTCCTAATTTATTAAAACAAAAACAACATGCAAATAGAATGTTTAGCTGACTATTGATCAAGGCAACATGCAAGATGATTCGTTAGTAGTTTATGTTTTAGTCTTCTTTTTCAACATCCTGAAAACCACTACTATGTTGTAATCAACATGATAATCCAAAGAACAAAAAAGCTAGAAACTTGTCATCGTTAGTAAACCAAGAAAATCATAAAACTGATTGTAGATTTAGAAAACTAGACAAAAAATAGTTCGCACTTTCAAAAAATATTGCATCCAAAAATTTTATTGTGTGTGCCCAAACGAGGCTCTGGAAGTTGGAAAATGAAGGATAAGATAGGTACAATGATAAAAAAAAAAGTGCAATTTTTGACAAATCTGGGAAGCAAATTCAGAAACTAATTCCACCACAACAATATTTAGGAAATTCTACCCCAAATCAAAAAAATTGCTTGAAAAAAGAACTTGATATGAGCAAGTTATGAAGCTTTGAAGTTAGACAACAAAATTAAAAACTCCAATGGTGAAGGTAGAGAAATTCAAACCTCTAATGTGTTAGTAGATCAGTAGGTAAAATTTGATGGTTTCATGGTCGTTACAGAAAGCCAATAAGCATGCAGGATGATGGCTAGATGAATGTCAATTTTAACAGACTGAGCCAAGTGGAGGTGGTGGTTGGGTGGCACTTGAGTGGAGGCTGAGAAGTGCGAGGGAAGGCGGTGTGGGTTGGGCGGAGGCTGAGTGGGGTAGAAAGCATGGTGGGAGGTGGAGGAGAGATGGGGTGGGCAGTACAAAGGAGCTAGGGTGGTGGAGCAGGAAGCGCGGGGAGGTGGAGGGAGGTGCTCGGGGAGGAGATAGGGNGGAGGTGGAGGTGGGGAGGTGTGGGTAGAGGGTTGTGGGTGGAGGGGAGGTGTGGATGTGGGGTACTGGGCACAGGGTGTGAGGCGTACGGGAGGTTTTGCATGGGGTTGGAGGATAGGTGAGTGCGGGGAGGAGGGAGCTCAGGCAGAGCTTGAGCTGCACTTAGTTGCGGGTGGAAGGGGGGTTTTAATCCCACATGCACATGGTGTGGGTAATTGTGTTGGTTTTTTTACAAAGTCTGACACCTCTAAAACAAAATGAAGGATTTGGTGGTGGATATTGTGCTTGGGGGTTGGAAATGAAGTATAGATTAAATGTCAATGTAGAACAAAATTAGAGAATAGGGGCATAGGATCGAACTTAGCAAAACATTTTTAAAAGAATTCTGCCTCAGTCTGTGTGCAGAGGTAATCTGCCTCAATCTTCATGCAGAGGGTTGTACGACCTATTTGGGCAAAAAAAATTTGCCATAGATTTGACTTCTGGTGGGTATGGGAATGTTTATAGTCAATTTAAACCAAAACAATGATCCAGATGCGATGGTGGGGTCAGATATGACTCAAAAGGATATTTGGGTAAGCCCCACGTTGGGTTCCAAAAATGTGCGTGTGAAATGTGGCTTCTATACCTATAGCTGCAACACACACTTCAATGAACCATTACGGGGTTAGCTAGTTAGAAAATGCTAAAATCATAATAACAAAAACATTCTAAGCTAACCGACATTGCCTCATTGCCTTCTAGTAGGCAGGCTTTTGAATCTTGCTCTCAGATCATTGCAAGAAATAGTGACTACACCAGATCCTAAACGAAGGATTTTAAAGAGCTAAAATGATGAAACTGAATGATATGCAAATGTTGTTTTTTTGTTCATCCAAGCTAATTAAGAGTTCATTTTAAAGCACCAAATGAAATATTTTTGATTTATTTAATCCCAAAATCAAATGTTCTCTAAGATTATAGTTTGCATGCTTTAACAAAAGAAAACTAACAATTAACAATGCTAAACAAATTGAAAGCTATGAATGCAAGAAAGCAAAAATTGCATAATAACAACAATAAAAACTGGGATCCTTTGTGAAGGAAATGAGGTTCTCTTTTATAGAAATCTCTCTCAAATTGACGGTCGAGATCAAAAGAAAAGAGTGGCTCAGATTCGATTGAAGAAGCACAATCCATGTGCAAAGATGATGATTGGTTGAAAGATGATGATTGGTTGACTGATCAATCATTTTAGAAACTCCCATATTCAGCTCTCAGTTAACTAAAATGTTTCTAAAATGAGAAATAGACTAGAATAAGTTAACTAAACTGAACAAGATTGTTTCTAATTTGAGAATTAGTTAACTAAAATTGATGACATAATATGCATTTTTAAATATCAAAAGATTCTAAATGCATTTTAAACTCAATTTTATTAATTTAATTCCTTTTTGAATTTATTTGACAATTTAGTAATTTATTTAATTAATATATTATAATATCAATTAATAAAAAAAATTAAAGTAGTAGTTTTCAAAATCTCCACTAAGTCACAAGATTACCCCAAAGAAATTAGAATTATCAAAGAGGATGAAAGAGGCTCTGTAACTTGGTTGCATGATTGAGGATGACATTTGCATGATTGTTGCATGTCTTTAATGTGTATTGTGTCCATTTGATTATTTCCCTAGTCTTTCTTTGAGTACCTTGCGTGCTTTTTTCTTTCGCTTTGTTTTTGTAGTGTGTTATGGTAATTTTGTGCCCTTGTTTTTGCCTCTGTGATTGGGGTATTTTCATGTCATTGACCTGGGTCGCGCGTGTGATGGGAGGGCCAAGAAATAATGGAGAAACCCTTCAGGCTAATTCCAAGGTCATTATGGCTTAAGAAGATTCAAACATTAATGAAGAGAGTATTAAACCCTCAGTTGATGATAATATCGAGAAGCTGAGTGAGAAGATTTTGTATAAGAAAGTGGTGGCCAATAATCCTTCATCTTTTTCAGCCAGTGAAAAATTTAATGGAGTTTTCAACAAAAAGGTGGTGGACGTCGAGCATGGAGAGTTGGGATGGGCCATAACCAATGGAAGTGGATGAGCCAGTGGAGGAAATGTTGAGCTTAGTGGCGACCAAGGAGGCAGTGGTAGGTCTCCTTCTCTAGGTTTGAAGAATCTCTCTCTTTCGCCTAACAAAAAATATTAGAATAGGAAAAACCCTATTCTCCCAAGAACACCTGCATGCAAACTTGTCACATGGAAGAAGCAAAGACAGAAGACAAGAGAAACTATGGAGGCCAAAAAGCCAGAGGAGATATCGTATGCAACAGAAAATAATATATTAACAATATGTTTCTAGAAATTACACTGATGTGAAAAACTCCTTATGAAAAACAAACAGGTGAATCCTTATAAAAGGAATCACGAAACCCTAAAAGAGAAAACCTAAGGTTAGCTTAAGCAACTAGAGTGATTAGGTGAGTTAGTAATTAGATCATAATGATTTAATTAATAACCTGAGAGACTATTACTCTAACACCCCCCCTTAAGATAAGCTTAGGGAGAAGAAAAACCTAGGAGACTATTGCAGAAAGCAGGAAAGAAGGGTCCCGGCAACAAGGCCTGATCAGTTACCCAATACATGAAATAAACTAGATGAAGGAAACAAATCCTCCAAGCTAGGAAAAGTCCCAAAGAATGGACCAAGAAAGAGAAAGAAGTATCTCTGAAGCATGAAGATGCAAACACTGTCAGAAGTAACTGCTGGAACCCCCACTGAGAAAGTACATGACCAGGTAGAGAAGACAAAGTCTGAAGAGCTGATCAATCAAACCATGGAAGCAATAGAACCAATAGGTGAACCCCCCCATAATGCTAAATAGGGAGAGGTGACAGGAACACTGAAATGCAATGCCAAAAACATCTGTAGAAAGAAGAATCAGGAACACCAACAGTGCAATAGAAGTACAAGCACAGGATAAAGGGTGGTGTCACTGATACATAGCATGGGCTAATTTTTTGGAAGGTATGCTCACTTGACAAAGGTGGATGAGCACAAAATGGAAAAACATCATAACCCCCCATGGCACTTTATAATTGAGTGTGAGTACAAAAAATACACAAGGTGCTCAAAATCCCAGAAATGCAGAAGTAGGCACTTTATCTTAGTGCATTTATAGAAAAAAGAATGCTACAGAAGAGAAGCATACAAGCTCAAAATTCAAAAAGAAGAGTGAGCCAGAAGATCAGAAGAAGAGATCCCAGGACCTGTAGAACCCAAGTAATCCACTAGAGTACGAAAGAGAAAAAACTCAGAGGAGAGAGAACCTGGAGTAGAATCTAGAAAAAAGACCCCTACAACTAAAAATCTCACTGAACCAGCTTTTCGATGATATCTAGTTTGCCAAAAATGGAGTCTAGATGAACCAGATATGGCTCCTAGAAGGCAAAAAATAGACATCAGACTTTGATAGAAAAAAACATTGTCAAGATAGAAGAGCCAAAAAACATAACTACTATGGTCAGATAGAGCTCAGAAAGAGCTTTCTGACGATATAACGAAGTCCAAAAAAGGCCTCTGTATGCTCTAGATAGAGAGAAAAAGGTGAGAAGGGCCCAAAAAAACTCAAAAACCAGGTTTTAAGCCCCTGGGGATAAAACAAATTGGGCCCCTGGGTGCATGGCACTCGCAGGGGCTGAATCCAGAGCCCTCAGTCGCCATATGACCAACCATAGCACATAAAAGAGCCCTCGGGGCTTAAAATCCCACCGGGCGGTGCAAGTGGTGGCAGAACCGGTCGTAGGTGGCGGGACTGAGGCGGGGAGCAGCAGGGGCTGCGAAGGGCAGTGGTGGCCGGCAGAGGAGGGCGGGCTGGGTGGCGAGCGGTAGCAGGGCCGGTGGCGGCGGGGGCCGGGAGGAGAAGGGGCCAGCGGAGCCACTTCCGGAGGAGCTCACAGCAGGTGGCACGATGGTGTCTTTTTAAACAGCACTGCCCGCACTTTTAAAAAGTGAAAAAACCTTGGAAAAATAGGTTTTTTTAATTTTCTTTTGATTTTTTTCTCAGTTTTTGTGCTGTACGGCACTAGAAACCAAAAAAAATTTGCCTCCAGAGCCCAGATGTCCAAAATGGACAAATTTTATGTGTTTTCTAGGGTTTTGGGGTGCTCTAAGCTCAATGGAGATGTCTGTTTGAGCCCAAAGTGACCAGAACCAAAGCCTACCCCTAAATCACCATAAAAAAATTTGAAACCCTTGACAAACTTCCTATTTCTGGCATGCTTGAATGAAACACAAACAGCGAGCAGCAAGTGAGCTCTGATACCATGTTAGAATAGGAAAAACCCTATTCTCCCAAGAACACCTGCATGCAAACCTGTCACATGGAAGAAGAAAAGACAGAAGACAAGAGAAACTATGGAGGCCAAAAAGCTAGAGGAGACATCGTATGCAACAGAAAATAATATATTAACAATATGTTTCTAGAAATTACACTGATGTGAAAAACTCCTTATGAAAAACAAAGAGGTGAATCCTTATAAAAGGAATCATGAAACCCTAAAAGGGAAAACCTAAGGTTAGCTTAAGCAACTAGAGTGAATAGGTGAGTCAGTAATTAGATTTAATTAATAACCCGAGAGACTATTGCTCTAACAAAAAAATGGTTAGTGCTATTAAATCTAAATAAAATAGGCTTAAAAGTATTGCAATTTTCTTTGTGTGCTTAGATAACGATGTGATTCCTTCTCGCAAGTTTTTTGATGAATAGTTGGCCTCGGTTTGGGGAAAAAAACTTGGTATTCATGTTACATATTGCAGGATGATTCAAAAGGGATTATTTGTTGTTTTTCTAAAAAACCACACAATGCAGAAAAGAGTGTTGGAAAAGAGATTCTGGAACATGGGTCGCTCCATGTTTAGGGTTTACCCATGGTCACCAAAAGGTAATTTTGAGAAATTAGTTGCTAGGTCTACACCCAATTGGGTTGAAATTAAAAACTTGAATGCAGAATTCTGGCCATTTATTTCTCATATTTTGAAACCATTGGGCTTGGTCCTATAGATTGAGAAATCAAGAGTTACTCTCCCTCATCTTAGTGCTAGGTTCTTGGTTGCCCTAACACCAGAAATTGACTTTTCAGACTGTATTTCCCTTGATTTTGAAGGAGAATCGTTCTGTTGGGAAATCTCCCTGTTAGGATACTTAAGTGCATGTTTCCATTGCAGATGCAATGGACACACTAAAAGAGATTGTCCATCCCTAAAACATATGCAGAGAGATAAGCCCAATAGAGTGAATAATTCTGAGAAAATTAACAGTGATACTGGTGGTGATCAAATCTCTGATGTCAGAAAAGAAGGAAAGATTAACTAGGATAAACCTAACAATATTGTTCCTAATTTAGACAAGGCTCTACCCAAAGAAATAAACCAAAATATTGTTGGTAATAAAAGAAATCAGAATGAATTTATGGATAATAACAAGTTTGTTACATTATTGAACCCTTTATTTGATGAAGAGTTCGTAGTTATTCATGCCCATGTCTCTCGGAGGACAAGAATATCGATACCCTAGATGCTCACCCATCAAGTGTTACTGCTATAGATACTCCCAAGAGAAATGCAACCCCCACCAAGTTGAATTCCTAACAATTAGCTATTGTATTTATTAATGAAAAAGCTAATAGAATCAAGCAAGATAGTAAGGACAAACTGTCCCCCTCTGTGGGATCTTTTGTCTCTCCTGATTCAATGCAAATTGTAGCCTTTAATAAAGAAGATCAATTCACTGAGGTGGTTATAAAGAAAAGAAAAATGGGAGAAAGACACTCCTTGTCTAATAATAGCAGAGGAAATAAAAGTCTTCCAGATTGTTTTAATAGGCTGTGAAAAAGCACAAAACCCTCACCTAAGTAATTAATCATGATGCACATCCATAGCTGGAATATTTGGGAGTTAGAGATGCCTGATAGGAAATATACTATGAGGAGATGGTGTAATCAATTGGCTCATAAATATGTCATTTTCTTGCAAGAGATCAAAATATTAGGATTTCAAGCCCACACTATTCTCAAACTTCTGTGGGATAAAGCAATCAGTTTTCATTCCAACCATGAAAGAGGTAAAGGAGGTGTGGCTATCCTCATCAACCCTAAATGGGAAGATCAAATAGAAAAACATGGATGTTCTCCTTGTCATAGGGTCATCTAGGTGACCCTCAAGTGTGGTTCAGAGACATTTGGGATATGTAATATATATGCATCTAATTGCTACAGAGAGAGGGCAAAAATTTGGGATTGGTGCTCTATGCATCTACCTAAATAGCATTCGATATTTGTAGGGGATTTTAACATGGTAGAGCATAGGGAAGAAAAAATGGGAGGTGTGTCAAAAGGATGAAAAGGTAATGAATTATTCTTTTGTCATAAGTTCAAAAGGAAATTTAATCTTATTGATCCTATGGAGCAGATGCATGACCAATTTTTTGATATATGGTTTACATGGTGTAATAATAAAAAATATAAGTAGAGAGTGTACTGTAGACTTGATAGATTCTATGGGGATGTATCTGCATTCTCATTTATAACAGAAGGTAGTCATGCCCCGGTTTTGGTATATCCGGCATCAATTTCATATCATTCACCCATTCAAGCATGCATTAGATTTGAAAGAAATACAGATTATGGAGATGACAAAAAGAGAATTAATTCCTTTAAACTCAATGTCTCCTTGCTAGAGGATGCTGAAAATAGAGATGCCATTGAGATGGTCACCAACTTAACCAATATTTGTAACCCCCTAGATGATGCAATCACACTTTGGAAAAGAATGGTAAATGCCTGGAAGAGCATATTTCCAGTCATTGGAAAAAATCTTGCTATGGACAGAAACATAGAAGAATCTTTCTAGAAGAGCAAGTTGAATGATCTAGAGAGAGAACTACACAATAGAGGAAATGATACCCTTTTGGAAACTCAATTAACCAGTACTAAGCATAATTTGAGACTTATACAGAGATACAAGACACAAGGGAAGAAAATCAAAGCCAAAATGAACTAGATTAATGAGGGAGATAAAAGGCTCTGGGTACTTCTTCAATATCATCAAAGCCAAGAAAAAGAGAGAGATGATCAAAGAAATTAAAATGGGGGATGGAATCACTAATGATCCTATGAATATTAAAAATTCATTTCATCAGTTTTACAATTAGTTGTTCACCTCGGAGGTATCCCTAGACAGTCAAGGAGCTTTAATCCAATGCCTAGGAATTATACCTAAGAAACTCACAAAACATGATAGTACATTTCTCAGTAAACCTCTCTCTCTTGAGGAAATATCTATAGCCATTGATTCCTTTACTAATGGTAAAGCACCAGGGTTAGATGGGTTCCTGGTTGAATTCTATAAAAAGAATAAGGAATGGGTGGGGCCAGAACTTCTGGAAGTCTATGAAGAAGCATTTAAAAAAGGATCTCTAGGAAGGAACACTAACAAGGGAGTGGTTAAACTCTTACCTAAAGTAGGTGACAAGACACTAGTGAAAAATTGGAGGCCTATCACTCTTTTAAACCTCTCCTACAAAATATTGGCCAAAGTCCTAGCCAGGAGAATTGCCCCCCTTTTGATCAAGTTCATATCGTATACATAGACTGGATTTATAAAAGGAAGGTACATTTTGGAAAATCTTGTCACAAGTTGGGAAGCAATGCACTGGGCCAAAACAGAGGGGTAGGAGGTGGCTATGGTGTTGTTAGATTTTGAAAAAGCTATGACAAAGTAGAATGGAATTTTGTACTTGGTATGCTAAAAGCCTTTGGTTTTCCAGAATTATATTGTAAATGGATTAACATTCTTTTCAAGGATACATACACAGTCATTGATGTTAATGGGGACCTATCTAATCCAATAAATCTTCATATATCTATTAGACAAGGGTGCCCAATAGCCCCTTCCTTATTTGTTATTGTTTTTGATGCTATGTATTATATTTTAAGGGCACAAAACATGGGCCTCCCAATCAAGGGTATCTCGCTCCCTAACAGTGAAGAACTTATAAATGTACAATTTGCAGATGATACAGAAGTCTTTTTAGGCCTATCAAAAATTAATTTTGACAATGTTGTAGAAAGGATCAACTTTTTTGCAAAGCTTCTGGCTCTAATATCTCTCCTCATAAATCAATTGTATTAGGTTGGTCTAATGAGCCCCCTATCTAGCTAGATGGTAAAGGTTGGCAATGGGCTGGGCCTAACAAAATTATCAGGTATCTTGGGATACCCTTCTCTGTGGAGCCTAACTTTGGTAATATGTGGGATTGGATATATGATAAAATTAATAAAAAACACATCAAATGGCAGACTCAATCATTATCCATTGCTGGTAGAATGCAAATTGTTCAAAAAGTGTTATCTACCCATCATATTTACTATGCATCGACATGGATGTTTGCAAATACCCAAGCTAATATGTTAGAAAAGATTGTAAGAGAATTCCTTTGGTCAGATGGTAAAGGGAACAGAAAGAGACACTGTGTGAAATGGGAGTGGTACTATCAGGATAGAAACCATGGAGGGCTGGGGTTGAAAGATATTTATGTAAGTAGCTCTGGCAGCCAAAATGGATTATTAAAGCCCTTTGGGTAAATGAACCATGGAAAATACTTATTATGAATAATATTGAGAGACCAAATATCATAAAAGGGAAGCAGTGGAGGAATATCCCAATATGTGATAAAATAATGGGAGAGTACAGGATGAAAGTGTATGGATCAAAAAAAAATTCAGTCCTTTTGGAAAGCTTGGACTCAGGTGAGACAGTGTATTTCAGAGAGGGGTGTTGTGGGAGTTCCTCCTTTTTGTTGTTGTTAAAGACAGATCAATTTGGTGGGGGTTGTGTTATAATGGGAAACCCCTGGCCCTTACTCAAAGCTGCTTTGCCAAAAGTTGGAATCTAAAAGGTATCTTGACTCTTCAAGACATCTTGATGGATGGGCACCTAGGGTTATGGGAGTGCATTAGCTCCAAATTTAGTATCACTGCTTCTCAAAATAAAACATATACCCTCATAAAAAAGTAGTTAATGGAGAACTTAAAGGTGAACTAATTGACTCTGTAGCATACCTCAACAAGTGTAAATGGATGGATGGTACTTAGTTATCAGAATCTACTTCTAAAAAATTGTACCACACTCTAAAGAAGGAACCCTCTATCACCACACATGTGTCCCAATGTTAGGGACATGTTAATCCCTTTTCTAGTTTGAAATTTTTCTTTGATTATTTTTGGAAAGGCAAAGGTGAACCTAAGAAGTTAAGTTTTAGATGGTTGGTATTGATCAAGAAACTTGATGTGGGTCATGTCATGTCTTCCATTGGTTTATCTCTTGTTATTTGCAGCTTGTGTAACTCTGTTGAAACTTTTGAGCATCTTTTCTTTGAATGTCTTTATGCACACAATGTTTGGTCTATTTTTCTTGGTTCCCCATGTATATGGAATTGTAAACCTAACATCACTTGGAGTGAAATTCTTGCTGGTTATGTTGAAATGTTTGATTCCAAACTTAATTGCTTATGGTTTACACTGACATGTGAGATTTTGTGGATACTTTGGAAGGACAGGAATAGAGAGGTTTTTTAGATGGAGAAAAGGAAACCTACTGAGTTTAATCTTAAACTCACACACTTTCATATTATGACACAGGTGTCCATGGTGCTCAACATACCCAAGAGTAATTTTATGATGCTAATGCAGGAGGGCAGTCTGATGATACACAACGATGAGATACAAGCTGCCCAATACATTGTTGATTACCAAAGCTTCATGGCACCTTCTAAAGTGGAAGACTTGAACAAGCTTCTGAACAAAGGGCAGATTGCTCCTAGGTAATAGGTGGACAATGCGGGTACCTAGAATGAATAGGAGGACATTATAGTGAGGGAACCAGAAGCATCACGAGAATAGGATAATATCCAGTATGAAATTTCATGGGTCCCAAGGGACAATACCAGCCAGAATGATGGATGGGAATAGACATCAGCGATATGGACATGTATTCCTTTTTTTTGTAAATTGATAACCAAAATAGTATAGAATAGTATAAGCTATCCTTTATACAGTGCATAGTATAGGATATAGTAAACTCTAATTTCACTCCCCCAATTTTGTAACTGTATATGTTATGGGGGTTGTGAGTAGTTATCTTATAGACTCTGGTGTCACCTTTTAATTGTATATGTTTAAACTATCTTAATAGAAAAAATATCAATTAAATAATTATTATTATGTTTATTTTCCAATGTAATGTGATTTTAAGAATTAATTAATTAATCAAGTACAATGATTGATTAGGACCTAGGGTTCAGGTCAGATTAGCTTGAATTTGGTGAATTGCCTATTTGATTTAGGACTTAAGAATAATCAGGATTAGGGTTTCTTGATATGTAATTGAGATTAGGGGTCTAGGGTTTAGGTGACCACTTTTAGGTCATTACACTACTTTCATTTATATTTTTGAATTTGAATATTTTCTATCTCATTGTGAGTAGTGAGATCATTTTCACATGATCAATATTTTCTCTCATTCATAATTTTACCACCTAAATTCACCTTTAACCATTTCTAACTTACCTTTGCACTTTTTTTCACTTTTATAAACTCATAACTTGGTTATGAGTTATGAATTATGTCTTTACAATGTACAATTCACATGGAATCTATTTTTACCATTCATAACTTACTCCACATTTACTTTTAATCAATGTAAACCCTCCACACTCTATTTTCAAAACTCATAACCTGGTTGTGAGTTATGAATTTTAATTTTGCATCATTCATTTTGTCAAAATCACAACCTCTTTCTTATTTCTCCATTTTTATTTTTTTTAGGAAGTAAATATATTTCATTTTGATTTAAATTTAATTTTCTCCACTTCTTTTCCGAGAATTTATCACAAATTTTTGTTGAGGAGGAATTGAAATTTGATAATTTGACCAAAAAACAAAGAGGAGGATGTTTGAGCTTGAGATGAAACAACATAATTACATATCCAAAATACTTCTGAAAAGTACACATCTTAGATAAGCTATAAAAAGTTCAATTGAGTGTTTGAAAACTAAGGCGAAAAAACTATAGTTATGTTTTCAAACTCTATTGTAGACCACATTATTTCCTCAATGAACATTGCTTTAGTTGAGAAATTCTTCTCCTTTTGATCGACCATGGGTGGTGGATAAATGGAGACTAAAGGGAAGTGTAAAAAAAAGCGCAATGCTAAGGGGACTTGTCCTCTTCAAATTCGCTACTGAGGAATACCTTGTTGCAATCCTTACCAACGGGTCATGGTCCTATAATAAGAAGCACCTATCACTCTGTAGGTGAAAACATGAGTTTGACCATGATACTAATTTGAACTAAACAAGACCAATGTGGGTATGCATGTTAAGGCTTCCACTAGAGTTATGGGATGAACATATCTTCAAATCGATTACAAGTTGTTAGAATAACTGAGAGGGGGGTGAATCAGTGGCCTAAAAAATATTCCAATAAATCAACCCAAACACTTAGTACCACAATTACAAGCCTTTAGTTATCTTCAATCCTACAAGATGTATGCCTTGAAATACTCATATCAAATAACTACTTCTCGGAGTTCACTATTAAACTTTATTCTTAATGTTTACTGATTAACAGTCTAGCATTTACCGAAATATAGTAAATAACTTAGTGTTTACCGATCAATCATGTTTTAGTAATGTGTAAAGCAAAACATGAAAGAAATTACTCATAAACACATTTGACACATAGATTTCTAACATGGAAACACTGTTAAGGGAAAAACCACTTGGGACCGGTAACCCAAAATTTTCACTCTTATGAAGTGAGCTTGGTGAAGAGTCAACTTTGTTAAAGGTTACAAACACACTGTTAAGTGCGACCTTGTTAGAGGATTTGACACTAACAGTTTATCACTTGATATCTAGCACTTCTATGCTATCTTCATGATAAACCTTTTGATACTCATTGGGATGTATCTCAATTTATAAAGGATTTTTTATATCCTTCTCAGTTAAGAGACTTCTCTGATTCAATGGTTAAACTGAAACAGTATATGATTTGTTCATACATACAACTTAGACTTGTAGATTTTTAGATCTATTGTAAGCTCATAATACCTTTCTGATCAATTTTTATTTTCAATACCTTTTCTCCACTTCTTTCTTCTCGATGATGTTGTGCTTCTCTGTTGCTCAGTGTCCATATAAATATTAGCTCTATTCTTCATTTTTTTTATCAGGTCTGATTGAAGACTTATTTCTTCATCAGTTTCTCTTCAGCATCCTCTCCTCTATTCACTCCCCTAGTTCATAATGAATTAGATTGTCTCTTTATAGACATAATTTCACCGTTTCTAAGTCCTTGACTTTCTTGTTCTTAGCATGATCCACAATTCTCGCCTTTCTTTCTTTAAAGCTTTACTTCAATTTTATCTCGTAGATATCCTCTTGAAAACTAGAATAAAATTGATTTAAAACTCTAGCATATCTCTGGCTTTAAACTTGTCGATGAAAAAAAAATTTATCAACCAGTTAACGCCTTTAGCTCTTTCCAACTAAGTATTTTTTCATTTATGAACTTCAGTTCTTTTCAGTATTTAACTCCTTGTTAGCTCAATCTTGACTTCAGTTGTCCTCAGTAATCTCTGTCCATTGGGGTTGTCTGTCTGTCGGGTAACATTATATTTCTACTCATCGGTAATTCTTGTGTTTCTACTTGTTGGTAATGCTTGCTCGGGTTTCTTTCTCGGGTATCACTAAGACTTTTCTCTCGGGGTTCTCTAGCCATCTATGTGCACTGTCCATCGGTGTTTGTTGTTACTTAGTGAATACTAAAATTTTATGCATTACTGATAGCATAGCATATATCTCTCTAGTTCTTTGAATTATTTGACATTATGTATACAACCAGTCAGATTATATCAAGTTGACATTGATGATAATACAATACATTAACTGATTTAATGTCTTGCATTAACTTTCTTCAACTTAGTGATCATCAACTTACCATCTTCAACATTCAATTAGTTATGGTTCATCAATCTCTCCCTTTGGCATTGATGGCAACACACTACATTAATACTAATACATTATGAAATATATCAATTGTAGTTCATCAAACTACCAATCTTATTATTCTATAACCAATACAAATGTCTATCTCTTGGTAAGCTCTTCTAGCTTAGATTTGTTTCTTGTAGAGTAATTTCTTCAATCTGTATTCCCTTCATTGGAAAGATGTAGCTGCTTCTAATTCTGTCTCTCCCTTTGTTGTAACTTCCATTTATGCTCTGTGCTCTCCCTTTGACTATTCCTCTCTTTGATCATCTCTTTTTCCTTTGACAATAATCTCTCCTTTAGGATAATCATGCTGGATATTTCATATGTGATCTCTTCCTTTGGATATTCTCTCCTTCATAGGTTACATCTCATTACATTTCTCCCATCTGGATATAATCTCTCCCTTACATCTTTCTCAAGTCATCTCAAGTCATCTCTCCCTTTGAAAACAATGCCAAAGTCATATCTCTTTATTTAATATATTCCTTGAGTTTCCCTTTCCATCAGCAACATAGTTATTTATTAGATAATTAATACCTCTAGTGTTTAGTGCATATATGTACCTTGTTGTATACAGATGTATCTTTGCTGTCATCTCTTTTCTTGCATCAACTGAATGATCTTTTGATTGTGTATAGGTTGATGCAACCTCCTAGTCAACTTAGTGACCAATAGACAAGGGTCGGACCCCAAGTCTCTTTCTCAAGTACTCAAATGTATCTTTGGGTAATGGCTTGGTGAATATGTCTACTAATTATTCCTTTGATTGAACATATTCCAGTATCACTTTTTTTTCTTGCACTTTCTCTCTTAAGTAATGATAATTGATAGAAATATGCTTAGTCTTGGCATGCATGACTGGATTCTTTGATATGTTTATCACACTCGTATTATCACAATAGATAATCACTGGTTCAAGAATCTTAATATTCATACCTTCTAGTAACTTTTTGATCCATGCAATATTTGAGCAGTTTGCAGCAGCATCCACATATTCTTCTTCTACAGTAGATTGTGAGATGCATCCTTGCTTCTTACAAATCCATGTGACAATTTTGTCACCCATGAAGAATGCTCCTCCAATTGTGCTCTTCCTATCATCTAATTTTCCAACCCAATCAACATCAGTATGGACTTGAAGCTCAAAATTTCCCTTTTTGTTATAGCAAAGACCATAGTCCTCAATATTCTTTTAATAGTAGTCATTTGTGATTCTTTGTGATTGGCAGAGAATCTTGCGACTATTCCAACTACATGTGCTATATCTGGTATGGTATGAACAACATGCATTAGTTTTCCAATCATTAATCTATATAGGGTCTGATTTACCTCATTTGACTTATCTTCCATTGTCATCTTACATCTGGTTTTCATAGGTGTTCCAACTGGTTTGGAACCTTCCATCTTGAATATCTTTAGCACTTCATTGATGTATTTAGATTGTGTGATATATATGCGTGCATCTTGTTGAAGAATCTGTAGACCAAGAAAAAAATTGATCTCCCCAAACATTGACATCTCAAACTCTTTTCTCATTTCATTAGCAAAATATTTACATAACATATCATTACCCCCAAATAAAATATCATCAACAAATATTTCAACAATCATAATGTTATCATCAGTATCTTCTTTTAAATACAGATTGCTATTTTCACTTGTTCTTACAAATCCAATGCTTATGAGATAGGAATGAATTCTTTCATAGCAGGCTCTAAGTGCTTGTTTCGATCCATACAAGGCCTTATGTAGTCTACATACCATGTTTCTCTTGTCAAGATCAACAAACCCTTCTATTTGTTCAATGTATACTTCTTCTTCCAGTATTCCATTTAGAAATGTAGATTTGACATCCATTTGGTATACCTTGAATCCTTTGAATGCAACATAAGAAAGTAAAATTATAACTCCTTCTAGTCTAGCAACAGGTGCAAAGGTTTCTCTAGAGTCAATACCTTCTTCTTGTGCATATCCTTTGCATACTAACCTTGCTTTGTTCCTTGTGACTTCTCCATTCTCATTCAGCTTGTTTATGAATATCCATTTGGTATCGATGACATTCTTATCATCTGGTCTCAGTACTAATGTCCATGTATTTTTCTTCTCAATCTATTCTATCTCTTCATTCATAGCACTAGCCCATTCTTCATTTTCAAGTGTAGTATTAATAGATTTAGGCTCAAAATCACAAATTAAACATCTAGTGTTTAGTGACTTACTTTTTGTTCTCATTCCAGCCTTCTTATCTCCTATGATCTGGTTTTGTGGGTGATGTCTTCTGACATAATTGGAAAGTTTTGGTTCAGCTTTGTGTTTGTCATTTTGATCATTATCTTGACCTTCATTCTAATCTCCATCACTTGGTACATCATCTTGAGAAATTTCCTAATTTTCGGTATTTGCAACCTAATGCGTGGGTGCATTGTTCTGTTGCTCAGGAGCGATACACTGTTGCTCAGGAAGAGTGTCAGGTTCTTCATTGTAGACAAACCTATTGTAGTTGTCTGGTTCTTTTCTTCTTTCCTCATCATTTTACTCTACATATTCATCTATTCTGACATTGGCACTTTCAATTATCTTGTTAGAGGACTTGTTAAGACATTTATAAGCCTTTCTTTTGGTTGAATACCCTAGAAAGATTCCTTCTTCACTTTTGGAGTTAGGTTTTCTATTTCTATCATCTTTCAAAATATAAAATTGACTTCCAAAAATTCTAAACTTACATTGGGTGTGTAACCATACCATAGCTCATAGGGTGTCTTCTTGGTGTCTTTCTTCAATTGTACTATGTTCAATGTATAGACAACAGTACTGACAGCTTCCCTCTAGAAAGTTTGTGTGATGCCTTTTTCTATCATCAGTGTTCTTGCACAATCAACAATGGATCTATTTCTTCTTTCAGCAATCCCATTTTTCTGTAGTGGTCTTGGTGTAGAAACCTGTCTTTTAATTCCATGCTCATTGCAAAAATTAGTGAATTCATCATAAACAAATTCCCCTCCTCTATCTGATCTTAAGCATTTCAATTCCTTACCACTTTGTTTTTCTACAATAGATTTATACCAATTAAACATCTTGAATGCTTCTGATTTTTCTTTTAAAAACATAACTGTCATCATTCTAGAATAATCATCTAAAAAGAGAATGAAATATCTATCACCATTGTAACTCTTTGTTCTCATGGATCCACATAGATCACTATGGACTAATTCTAGAATGACATTAGATGTATGGGTTTTGTTCTTGAAACTAGACTGTCATTTTACCTTTTTGACAATTCTTACACATGATATGGTCGGGCTTTCACATGCTCGGTAAGCCTCTTACTTTCCTTTTATTGCTTATCTTAATCATGTTGTCAAAATTTACATGACATAGTCTCTTATGCCACAACCATATGTCTTCATTTCTAGCCATTAAGCAAGTGGTTTTAATGTCATCAATATAGAATAGGTTACCTTTTGTCTGTTCACCACTTCCGATCAACCTTCCTGATTCATTGAAGATCTTTTCCTTCTTATTCTCAAATGCTACTTGGTGATGTGTGTTATTCAACTGTGAAACACTCAATAGATTATAATTAATTCCTTTTACCCAGTAATAATTTTCACATTTTATCAGGTTATTCAAAATTATGGTTCCTTTACCTTCAACTGGACAAGGTGAGTCACTACCCATTCTTACTGATCCACCATTATAATACTCAAAAGTTTCAAACTTTTGTTTATCATTGGTCATGTGGTGAGTGCAGCCACTATCTATAATCTAAACATCATTCTTAATAACCTTAGATATGAGTGCAGTCTCAACATACCTTTCTTATTAGTCTAAATCATCCTTCATGGCTACAAATACCATCTCAATGTATTCATCAGATTTGGTTTCAGTATCTCCATCTTTGTTCTCAGCCAGGTAACAAGCTTTCTTCCCTTTGTCCCTTTAGTCTCAGGTATCTCTTCTGTTAGATTGTTGGTTGCTTCGTTAATCTCTGGTATCACCTCTGTCAAATTTCTTTTCATATGATCTGTCAGTGCTTATTTCTTATTTTCTTTTTTTAGGACATCTAGAAGCAAAGTGTCCAATCTCTTTACGATTAAAACATACAAGTGGTAATTTACCTTTGTATCTACCTTTGCCTCTCTACAATATTCTTACCATTAGTGCTTCAATCTCATCAATTCCTTGGTCATCACTATCACTTTCACTATCATTCCTCATAGTTTGTTTATCACTTGACTTACTTATTTTCAAATAAGATTTGAATGTAGACTCTATAGATGGTAAGACACTATTATCAAAGTTATTCATCTCAAATGAAATCAGTCTACCAATCAGACTATCTAGAGTAACAGTATTGTTTTCTACTGCTCTCATTTCTTGTATAGCAGATACTCTAATAGCAAACACAGGCAGTAAGGTTCTTAGGATTTTACTTACCACTGTCTCTTCTTCAAGTACACCTCCAACTCCTCGGATATCATTGACTACCTCTTTGATTCTACAACTATACTGAGTGATGATTTCTCCTTCTTTCATCCTTAGGTCATCAAACCTTCCTCTTAGGTTTTCTGCCTTATTTCTTAGTACTTTAGCATCTCCTCCATGTACCAACTTCAATTTGTCCCACATTTTCTTTGCAGAGGTGTAGGTTTTGACATCTTCAAATTCAGCATCAGAGAGTGAGAAAGCAAGCTCTATCATCATGCAAGTGTGCTCATGCTTTTCTCTCAATTGATCAAGTGTGTGAGGTACTGTAGGCAACACATATTTAGTATCCAAGTATTGAGTAACATCATTTCCAATACCTGATAGATGGAGTCTTATCCTGCTTTTCCATGATGAAAATTTGACTTTGTTCAACTTGGGCACATCTCATTTTCTCATCTTGTGATATTTTTCTTAGGTATTGAAACCTTCCTTCTAAGAACACAAGCTCTAATACCAATTGTTAGAATAAATGAGAGGGGGGTGAATCAGTGGCCTAAAAAATATTCCAATAAATCAACCCAAAAACTTAGTACCACAATTATAAGCCTCTAGTTATCTTCAGTCCTACAAGATGTATGCCTTGAAATACTCTTATCAAATAACTACCGCTCAAAGTTCACTGTTAAACCTTATTCTTAATTTTTACCGATTAGCAGTCTAGCATTTATCGAAATACAGGAAATAACTTAGTGTTTACCAATCAATCATATTTTAGTAATGTGTAAAGAAAAACATGAAAGAAATGACTCATAAACACATTTGACACATGGATTTTTATTGTGGAAACCATGTTAACGGAAAAACCACTTGGGACCGGTAACCCAAAATTTTCACTCTTCTGAAGTGAGCTCAGTGAAGAGCCAACCTTGTTAAAGGTTACAAACACACTGTTAAGTGTGACCTTGTTAGAGGATTTAACACTAACAGTTTATCACTTGATATCTGGCACTCTTGTGCTATCTTCATGATAAACATTTTGATACTCCTTGAGATATATCTCAATATATAAAGGATTTATTTAGATCATGCTCAGTTAAGAGACTTCTCAGATTCAATGGTTAAACTGAAATAGTATATGATCTATTCATACATACAACTTAGACTTGTAGATTTTCAATTCTATTGTAAGCTCACAATACCTTTCTGATCAATGTTTCTTTTCAATACCTTTTCTCCACTTCTTTCTGCTTGGTGATGTTGTACTTCTCTATTGCTTGGTGTCCACAGAAATATTAGCTTTGTTCTTCAGCTTGTTTGATCAAGTCTGATTGAATACTTCTTTCTTCATCAATTTCTCTTCAGCATCCCATCCTCTATTCACTCCCCTAATTCATAATGAATTATATTGTCTCTTAATAGACATAATTTCACTGTTTCTAAGTCCTTGACTTTTTTGTTCTTCGCATGATCCACAATTCTCGCCTTTCTTTCTTTAAATATTTACTTGAATTTATCTCGTAGATATCTTCTTGACAACTGGAATAAGTTTTTTAAAACTCTAGCATATCTTTGGCTTTAAACTTTTCAATGAAAAAATGTTTATCAACCAATTAACTCCTTCTTTAGCTCTTGCCAGCTAAGTCTTTTGTCATTTCTGAACTTCAGTTCTTTTTGGTGTTTAACTCCTTTTTATCTCAGTCTTGACTTCAGTTGTCCTCGGGCATCTCTATCCTTCATGGTTGTCTGTCTATCAGGTAACACTATAGTTCTTCTCATTATAATTCTTGTGTTTCTACTTGTCGGTAATGCTTTCTCAGGTTTCTTTCTCGGGTATCACTGTGACTTTTCTCTTGGGGTTCTCTATCTATCGGTGTGCACTGTCCGTCAGTGTTTGTTGTCACTTAGTGAATACTGAACTTTTATGCATTATTGATAGCATAACCTTATCTCTCTGGTTCTTTGAATTCTTTGACATTATGTATACAACCAATCAAATTAGATCAAGTTGACATCAATGACAATACAATACATTAACTAATTTAATGCCTTGCATTAAATTTTTGCAGCTCAGTGATCATCAACTTAACATCTTCAAACATTTAATCAATTATGGTTCATCACAAGCACCTTTGGCCATTATGTGTTTACAAATGATATGATGAAAGCTAAAATCCAGGTTATTTTATGCATGCTTATTTGTGAATGTAGATATTCATAATACTCTTCCTAACTTTATTTATTTTTAATCTAAGTTGGTTAAATAGACTAAGTATTAGTGTATAAAAATAATCTAAGTTGGGTAAATAGACTAAGTATCAGTGTATGAAATTCTATGGTCTACTATTAGAAATGTTTGAAACTGTGACACTTGATTTCAGAATGCAAAGGTACCCTTAAACAAGCCCAATAACTAAGAGAGAAATACAAATCCCTGGTTCTAGGATCCATTGAGGAAGAAAAAAATGGGTTGGAAGTTTAGGAAAAAGAGATTGAGGAGTATAATTTTACTAAAGGAATCGTGAAAATAATGGAAACTCCCAATAAGACCACCAGCCCCCAAGAGGAGCAGAATATAAAGACTCATGAGAGGGAGAAATAATTGGAGGAAGGGGAGATTCTCATTCCTACTCCAAGCACTATCAAATTGATGGGGAATGTTGAATCACCAAAAATATCAAATCATCATATGGTTTATCTAAAATCTATTGCTCCTTCCCCTTCATTGAAGAAGACCTACTCGTCTTGAGGTGATACTACAATAACTTATAAACAAACTAATGATGAAGGATGGATAATGCAAGAAAAAAGAAAACCAGAAATAAAAGGACTAATGTTGGTATAGAATCTAAGAATGGATGCCTCTCACAAATAAATTTATAAGGTAGAAGGAAGTAATAAGAGAAATCACCAATGGAAGATACAGGACCTTAGATTCAACATCTAAAAAAAAGGTTCCTCTCATGGAATATGAGGGGCATTAATAGCCCTCAGAAACGATATGCCCTAAGGAACTGTATTTGTAAGAAGAAGATTGAAATTTTTCTACTGCAATAAGTTAAGATGACAAAAAGCATTGTATGGATTGTTTTTAACACATTTGGCTTGGCTCTTGTTTACTAATAAATAATGCTAAAATTTCATCAAGGGGAGTTGTCCCCATATGGGATCCAAAGATGTTAAGGGGGACCCATTTTCATGTTTGACTATTAAATTTACCTCTACAAATAACTCGTGGTGCCTGGTCAATGTCTATGCCTCCAAATTCTTCTTTAGATGTAAGGTAGTTTGGGATAAGATCTCTTTGATGGTACTAGAAGATCAGGATAACCATTGGATGGATGTTGGGGGTCTTTAATTCTCCTCCATTCCCCTCTAAAAATCTAGGAGGGTTGGTGGATCACTTTGACAAAAAGGAAAACTTGGTTGACTTTACTTTTATGTTTGTGTGTGTGTGTGGAGTGTGATGTGAATGCTTTATTTTCAAATTTGGAAGTAAGTTATTCATTTTTTCTCTATTGCACATTTTTTTTTATTGTAAATTTTATTTTTGTAAATTTTGAGAAATGTCAAATTTGTGTGCTTTCCATCCTAGAATTTCAACATAATTTTTTTTTTAAAATTATCACATGAATCAATTATTGTTTATTTTTTATTCAATGGATATTTTAAATTTCTTTAAAATCTCAGTTTCTAAAAAAGAGTACTTATTGAAGCCCCATAAATGGAGTTTGCATGTAATTTTGGGTTTTCCTTGTTAGAGGAAAATGATGGCTCCATAAAATGCCCAAGATCTCGGAAAGACCAAAACAAATTCCACAAGAGAGAATGGAAATAATACCTTGCTTCAAAAATGCAGGATTGATTGAATATAAATGAACATGTTGATATGTGCATGATATACTTTTATTGTAAAGGCATAGTATGATGAGGTATGCAAACTACGCTTGATACAAACATTAAATGCATATTAAAAATATTAAATGTCTAGATAATGAAGCATTAATGAGGTGAACATAACCCCATTATAACTAACTTCTAGAATGTCTCCTAGGATATAAGGACAACTAACTAGGAACCTAAGTAAACTTAACGTGTGAATAAGTCCCCTACTAGGAAATAGCTAGTTGCAAAACCTTATTCATGCCAATATTTTATAAAATTTTAATTTGGAAAAATTTAGATTTAAAATTTTATTTTGAATTTTTTGAGATGGGAGGGAAGAGGTTTTCCCAATGGAGTTTTGTGAGGGTCATATTAAGACCATAATTTCATTTTTTTGAGAAAACACTTATGTTTTATTTTGCACGCCACATTTAAAATTCCAACGTATGTGATAAACCTAAGATTAGGTTGCTAGAGAGTAGTATGGTAGTAGCTCCCATAATTTCTCTAATCCAAAGTGGTTTCCTAGTTATAACAATTGGGAGTCTCTTAATAAAGTTAAAACTAATGAAACATGAGAATAAAATATAAATAATAATGGATGCCCCTTTCATACTTGGAGCTCTCGCAAAGGCTCAATATTTTTGGGGAAGAATTCTCACTTAGGGAGTATTGGATATTGTAAGATAAAGTCTCATCATCTCTTGTGATAGGATTACTTAGTTATACCTGGACATATTAGCAAACATCACAATAACACTCCTTTCATCCTCTGCAGGATCTAATCCTTTAGCCTTGAGTTTCTTTTTCTTCATTGGTTATTGTGTCCAATATGATTGGCTACATTATTCCATCATTAATCATTCACAATGATGATGTATTTTTTGCATTGCTAATGGTGAATGTTCCCAATAAGAGTGGTTTTATGTCACTAGTGATCATTCCCCATGAAGAGTTGTATTTAACCTTGATGTTACTTGCATGCATTTTTCATGTTTTGCATGAGTGTGTATGACTCATTTATAGCATGTGTGTGAAAAATCTCCAAAATTTATTTTTGGTGTGCTCTTTTGGATAGTGTGACCATATCCTAGCATAGGGAGAGGTTATTTTGATTTCATAATTTTGGGTGACATAAAAACTACCATTTGGGGATGGAGGATCATGGATGAAGACTCGTGATTATACTACTATTGTTACTAGTTCATTTGTATTTTCATTTACTTTTTCTAATGTAATTGTTATTGAAATGTAGGAAAATGGAGTCTAGCCTAAGAATGCGAACTAGGAACCATTTCCAAACTCTTTTATTGTAGAGCAATCAATTAGACCCAACTTCAACCTTTTGGGAGAGCTAGGCATTATCAATTGATTGTTCCCTTTTTGAATGTTGTTGATTAGATAATGACTTAGATTAAAATAATTATGTAAGAGCTAGGTGAAATGATGAAAATTTGACAATGGTCGGCATAAAACAAATACATAAAAAACTAATAACTATAAAATAAACTTAGGATTTGGAAATGGGATACAAGAAATAACCTATGACATTAAGAAGAGCTCAAATTGGCTAGACATTAGAGCTCGACACCATAGTCCTAGTAGGTGTTTAGAAGGAATCAGGTATCAAATCTAGGCTTAAAAACCTTCAAGATGTCTTCCCTTTAAATTTTAGGCTAAATAGGCAAGACACTGACGATATTGGAGCTCGGCACCATAGTCCTAGTAGGTGTTTTGAAGGAACTAGGTATCAAATATAGGCTCAAAAACTATCAATATACGTTCCCTTCAAATTTTAGGCTAAATAGGCAAGACATTGGCGCTAATTGAAATTGTCCAAGTGTTTTATGTTGCTTTTCTTTGCTAGTGTCTCAGTTTGCATAGTGCTCCTATACCTTCAAAGTTTGTCTGAAACCTTTTTCTGAATCTATAATTACACAAAAGAGAGGAAAATGATTGTGTTTTATACAGGCTTGCTTAAGTAAAACCTAGGTAGGTCTTAACCTCCACTACAACTATAATTTATTAGTAAAGAGAGATTACCTTGGCAAGGTAGAGGCTAAATCTAAAATGAAATTTTGAATTGAAGTGATAAAATGAAATTATTATACCTTTTATTGGTGATGTAGTACTCTTCAGATATGTCATCTAAGTATTGATGTAATAACATGATAAATCATAACAAAATACATCATGAAAACATACTTGAAGACAACTTGTTATAGCTTGATGCTCCTTGTACTCAGATTTGTAATTGAAGAAGGAAATTGATGTAGTCAAGCTGGGAGGATCCAATAAAGGACTCTCCAAACTTTCAGCCAACAACAAGAACAACACAGCGTGAAAACCCAACAAAATATGATATAGTAACTCATATCAATTTATATTCATTTTTAGATTCAATTAAATGCAACATGATGTAAGGCCTTCCCAGTTACGGCCAAATATAATGAAATCACACTAAGATCTATCACTAAGATATTATGTAAGCATCGGGTCATTTACCTTCTGCCAATACATATAACTTCTCTGCAAGCTTCAGCTACACCTTCCAAACTAGTCCAGTTCTATGACATACCACACAACAACTTGGTAGGAACTCCAAGACATAATCTAAACTTGTACTCGCAAGCCACCAAGCAATCTTCTTGCCTCCTAATCTAACATGCTACTAGCTCTTCCAGTTTCCTTCCATTTATCTCAGATCTACATATCTTCACAAGAACCCTTCTAGTTCTTTTTCTCCTTCTGTTGTGTCATCTAACACTCTACCCAACCCTCTTTATTTATACAATTCAGCCACAAGTAGGCATTACAAAAGAAATAAATCAAAAACATAAGTTGAAACCAAGAACACAACACCCAATGTTTTAATCACTAGCCGATGTGCAACGGTCATTAAATCAACTATATATAGGTCCACATAATATCTAAAGAAATATCCCACATAAATGTCATGACCCAAATTAAATGCATAAGTCAGCCAAAAAATCCAAGTAATAAAATCCATTCGGTGAAACAGACCACCGAGAAACAAACACCCACTCGGTGAAACTAACGAGCAACAGAAATAGACACCAAAACCCTTCAATGACACCAAGCCACAAGAAACTAATTGGTGAAGCCACTGAACCATCCAAACCCCACTCAGTGAAACAATGAACCAATAACAACAGTCACTGAAACCTGTCGTTGAGACCGAGTCGCCAACAATAATTGAGCTAACAATACCCAACTCGGTGAACTCAACAAGCCAAACAGTCACCGATCCTAAGAAAACATCCATTGAGAAAGAAGCTCAAGGTCAAGAAACCTTCAACCGAGTACTCCAATCGAGAAATCCATCCTTCAACCAAGCTCCAAAGAAACCAAAAATCTGATTGCCACAGATTTGTCAAGAACGTCAAATGCCCCTGCATCAGACACTCGGGGTAACAAAAGAAGTGTGTCCCACACTTAATTAGACTCTAGAAGCAAATCACGAATCCACCATCTCATCTTAACCATTGGTCTCCGCATCCTCAAGGTTAAGAACAACAACTTCCACACCAGCACATCCAATCGAGCCAAGTCAGTATCCAACTCTCCAACATCACCATCAGCAATAGTAACCTCATCAAAACACTCAAGCTTATCAACAAGCATCAATCAAGATGTCCACCATATTCACCAATCTTATCCACAACCTCATACCGATCAAGAAAATAATCAACATCAATGCCCTTAGACAAAGGCAACTCTTCGTCCTCATCAACAATCTCATCATTAACAACAAGATGCTCTATAATTTTCATATCAGATCCATCCATCTAAGTATAAAAACCAACCAGCTCTGAAACAAAAACATTAACTTTCTCTCTCCTCCTTTGAAAAAGTCTTTGCACCAGCCAAACAAGCCTCTGTCTAATTAGAAAATTCCAACAGACATTACACACACTTGGTTATGCCAACCGATCACGTAACAACTCAAGCCTTATGTCAAGTCTGCACATGATCTTCTCCTCTCCCATGTGAAACTTTTTCATCAACAAATCTATCATATCCTCTGCCCAAAATTCAACAACACCAACAGATCTAGGGTTAACGAGCTCAACAAAAGCATCCCTAATCTCTTCTAAGACCTCAATCTTTAACTTCTTCATCTCACCATGGATCTCAACTAGAAGATCCTCAACCATCTCAGGGTCCAATCTTCTCAAAGGCATCTCTCTAGATCTTCGAAAACCCTCTACAACAAATCCAATTCCAACTACCTTGTGACAACCTCCAAGTTGTTGTAAGTGTGATCTACCATCAACCACTTCACAAACAACTAGGCCACGACACACAAGTTTAGGAATATAGATCCACAACCAATCTCCTAGATGAACGAACTAGCTCTGATACCACTTAATGCAGTCAAGCTCAGAGGATCAAATAAAGGATTGTCCAAACTTGCATCCATCAACAAGAACAGCACAATGGACACAAAACAACATAGGATATAGAAACTCATATCAATTTATATTCATTTTCAGATTCAATTACATGAAACATGTCAGGTTGTAAGGCCTTCTCGGTTATGGCCAAATATAATGAAATCACTCTAAGATCTATCATCGAGATCTTCTGCAAGCATCGGGTCATTTACCTTCTACCAATACATAGAACTTATCTACAAGCTTCAGCTCCACCTTCCAAACTATTCCAAGTTTGTGACACACCACACAACAACCTGGTAGGAACTACGAGATATAATCTAAAATTGTGCTCACAATCCATCAATCAATCTTCTTGCCTCCTAAGCCAACATGTTACTAGCTCTTCCAGTTTCCTTCCACTTATCTCAGATCCACATATCTTCACAAGAACTCTTCCAGCTCTTCTTCTTGTTCTTTTCTGCCCTCTAACACTCTATCCAACCCTCTTTATTTATACAATTTAGCCACAAGTCAACATTACAAAAGAAATAAATCAAAAACATAAGTCAACACCAAGAACACAACACCCAATGTGTTTTCACCAATCGGCTTGCAACAGTCATTAAATCCACTAGATTGAGGTCCACACAATCTCCAAAGAGAGATCTCACTTAAATGTGGCGACCCAAACTAAATGCATAAGTCACCCAATAAGTCTGCCAACAGATCCAAGTAATAAAACCCATTCGGTGAAACTGACCACCGAGCAACAGACACCCACTCAGTGAAACTACCGAGCAATAACAACAGACACTGAAACCCATCAGTAAAATGGAGCAACAAGAAACTAGTTTGTGAAGCCACTGAACCATCTGAACTCCACTCGAGGAAACAACCGAGTAACAACAACAGTCACTGAAACACGTCGATGAGACCAAGTCACCAACAACAACCGAGCTATGACTACCCAACTCGGTGAACTCAATGAGCCAAACATTCACCGAGCCTGAGAAAACAACCATCAAGAAATAATCCATCAAGGCCGAGCAACCTTCTATCGAGTACTCCAACCAAGAACTCCATCCTTCAACTAAGCTCCAAAGCAACCAAAAATATGACTGCCATAGATTTGTCAAGAACCTCAGATGCCCCTGCATCAAAAATACTTTCTCTTGAAATTAAATTGATAGATAATGAAAAGATGTGATGATCAAAATAATTTGAGATGATGCCTTTGCATAAGGTTCTCAAGATATTTTTATGTTTAGGCCAACTTACAATAATCATATCCAAATTTTAAGACTAGATTTAGTAATGTTTTCTTTTAATTGGTAAAGTTTGAGTATCTTATTAATAATTTAGTAATTTTATAAGTAAAATTGAAAGAATTATGTGAAAATCCTTCCTTATAGGAAAAAAATATAATAACTTGAATGGGAAACCAAATCTCCCCTTCGATGACACTTGACACCCTAGAATGTTTGAAGCAAAAAACAATAATCAGCTCTCCATGCCTCTATACGTAAATACATCATAGAAATAATACAAAAAATATTTGAACTCTAATTGAGAAGAAGACATGAACAAAATAGGTGACTAATGCAGAAGCAAGAAAAAACAAATTTTATCTATGGATTCTAACTAGAGGCCCCAACAGATCCAACCTTAGCCTTTTTCTTTTTTGTATTCATGGAATCGGTAGGCTGATCCTGCTTTTGTTTAGGATTGTCTTGCCTCCCTCCTCACTAATATTAGACTAGAATCACTTCTCTTTTTTCTTTGGCTTGTCTCACATGAAGGTAGTCTTTAATGTCACTTAATCCAATATGGGGATCAACTCACTAAACCTCCTTGTCTTCATCAACATTATAGACAAAAAAAGGTCAAAGATGAGGGATAAATTCTCCCACATGTAGCCAAAACCCTCTTGGAGCAACAAATCCCTCCTCTAGTGTAGCAATATATATGAGGTACTCCAACCCTTCACACCACTCATCTTGAATACATTGTTACATTAACCAAAAATTCTTTGCCCTAGTGCCTAGTTTATGGCACCACACCAAAAATAAAGAGGCAATGTCTACATTTGTCTAGTACATGTAATATCCCTTCAAGAACTCATCACCGTGAACTATCAACACCTTATGTAGGAACTCATCATCACTGGAAAATTGAAAATATTCTTAAGCCTATCATTTTATCACACTTTCCCCTAGAACACTACCATTGGCTTTAAGGTTCAAAGAAAGATTTTTTTTTAATTCACCTAAGATCAGAAAACCCTTTGATATCAGAGCTACTGAGGTGAGAAGTGTGAGTTAATTTCCTTTGAAAAGAAACTTAATATTAGAGTGTTTGTTGCCTTCTCGACATTGCTTCCCCTTTGATCCCACACATGCTACCTTCCTACCAAGATGAGGAGTTAATGATCAGTCATTCCAATTCATATATCCTTGCCTCCATACTATCCTTGGATTTATCCCTCCCTCCATGTTGGCCACTAATAAGATCTAAATATATCTCCCTCTCTTCCTCTCTCAATAAATCTACCACCAACTTACACTAATTATCCTCCTTCACATTTCCCTCTCTTTTGACATGGGAGATTTTGAAATTTATGAACAATGCCAAGATGTTTCTTATCATTCCCAATAATTTTTTAAGTTTCCAATTCTTGGCTCCTCCTTTGATGATTTTATTTGTAATAATTTGTGAATCCCCTTCAAGGTGCAACTAGGAAACTAACATACTCTTTGCTAGCTTCAAAACAAGAAGAGTAATGTTAGTTTCTTCTTCAATGTTGGTGCTTAAGGAATATTTTTGTACACTGCAAGCCAAGGTGTTCCCTTTCTAGTATTTGGCCATGCACCCAATGCTCAATGAGCCTAGATTCCCCTTAGAAGCATCGTCAAAATTTATTTTGATCCAAAATTTGTCTAGTGGTAGCCATTCCTTTGGAATTTCCCTAAATTTGGATGTATTAACCCATTTTGGCCCATTAACAAGCCCAAATTTAGTAATGCTAAGACCAACACATTACTCTTGTTGGAGATTTGATTCTGAGCAGTTGATTGATTGTATGTTTGTCATTGATGACAACATATAATACATAGTAGCAATTCTGTATGTACTTATCAGAATGATGACATGAAGACTTGCATGGTTAGATACATGTTGTTGACATGTTTATGATGTTATGTTCATACACGCAGATCCAGATATGATGTTTCAGTCAAGTCATGTAATTTTGTTATTGGAAGTTACAGTTATGGAAGTGTAAGTGTTTAGGGCCGACGTATATCACGTGTTTCTTGAGTTGCGCCTATCTTTAGTATATGCATGTGCATATTCATGATTAGTTATGAGTTGATGATATTAATCTAAAGGTGCCAAATGTGTTTCGAGAAGATTGCAAAGTTAGAGTTAATTTGGTGAGGCCGACTTAGTGAAGCGTCGCGTCTATTCAGTTTATACTTGCATGGTTGTAATAATGCTTGCGTGCTTAGTAGAGCCAACAAGGATGTTATGAAGATTTGTCTTATAGGTCCCATGATCTCATACTTTGAGGAAGATACTTATAGCAAGTCAAATGTGACATGTTAAGTGTGAATGATACAAAAAGAGAAGAAAGATGTACAGAGCATATTATCAGAGTTGGTTCATTCATCAAGAGTCTATGTGAAGAAGAAGTAAAAGATTGTAATACACTGGAACTGATCAAGACAGCAGGTCTACTCTACAGTTCATCATCAGATATAGTGCATATCTGTTATACAGAAGGTTGTAGCCTTCACCATCAAGTAGTGAGATTTTGGACAGTGGGTCCACCACCCCTAACAGGGTTATTTGTAAAAGACTCCTAACAGGGTCTGACCCTTAACCAGGTCACTATACATATTGCATTGTAAAGTACAACTCCTAACAGGGTTGAGATATCTTTGAACAGGGATTACTATAAACAAGTATAGTTTATTGTGGGTGCTAATTCCCACCGGGGTTTTTACCATTTGGTTTCCCCGTAATCAAATTGTGTGTTGTGTACTGTGTTATCTGATTAAGCATTTACTTTGT
>MU226540.1:412886-429528 GCA_018584345.1 Thuja plicata
TATATATATATATATATATAAAAGTATAAGTTTAAGTACATTTGAAAGATTTGAAGGATGGATGAAAAAAGATGAAACATATTACCTTTTACCTTTTTAATTATATAATGTCAATAATTCCAAACAAACAAAGAGTTAAGTTGTTTTATAATATAACCTAATATAATATTTTTATATCACTTTATGTACTTTATACAAAGTACAAAATTTATTAGTAATTTTTAAAAGTTACAATAATTTTTTAAATTTAATATTTAGTTAATGATATATATATTAAGCTTCGTTTTCTATGTATGTTTTTTCATGCATATTATAATAGTCTCAAGGAAAAAGTGTCTACTAACATATGAACACATATAATCTATGTTAAGATATATAAAAAGAGATGTTAATATATTTCAAGAAATGAAAGATGTTAAAATCACATATCATAAAAATCTATTTTTGAAGTAATGTGATAATATAATTATTAATAATATATTATTTTAAAATTTATCATTCTTCTTTTTGATATATAAAATTAAAATATTAATCTTATTATAAAGAAATGACCTACAATTTGCATGTAATACTACTAGAAGTAGTATATAAAAATATAATTATAAATGTTGAGATTAAAAGTCATATACAACATATATCAATCTTTAGATCATTTATTTAATTTTATTATGTCACTGTAAAAAAAGACATCCCACTTGAAATAGCATTTATGTCGTATATAATATATATTATGACATGTGAAAGAAATTGTCATGTAAGGTGTACAAGACCATCCATGATATTGATAAGTAAGATATTTTCCACAGGTCAAATTATGATATTGCAATCACAATTCAATTGTGTAGTTTTTTAATCAAACTCATTTATCCATGTTTCATGAGTAGTGGTTCATATTAACTTGTCTCTCATGAGAATAAATGGTACACTTAGTGCTCGTTATGTCTAGGTGATGCTCATAAAGGTAAAACATTGGGCCTTCTCGAGATGTAACCCATGCCATTACTATTCCAACTCAAGCATGTTTAACCATGGAATTTCCCCCAATGTTAAGTCCACTTAGCTTGCTACCACATTTTGGAAACCTTCAAAAAGTGTCGTGTATTACGAACTATTCATTATAGATCCCATTTAGCTCATTAACTAAAAAGTAGGAGATATTTTCCACAATAAGTCAAATCATGATATAGCTATCAAGATTCGAATATGTAATTTTTTAGTCAAACTGATTGATCCATATTAAACAAGTAGTGGTTCACAAGAACCCATCTCTCATGAGAATGGATAATACACTTAGCGCTCATTGAATCTAGGTGATGCTCATAGAGGTGAAGCATTGTGCCTTCTAAGGAGGTCACCCATCCGAGTACTACTCCAAGTTGAGCTTTCTTATCCATGGGATTTCATCCAAGGTTAAGCCCACTTAGATTGCTACCCCATTTGTAAAACCTTCGACAAAATTGTGCCTTATGAACGATTCACTATATATCCCCTTTAGATCATCAATTGATAAGTAGGATATTTTTCACAACAAGTAAAATTATGATATTACTATTAGGATTCAACTGTGTAGTTTTCAAGTCAAACTCATTGACCCAAGTTTCATGAGTACTAGCTCACAAAAATCTATCTCTCATGAGAATTAATAATACACTTAGCACTCATTACATCTAGTTGATGCTCGTAGAGATGAAGCATTAAGCCTTCTTGAGAGGTCACCCATCCCAGTAGTAAAACTCAAGCATGCATCTAGTGATGTTTCCCCTAAGGTTAAGCCCACTTAGTTTTCTATCCAATTTCAAAACCTTCATCAAGTATTATTTCTTATGAACCATTCATTATAGAGATCCTTTATATCATCAATTGATAAAAAGTAGATATATTTCACAAGTCAAATTATGATATGCTATCAAGATTCAACTATGTAGTTTTTTAGTCAAACTCATTAATCCATGTGTTTTATGAATAGTCATTCACATGAACTCATCTCTCACAAGACTCAATGATACACTTACCACTCATTGCATCTAGGTTATTCTCACAAAGGAGAAACATTGGGCTTTCCACCCATCCAAGTATAAATCCAACCCAAGCATGCTTAACCATGGAGTTTCACCCAACATTAAGCCCACTTAGCTTGCTACCTCATTTGAAAAACCTCAACAAGCATTGTGCCTTATAAACCATTGATTATAGAGCCCATTTAGCTCATCAATTGGAAATTAGAGACATTTTCCACAAGTCAAAGTACAATATCAATATTATAATTCAATTGTGTAGATTCAAACTCATTGACTCATTTTTCATGAGTAGTGGTTCACAAGAACCCATCTCTCATGAGAATGAATGACCTCATGAAATATCTCTCCTCCAAGAGAAAAAATAAGTGGTCTTTTTTTTTTTCTAGGCTTATTTTTCAGTCTTTGTGTGCAAAGATCAAGTTCCAACATTCAAAATTAATAATAGTCATCTTGGAGCTCTTCGTATTGGGTCAAGGGTTTTCAAACTTGGAATTGTTAAAATTTGGTACACCTTTTCTAATTCTCCTCTTATTTAAACTTTAATATACCATAGTCTTTGCTACCTATTAAGAAAATTATTTCTCATTTTAGACTATCTTTCTTAGTGTCTCTTCCTCAAATTAAAATTGGGCTTAAATTACCTTTCATATTTGGATTTGCAATCTAAACTAGACAAGTGTATTTTAATCCTTAATGTCTAATTATGTAGGCTATCCTCTTACATCTTAGCAAAATCTTGAGGATTAGAAATAAGTGATCTTGATTTTTGTTTTGTAGGAGGCTTTCCTAGAGAATTGACCACTCTATGAAATAACCTCAACTCTCATGATATGGAAAAGTACAAAGAGCAAGGGTTGAATAAAAAGGACTACCTCTTAGAAGTGGAATCTTTTAAATCTGAGCTAAGCCTCTAAGAAATTTATACCTTGGGGGTGAACCCACAATAGTGGCTTACACTTTTTCAGAGGAAGCAATTCCTCCTTAAATTCACAAAGCAGGCGGATTTAGAAAGTAGGGACTTTCGATAGAAAGTAATTTCTATCGAAAGTAATTGATTAAGGGAAATTATAGTCAAATAATTTTGATAGAAAGTAGTTTCGATTTGAAACTACTTTCTATCAAAAGTCTTTGATTAGAGGTCATTTGCAGAGGTTAACAAAAGTCTGAAGTTTTCATGGCTTCGGGGCTCAAGTGCAGGGCTCAAATGGAAGAATAAGGAGATGTCCTTTTGCATCACATAAGTACTTTGAATGAGCTTTCTAATGAATATAGATTTGACAATTTTTGAATTAATTAGGCCTATGTTTTTTGACGTGCATTAAATGTAGGTTTTTTTATCAAATATAAACCTCCAAGTTTGACATTCAATAAAAAATAGTAGAAAAGAGAAAAAAATTGAAAAATAACAGTGCCCTCCATCTTCAAGTCTACTTTCTATAAAAAAAAAATGAATTTCGATAAATACACAACAAGTTATAAGCTATGTAGTTAGGGTATGTCAAAATTACGGTTTACTCAACTTCAAACGTTCATAAAATATGCAATAATCATGATAACATCATTAGAATAATTGCATGCCCTCCGTATGAATGTAAAAAAACTAAATTCAAAAGAAGCACATTGATATCTATTTTAGAAAAAAAGTTATGCTCTATGAAGTCAATGCAACTCTTTGAAAATGATGTTTTCAGCAACATAGCAGTTTTCGTGGGAGAAAAAATAAACCATTCAAATCAATTAAAAATATATATATATATATATATATATTTAGAATCTAGACAGAAAATCCTAAAACAGTCTAGTTTACTTCATCTTCTGATTTCAAACGGTTTAATGGAAATATGCATCTGAATCTGAATTTATTTTTCAAAATGTAGAGTTCAATGTCCGTTCAGGAAAAAAAGTGTAACCCACTATTGTGGGTTCACCCTTAGAGAAGTGAAAGTGGATATTAGGCACTTTCCTCTCAATAGTTTTACATTATTAACTTTCATTTATGGATTATACCTCATGTACCCTTGGGGTATATAAAGGATTCCCTAGTTGAGATTGTGAAACCTAGTTAAAACTTTTATGCCAAATTTTCTTGTGGTGCCTTATGCATACGAGGTTTGATAGATCCACTTGATTAGGCCTCTTCATTTATCTTGTGTGCATGTTTGTTTATATCTCCTTCCCTTATTAAAGCAAAAAAGGGACACCTATTCAAATTGAGACTACAATAAATTTTCTTTTGCAGAAATTTCTTTTACATGCATTCATACTGGATCACAATTCAAAGTTCAAAATAAATAAAACAAGCATTTTTTTAATTCTTAATATATAGAGTTTTTAATGTGCTCGACATCCTTTCATCCTTTGAAATAATTATTATTGACCGTGTTGTTGACATGAAACAACGAAATGGATATGAAGATCATATCCCTCTCTTGAAAGAGCTAGTTTAATTGCTCCCAAGATTTCATATGGTTGAGTCACAACCATGTTGGATAGATCACTAAAGATAATCTGTAACTCCATGAGGTAGTCCTTTTTTGGTTTTTTAAAGTTATCAAATGGGAAAACTATACTTTTTTTTTTGGATTTCATGAAATATTATAATTAAAGAACTTGCAAGAAAATAAATCTACTATGCTAAAGCTAACATTAATGATTACTTCTAATGCATGATTTTAACAAAACTTCAAAAGAGAGAGGGTAACAAGATATCATAAAGAGATGGCAGTAAATTAAATCCTAATGACATCAACCATGATAAAACTCAAATCTACATAAGGAAGGTTAGATTTGATTATTAAACTTATGATAAAAATAAATCAGACATCCACAATTTATAATACTAAGTGCAATCATCAAAGGAAACAACAATATAAGATTTCTCAGAATTCATCAAATAAAAAATCCATACCCATCATGCGTACATGTAAGATGAATTCATCCTCTAGAACACAAATAAAATGATCAAATATATTTATCCATCACCACAAGAAAGCATCTCATAGCTAACACCAATTAATTTGTTGGAAAAGTAAATTCTCTATGAACACACAATGACTCTTGAATCTAAAATTTTATTTTCAAAATAAAAAAACCAGTAGATAAACACACTCAGGTTGCAACATCAATTGTATATAGAGTTCTATTAAAAATATCTCAACCCTTATTACATAAAAAACTAGGTTTAAATAGTTTTTACAACTTCTAAAATGTCAAACCCATAACTAGGGTTTCTAGGCATTATTTCTGGGTGTAAAAACAATTAAAACTAAAGATTAACATACTACTCCTAAACTATTACACTATGGACTGACTTCAAGTTTCATGCAATTAAAACTTAAAAAAAAAAAACTCATTTCAAGCCACAACATGCCCTAACATTTTAGGTTGATGTCCAATTCAAACAACAACAAAAGAGGGGCGCCCATATCCATTTTTTTAGCAAATTGCTTGAGTACACACATGAGAAAAGTTCTTCATCTGATCATCTCGACTCCAAAAAAATACTGAAGACACAAAGATGTGAATCTTGAGAAAGTATCCATATCCCAAAACTACCACTTGCCCAGAAAAGTGTACTGGTAGATCCCGCCACTTCACTATCACTTCACCTTCATATATATTAATTGAGCCCGTTGGCCATTTTTGCAAAACATTTTTAGCTTCTTTCTCATTTGTTAAAATTGATGCACTTCATTCTTCATATTTATCAAGTCCTTATTTTCCCTATGCTTCCAATCAATACTCCCTTTGGTGTTGTCATTCTACAATTTTTCATTAAATTCTTGGATAATATCATCAAGACTATGTGTCCTTTTCCTCTTTTCATCTTGAAAGTGTTGGAAATGAGATGAGTAACTGAGAAGGGAGGGATGAATCAGTTACCACAAAAAAAAATCCAAGTCCCTTAGATGTCTTAAACAAATCAGTCACTGTTGCTCGATCAACATAGATATTTCACTGCCACTCGGTTAACATAGAAAATATTAAGATATTAACTGTGATTGTCTTTAGTAATTAATTTGTAGAAACATAAACCATAAATAAAATGAAATGTACACAGATAACACCAAGATTTAACATGGAAACCCAATATGGGAAAAACCACCAATTGCAACTAGTTACTGATTTTCACTCTTCTAAAGTGAGTCCTGTTAGGAGCCAACCCTGTTAAAGGTTACAATAACACATTGTTAGGTGTGACCCTATTAGAGGATTTAATCACCCTATAAGGAGTGGCCTTGTTATAGGTCTTCAAACACTTCAATATAGAAATGTCACCTTGTGAGAGGATTTACAAAAGACCGTTAAGTCTACTCTGTTAAGAGATTTGAATAACTGCTACAATTGTTAGAAAGTAACAATGGATTGACCTGATTGTATATGCAACTATCTTTGTTGATTCAGATCTTGCTCTGTTTGTAAACTAGATCCTCACTGATCAAATGTTCTATTGCAGCTCTGTCTGGATGATCTTTCTTCAATCAAAATCCCATCTGATTTCACCTCTACTCTTCATATCATGTTCATCCACTAATTCAATTACTTCCACACACACTCCTCAATCCTTACTTGACCTTATATAATATATAATAAAACTTGTCAAGTCGGCCTCTATATCCTTCCAGATAATAGAACTCAAATCTGTTAGCCACATATGCCCAATTAAACATAAAATGTAATCATCTGTTAGTTAGCTCACACTAACTGTTTAACTTGATCAACACTGGAATTCTTCAACACCCGACCAACACTGTAATGTCTGAGTGAACTTGGTCAACACTAAAATTATTCAATACCCAACTAAGCTCGGAGAACATTGAGATTCACTTGGCATACACTAATTATGCTCGGTTTGGATGTAGACATTTGTGTAACATCACTACATAAGTGCATATACATGTGTAACATCAATGACAATACACAATTTAATAATTGTCATCAACAGAAAGAATGTGCATGAGAGATACTCTACAAATTATTTAATTTTCTATATTAGCAACATCATAGAATCTCATTTCTTCATAATGAGAGTCTTTGTCTTCTTGTAATCCTTTACGCTCATCTTAATGGTCTTAGACTATACGACTAGATGATTTATTTCCCCTGACTAAAAAATGAAAACCTCTATTAACTTATTCATGCCAATCTTTTTCATAATCTTCAAAATTGGGATGAAGTCCTCCCAAATTAAATGAGTCTCCTCAATACATGTACCTTCATCATTGGAAATAATATAATTTAAAGTGGTCAAATCCTTGACCATAGTCTCAAAATGAGTTAACAAATCTCTTATTGTTTCCTCCCCAAGCTTCTCAGTTTCCTGTTTCCATTCCTCACAAGTTTTGAAAAAATAAGTCACCTCTGAAGGTCTTGTTTTAGCTTCTAATTAAGAAGATTTTAAGGAAAAATCTAGATTATTAGGATCAATGAGTCCTACTAGTTGATATATATAGTATTTTAAATTTCTAACTTAGGCCTCCAAGTTTCTCGTCTTAGCCTCATCACTATGCATCCTCTTAAACAATGAAGTGGCCCTCAAAAAAACTAATGTGTTTTCTCCTTCTTGTGTAGGTACACCTAAGTCCACTTCTTCTAGCATGAAATACTCAAGAATGACCTCTTCCATTGATTTATCTTTAGGTGTAAGTGCCACATATTCCTTCCAATGACCTCTTTTGTCCTCAATCACATATGATATCCTTTGAGCCTTCTTCTGACTGTGTTCCCCTTCAGGGAATAATTTCCCTATCTCAGTGAGACCTTAGGAATTCATGTCCTAATATTTTATCTTCCTTGACTACACTTCTTTATTCAACCAAGTAGGTTTGGTTTTGGAAGAGAGAGGTTGGTATTCTTCAATTTAGAACAAACCTCCTTTATTCAACACATGTTCTTCTTGTTTTGAAGTGGATGATTATTTTTGTGGGGGGGTCACAATGACTTGAACCAAGGGAGAAGATGATTCTTACTCCTCATATTTCTTAGGGGAACTCTCCTCCATTACCTATTATATTCCCTTTCATATTTCTTGTTCGATATTATCTTCTTCACTAGTAGCTTGATCTTTTCTTCTCTGGAGGCCTTCCCCTCAAACTTAATCAAAACCTCTTGTGGTTCATTTCCATTTTCCAAATCACACTCCATGTTCACATCCTTATCTTGGCCTACTTCTACATTTATTGAAGGAATTTCTACTTGAGCATCCCCATCTCCATCTAGACCCCAAAACATATCCTACAATAAAGTTCATGGTGTATCCAAATGTTCTCCTTGAGGTTCCTACATTGTTTCATAAAATCCTACAAGATTTTTAACTTCAAAACATAAAACTCATTGGGGCCTAGAGGATCTTCCTTTTTTTGTTCCTTCTCTAGAGCTAAATTTGACTCTATGTTCTATATTTCATGAAGCATCCTCCATTCTTTCATCTACACCTCTTGCCAGAAGGTTCTAATATGTCTTCCAAATAAAGCTCCCCCAAATTGATCTTGCACACAACTTTTTTTTGTAGATAGTATCATTCTTATTAATGAAGGACATATTTCATCCTCTTCTTCCTCCCCCTCAAGTACTTCCATGATTATAGCCATTGATGAAAGCCTCTTTTTAAATATTTTATACCCCCTTCTTGTCGGGATGGAGGGAACTAAAGTCCTTCCCTTATTGGTCTTGATTTTGAAGGGTTTGATCCTGACTACGAGGATTAAGGAACATCCATCATTGTGGAAGAATTAGAAATAGTAGCAGTAGCTACTAGAGTAGATGGAGTGAAAAAAACAACTATTATTGAAACTATGGATGTCTCCTCTTATTGTTGGTCTTTGGTATTTTGTTACATTTGAATATATGGAGGAACATGAGATGCCACTTCTTTGGCATGACCAAACAATTCTCTTGGAAAAGAGGTAGTAGGGGTCTCCTTGAATACAAGATCCCTATTTTTATTCCCTTTGCAAGAAACAACCTTTGGAGGTTTGTCTACCACCTCTGCAATAGGAACATGATCTAACTTTTATGGCTTATCTAGCCTCTCTTGAGTACAGGAAATCACATGAATTTACCTAAACCTTATATCATATGATTCATCCATTAGGATCTCTACATTGAAAATGGGATTTTAAAAGACCCTATCTTCATTGTACATAGGAAACAAAACATCCTCTGAGTCTAATTCCATATCCTTATCTGATATATGTATATTTTTAGCATCTTTGGACAAATATAGATTCATTATGTAATAATCTTGTATTCTAAACTCATAATCATCTAAACAATTGGCCCAATTATATTCAATATGAGGCTTGTGTTGAAAATGAGCACCCACAACATGGTTGAAAGTGCCTATGGGATCAAATTTCCCCCAGGTTATGGAGATGGTTTCTAGTGGGCACTAATCCCAGTCTAGACATATAGACTTGGCCACTTTAACATCTTTTTCTGAATGTTCTCCTATCCTTATAGGGACTATAAATAGGGGTTATGCCTGGAAATAATCAACCCATAGACATTGAAAATATACTGGAAAATATCCATAAGAATCACCCTATTGGATGGATATCTTGGAAGTTTCTTGGGTTGTAATATGCAACCTGCTATTCTTATGTATTCGAAGGCCTTGAATTGAATGTAGTAATTGCAATTTTTTTTTTTTGGGCAGCTGCATCTAGAGACATTTGTTTGTAAAATACCCTTCCATAGACCCGATAACCTAAAATATGAAAGCATCATTGACTATCAAGTATTCAAGACTATGTAGGTCTATTTTTTCTTTATAGACCAGTTGCAGATAAAATTTATATACATAAGGTTTGGATTATCTAATGAACCCTTCACTGTTAGCCATTGATAAGTTTCATTCAAGAAGCTATAAAGTACATAACATATGAAGTATAAAATATTGGGTCAATTTTTACCCTCTACAATTGCTCATCCAAATTATCATTAATGTTCTTTACCTAATCTATTTTTTAATTCCTCCTCTGGATGGTATCAATGTAGAGTGCCATCTAGGACTACAAATGACTGGCCTATGGTAAACCAAAGACCCTACTCAACAATGTGACATAATTCTTGATGTCCTCTATCAAATATGCCCTATGTAAAATCTTTTTTTTCAAGTTGGCTAGCCTTTCAGGGCCTTGCAAGGTATTGATGATTGATTTTCAACTCAATATCTGGTTCATCCATGTAGTACCTCTCCAAACATTCTCTTTAAATATTTGATTATTCATCATATGTGGGGATGTGGAAGACTACTTCAATTTCATCTATTCTTATATCAAGGATTACTTCCTTGAGTTTTCCAAAGATCCTCCTCTCCTCTGGGTTGTAATTCTAGGAAATGACCATTATGAGGTCAGGAGATTGAATTAAAACTGGGTACTTTGTTGTATGGATAATCCTAGAGTTAACTAATGAGGAAGCATGAGAAGTATGGTTGTTTGGATTGGTCATTGTCCTGAGAAATTCATTTATGTCCATATGGCCAATGTTGATGTTCATGATCACACTATTCTAATTTATCTTCTTGGAGGGTTTTGAGTAGCCAAAGAATTTTTACCTCATGGGTGTGACTGCAGTCATATCTCACTCTCCACCAAAAGGCATATGTCAATACAATTTATTGAATTTAAAATAGCCTATCCTATTATATAAAATAATACTACAAAAATAAAAAAGATAAAACTAAACCAAAGACCCCCATAGTTAGAAGGATAACCTCTAATAAAACTTAAACCATATCATTAGAAGATTTGGGGGTTCGAAGATGAATAGATCCCTGAACCCCAATGTAGGTCCTTAGTAACACTTCATAGTTGGGGAATCAAGGTTTCATGATCCCAGAATCCCCATTTAGGAATTAGGGGTCACAATACCCTAATGCCCCAATGTTAGTTCCAACAACATATTGGGTGTGCAAATTTTGGGATCAAAGGATCATGATCCTTGAATCCCCTTTAGGGGTTGAGAGTCATGATAACCCCAAAACATTGATGGTATCAGTATTGAGAATAACTTTTATGGTTTAGGGATCTTGTGATCTCCAAAATCTATTCAGCGGTTGGGGATCATGAAATCCCTGAAGTTATGATATGTCGAATGTTGGGATTAATGGGAAGTATGTACTGAGAGGGTATGGGTGAATCAATACCTCTAAAACTTTTGTATCCCTTTATCAATTAACCTTTGTAATAAATTGTATGTCCATTCAATCAGATTTAAACTATCTTTATATGAGTTATATCAAATCATAACATTCACATGCATGTGAACATTCATAGAAACATTCATGAAAGTAAATTTTACACATAACACAAGATATGATATCGCAAAAAAATTCTACGAGGAAGTAAAAACTATGGTGGAGATGGCACCCAAAAAATCTTCACTATCTGCAGATTGGAAGGGGCCGATTAAGGCTTATAATTTGATCAGTTTTGATGATCTACCCTGTTAGGAGTATCAGTGGAAACCTATTAAAGTCTACTCTGTTAAGAGCTTTAGCAACACTATTGAGTGTGCACTTGGTTAAGAGATTTGATGTTGGATGGTTAAATCCACCTTCCTTGAAAGGATTTTTACACTTTGCTCCACTTGTTAGAATGATAGAAAATCACAAATTGACCTGGTAAATGCAATCTCCTATTGCTGATATAGATCCTATTTAGTTCACATAAAAATATTATCACCTTAACTGTGATTGAATAATACCTCTGATTCTTGGTATGCTCTATTCTTGGTTCTTGCTAACCAAATTCATCTTTTGTTGTCCCTGTTCTTGAAACTTTCAATCAGATCCATAGATGTGCTCATCTAATTCATTCATATTCTTCTCTCTCTTCACATCATCTATTCATCCATAACAATGAATGATTACATCATCTATTTATAGATGGATCGACTTCATCGAGTTATGATAAAAACAATGTTAACTCTAAGATCAGGTTTACAACTTATACCTAGATATCTTGGTCTTTTAAATTAGTTAGACTGATTAAAGCACTTACATTCATGTATCTTGTTCCTAAAAAAATGGATTTAAAATAATTAAATATCCTATAAATATAATACACTTTCTTTATTTGACGTGGAAGTCAGATCCACTTTCTGCAGGCTGCAACTAACTTTCGGTTCTGTCTGTCGGTCATGCTTGACTGTCCTTCAATTTTGTTTTGTCGGTTGCACTGTATCTATCTTTTTGGTCTGCACTATAACTTTCATATCGGGTTCCTCTATCAGGTTCCACTTTGTCTTTCTGCTTTTTCAATTTTAGTTTACACACTAACTTGTGTCATCGGTTCTTTTTGCACTTAGTCATCTTCAGTGATCTCTTAGTATTTGATCTTCAGTTTTCTCAGTCCTATCTTTCGATGTAAGCTTGCCGAAAGTGTATTTTTCATAATAATGAAAATTTAATGTCATCAATCTCCCCCTTTGACATTAGTATCAAAATTTGATATGTGCAAAATACTAACAAAGTGTTAAGTATATACAACATATATAATCCTTAGTCATTTAATGACTCCCCCTATGTATATGCCAGTATATCTGTACATATGATGTCTTTCCTTTCTATATATCATTTTCCCCTTATGAATATACATATACATATCTACCTTTTTTCCAATCTCAATGAATGAATGTACATGATATTTTCCCTTTTTATTTTGTACTCATAGCATTTCCCCCTTTATTTGATATTATTGGCAAAGGTCTTTACCTTAGAGCTTATAAAAAATATGGGAATGTGAAGACTTCACATCTTCCATCATTTTCTCCCATTTCTCTTTAAGGTTCTCCAGAGACATGTGCTTGAGTGTAATCTTTGAATGCATATCATAGATGTTGTCTGCCATAGATATCTTGGGAGTTGCAATCGATTGCCTTCCTAAAATATGTTGTTGGAGCAGTGTTAGGTTTGGCAGAAGTTGGGGTTGGAGCTCGGTTGATTCTTCTCTAAAATGTGTCTTTGCCTCCCACAACTCTTGCCTTAACCTTTTAATCTCTATTATCTTCTCATAATGTAGTTTGACTACATTAGCTCCATCCGTGGTTAAGCTCTGTGCACTATTTTCTAGATCAACATCCAGCTTTGAAATGTTGTCACTATTGTCCTTAGTGAACTTTTCTATTGTGCTCAATGTTTGGATTAAGGCTATAGCTTCAGATATGATAGGATCTAATTCAGATATGAATTCTGGTAGCTTTACCTTATTTACTGCCACTTCTTGGTTGATGTTCTCTATGAGCTTCTATTGGTACGTCATCTCAGATCTCTCCTCTATTTCTTTCCCAGCATCAATGTTCTAAGTTGTGATTGCGTTGGTGAGGGTAGCTAGTTGATCAAGTATAGGCTTGCTTTGATCAATGTCAACATTGGGTACTATTTGCTGTAGAATGTCCCATGTTGTCTCCAATACCATGGAGTCCCTGTGCTATTTCTTCAACTTTTCTTGTAATGCCTTCCTCTGGCATATCTCTCCATATTCTTGTAATGCTTCAATGTCAAGTGTAGAGGGGTCACACTTCGGTATTTCTATGATGAAGTGACCTATTGTGCTTCTTTCTGCTACTTAGCATCAGTTTTAGCTCGTCAAGTTTCTATAAACATCTCCAAATTCACTTTTACATTGTCGGTAGCACTCTTGTCAGTTTCCTTAGGAGTACCATCTTTTGGCTTGTCTCTTTCATTGGTGTCCTTTGCTTCATCGGTCTTGGTTTCTGCATTCTTGTGTTGAGTCTATATATCCTTTTCCTTATCTCCTCTAGTAACCTTATTAGTGTTAGTTACATCTTGCGTATCTCTGATGTCTTGTTGACTATCGGTGTTATCCTTGTTTTCTTCTTCTCCTACATCCTTTGGAGTATCCTGCTTAGATGATTTTCTTGATTCTTGCATGATATTGATAGCTTGTATCAATATAGGCATTTTTCCTAGAATATTCACCTATGCACTATCAACTGTTGTGTCCTTCTCATCGGTTTTATCCTTTTCAACAGTGACATCTTCATGCTTATTCACTTCCTCTGCGGGTCATTGGTAATGTCTGTGACATTAGTGTCCACAATATTGTCATTTGTGGTGTCTTCCCATGTTTCATCTACAACATCTGTAGTCTTTTTTCCTATGTTATCATCTTCTTCTTTATCTAACTCAATGGAAGTGTCATCATGAGTTGCCTTGTCAACATCTTGGTGTTGAAGGTCTTTGTCGGGGCTGTCCTCCTCAATAGGTCTATTCATCATCTTGCACCATTTCTTGTGACTTTCTTTTTCAAGCTCTATTAGTCTACCTTCAAGAAATTTATATGCCCTCAGCTTTGGTGAGAACTCATTTTTGTACTTCTCCATCATCTCATCTATCTCTTCCTTCTTAGATTCAAGTGGCATAAGAGTAACAAGTACTCTTTATCTTATTTCTTTCTCATTCTTCAAAGAAAATGTCCACCTGGAGTAAAGTCTGTCCAATAGTTCTCTTGGAACATATTTACCTTCAAATTACATTGGTACATACTTGAAGTTGTACATTTTACAAATGATGGCGTCCTCAATTTTATTTTGATCTTTTGAATTTAATTTCAGCCATTTTCTAATGTTTGTATCTGTAATAGATCCAGAATTTGCAATATAAACACAAATGTCATCAATAGTTTTAATTTCTTTTACCTTGACACTTTCAACTTCAATAGCTTCATCCTTCTCAGTATCCTCTATATCCTCTCAGGTTTTGATGAATTTTCTTCCTTTCTTTTTTTTCCTCTTTTTGGTGCGGGATCTTTCCGCTTGTAAGTCCTGAACTCTCCTTTCTTTAGAGGTGGTTTAGATTCTTTTGATGTTTGTCTTCTTGTCCTAGAAGTAGCTGTTGTCCTTGGTTTCTTAGATGGTGGAGTGATGAAAAGCATATTAAAAAAAAAACAATAAATAGGATCCTTTCTAATCCTTTCAACATCCATTCAATATTATCTTTGTATAGAGACATTGTTAGAGTATCATTTCATTTTTACTCTAGTTGCTTAAGCGTCTCTTAGGTGCATCATTAATTAGTTTTTAATTAATAATGCGCAACCTAGTTTTTACCTTTTATGGTTTCGTTCACCTTTATAAGGTCGAACTTTGTAATTGCTTTTCATTAATTCAGTTGATAATTTTGCTCTCACATTTTGAGTAAACATTTGAGTTCTTCTTTCTCGTCTTTTTGCTTCTACTTTGTATCAGGTTCTTGCATGCAGGTGTATTCGGGGTCTGTGGATTTGCATGTTAGAAATTCCTACATGGTATCAGAGCCGCCCTGCTGCTGTCTGGTTTGAAGATATTTGAAGCCGCAATTCGAAGAAGTCAGTCACAGCCTTTCTGGGGTTTTTTCTGTGAGTTCTAAGGAGGCGCTACTTTTTGGAGCTGTTTGAGCCAAAATAGACTCCGCCATTGCGTTCAGAAGGCCCGGGAGAGTCAAAATCACATAAAGTTCGACCTATTTAGCCTCCGGGAGCACAGGGAAAATTTCTTGGCCTCCTAGGGCCGTACGGCTCAAAAATTGAGGTCATTTCTCGAAAAAAATTTAAAAAAAAAATCATTTGTTAATGATTTTTTGTGTATAAAAAAAACGCAGCCAGTTAAAAAAATATCGCACCTCCCGCGCGCCTCCGGAGGGCCACCACCACCGGCGGGTTCACCGGCGCACCACCGGCCCGCCACCGGCTCAAACCCGCCGCCCTCCCTCCGCTCCTGCGCCGCTCAACCCCGCTCAGGCTCCTCCCGCGCCCCACCTCCGCCCGGTCGTCGCCCAGCTGTCGATAGTGACATCAGCTGACATCACCAGGATGTCAACCGATGGCCAACCGGCCGTCAAATTTACGGTGGGCCCTATTTTTTTCCAGGGAGCTTGTTATTTGGAGGTACAGTTGGTTTTTTGTCCATATCTTGGGCATCCGGTATCCGTTTTCGAAAAACAAAATATTGCCGGAAAGCTGTTTCTGAGCCGGACGCGATGGTGCTGGTTTTGTTTTCTGATTCAGCCATTTGAGTACTTGTTCTTAGTGTTGAAGTTGCAGCTTCATTTCTCCTCCTATTCGGCTTCTGGAACTCAGGTTTTCTCCTCATTTTTTGTGTGCTTTCAGTAATTGATTATTCATGGTGCTCAGGAGATAGAATATATACATTGCGAGGGGGTGATTTTTACTTTCTATTATTTACTTCTAGAAATAGTCCCTTCTACTTTCGTCTTTTCTTCTCTCAATGTCGGACCCCTCTGTGGCCCGGCTGACACCCCATAACTATCACACATGGAAGCCACACATGACCAGACTCCTCATGTCACGAGGTTTATGGTCCTGCATGGATGTTGTTCAGCCAGTTCTTCAGTGGCCTTATGAGGCACTTATGCACAGAAACAGGATGGATGAGGCAATGGGCCTCATTGCCATGAATGTTTCAGATGGGTTATTGTTCCACCTGGATGGTCTGACCACACCCAGGGATATGTGGGACAAGTTCTCCACTATGTTTGGCACCATGGATCAGTTCAGGATTCTCCAGATAGATGCAGAGTTCACCTCCTTGGCACCTGACTCATTCACTTGCATTGAGGACTTCCTGATGAAGTTCAAGTCCCTTCGATCTATCTTACA
>MU226540.1:429628-446440 GCA_018584345.1 Thuja plicata
TTCGTTCACCTTTATAAGGTCAAACTTTGTAATTGCTTTTCATTAATTCAGTTGATAATTTTGCTCTCACATTTTGAGTAAACATCTGAGTTCTTCTTTCTCATCTTTTTGCTTCTACTTTGTATCAATTTCTTGCATGCAGGTGTATTTGGGGTCTGTGGATTTGCATGTTAGCAATTCCTACAGATATTTTATGAGGTAAAACACAACATGTTTGAACACAAAAACATCAACCTTTCTCCATTTGCACATCCTGATTTTGTTATCTGATTACATTATTCATAACTTTCAGTTTTGAAATCCTCTTAACAAACACTTTGGTGTAATTGTTCAAAATTAGTCCTTATAAAACATATATAAAGTAGAGACTCATAACACATTTCAATTATAAGTTATTGTCTCTACACCAGGAGCCATATTTTTTGTCATAAACCAGAAGCAAAACATCAAACCCTACCTAGGGAATCTCATATCTTTCTCAAATAGAATCCAAATGACACAAAACCAATTTTAAATTAACCATGTTTGTGTCTAGTTTCATAATCTGTAATCCATTGATTTTTCCAAACCATAACTCATTCTTCAAACATAAATCACTGCCTGCAACTCCAATGCAAATCTTTAAACACCATTTTCCATTCAAATCTACATAACTTTCACAAATCGAAATGAAAATGATTCAAACAAAATGGGAATGAAATCTAATTCACATATATTTCCAATGAATATAATTAGAGGTCCTGATCATCCAAAATGTATCCGTACCAAATGTTTCAATCTGACTATAGACAGGGAATCTTGAATCTGCAAATACCCACTTTCACCAAAATGCTCATAACTTACTATAAACTGAATGAAATTAATCCAAACCAAAGAGAGAAGGAATTTATTTCATTAAAATATCTAAATATACATAATATACATGTTTTCCAACCTATACATGGCCGTACAAGGCCTAGAAACAATAGAAAAAATTGAAAAACCAATCAAAATATCTATATTAGAAAACCTCAAGGTTACTCCAAAATGTTTCCTTCTTCTCCTTATTCTTTGGAACGACCATTAAAATAATTTTATAGTGGTTTTGGTGGTTTACAACTTCCCAACCACCTTTTAAACCATCTCCTTACATTCTTCTAATCATTATGCATTTTCTTGACAATATTTTATGCACTTTGTTTGCATTTTTTTTGCATTACAAGTTTTACAAGTTTAACTCTAAACTTAACAATTATTTGCATGGACACTTGAATCACACTAAAATGGACTTAATATAAATTTTACATATATTTTAGCCTTGATTAGGCATTCTTTCATATTTTGACCTTCTTGATCCAACTAGGACCTTAATACGACAATATTAACAATGTCATACAAAAGACCATAAAATTCATGATATGGATTCTATCCTCTTGTATCCTCCCGGTATTCCTTTGTGCTTAGGTGCTCCAGCACCATGGAGGAGGTGGTGAATCTAACTCTATTTCCTTGGAGTCATCCTTTCCTTCATCTTTACTAATAGATAACTGTTCTTCGATTTCCTCCTTTTGTTCAATTTCTTCATCTTGCTCAATTTCTTCTTCAATTGTTGATAGAATATTCTTGAGATTCTTTACCATCTTGTCCTTCTTTTTGACTATCTTTTTGACAACTAGGGCTGATTTAATTCTTTTCTTTGCCTCTTCATATATGCCAAACCTAGGTTGTTTCTTATCTAGTGGTTCATTGATCAAGGCATCAATTGCCTTAGTAGCAAGATCAATGTTGATCTCATACTCTAATGGTTCTAACCATGCTGTCCTTGGTACAAATGGTTTGATATATGTATTTTTAGTGTCAACCATGAAGCATATCCCATCCTTATATTTCTCAATGAGTTTCTCGGGGATTCTTACCCTCTTTTGCATTCGGTCTTTAAATACATTGAAGTATTCATCCATGACTATCTAGAAGTTATCAGCCAGTGTAGCAATGTGCTCACTAATTTGCATGGTGACCGGTTTGGTGCTGTCCCATTTAACATCTCCAACTAATGAGAATGTTTCTTGAAAATAAAAGAAGATACACATTATTAATGAGCCAAACTTACAAGTCTTTGACTTGGCATTCCTAATAGTCTTTAGGTTGTCCTTCAACTAACTCAGGAGTAGCTCAATTAAGTCCAATTGTGTCCCCTTCTTTACAATTTTGAACATTGTGTCCACTACACCTGATGCTATGTTGTTAATCTACTTGCTTGGAAGAATTTATAGCCCAAAACACATGCACCGAACTTGATTTCATCATCGGTTATTGTTGTTACTTTTAGTCCTCTGCCGTCCCATTTGGCTCCTGTCATCTTTTCAGTTTTGGCCTTTGGTGGATGCTTGAGTGCCTTTACTTTATCGATTATGGGGTAACCAGTAACCACATGGATGACATCTTAGGTTATTTCCTTTAGTTCATCCAATGATAACTTGTTGTTATGCATTCTGCTCAACATTAACCAAATCCATTAAGTTTTGAAGACCTTAAGAAACATTAAGGAATTTCTGAGCGCTTTCACTTCAATGTGTTTGTGTTCTTCCTTGAGTGCCCCATCATCATTGAAAAAATTTTGTAGGCTTCTTCAACCTCTAAACTTCCTATTTCTTCTATCTTGCAATGTATGAAGGATCAGGCATCTTCAACTAGTAAAACCCTAGTTGGAAAGAGTGAAAATACACTAGCATTGTTAGGTTGTAAAGAAAACTTTGGATGGATCTTATAGTTGGGTTACTCACATGTCATGTTCTTAATGAGCTTAAAATCATATTTATTTGCATTCTTGGATTTCACAGTTCATGAATTCGATGCCATTTTTAGAATTTAGGGCTTCTGCGTATTGCATAAAAATAGAGTTGCCAGTTCTTCAAAACTTACTGTTTACTGCTTGCAAATATTCCTAAATAGCTTAGGAATGATTGATGGTTGAGTCATGATCGCTCTATGGTCCCTTCGCTTTTTGCTCAAAAATCACCTTGGTTGCTTTGGTCTGGGTGTCATGAACAAATTAGTTGTTCTGATGCCCTATTTATAGCCATTTCCCTAAAACATGTGCCATAAATGCTTACCAAATCCTCAGTATATGAACACTGAGTTTGTCAGTGAAGACTATACTTCCTTCAGTGACACTTAAAATGTTTCAAAGTAGTTTCTGTTCACTTTGCTTTTGTCGACAGGTTTTGGTATCACTGACAACTTGTTCATTTACTTGTTTACCGATGAGGCTCAATTTATACTTAGAAACCTTTGCTTTTAACTGATGCTCCTCAGTAAGTGTTGGAAATCTTATCTTTGAGTGTATACCAACATTTTTTTATATATATGCCCGAAAGCATAGTTATCACATATTTTAACAAGTACAACCATGATGCATCTTTCTTATGCTAATTTGGCATTATATCAACATACTATGGAATTGATGTAAGGTAATAGCTTGGGATAATGTAGTTCCATACTTACTTGTTCTGCTTAGGTGGGGGTGGTGATGTCACTAGATCCATTAGATGGGGTGTCACCATTTGCATTGTTTGGTCCAGCTTCGTCATTGCTTGAAGCTTTTCTCTACATCTTATCTCTTTCCCTCGGGATATCTTCAATGGCATTTCCATTGGGATATGTTCTTGTCTCTGTAATTTGGTCTCTACAGTCTTTCTTGAGATGACCAACTTTATGACAGCGTAAGCATGCCATTCCAGGGTTAGTCCAACCTCTAGAATTTTTAGTCCACTGTCTCATACAGTTTGCAACAATGTGACCATATCTTCCACATGCGCTACAACTTGTCCAAGTATTGTAGTCCCATACATATTGATTTCTGACTCTCTTTGATTGATAGGGAGTTTCTTGACCTTTATGCTTCCATGCTTACCTTTTTTTTTTCCAGCATTCAACAGTTGTGTGCCCATTCATTTTGCATGTAGGACAATATTTTTCCATGTAGGTTTCCTTCTTTGTTTGTTTCATCTCAGACTTACATTCATATGATTTATGTCCTTTCTTGTTACATTTATAACATAATCCTATGAATGAAGATGTAGATTTAGGAATACCTTTCATTTTGCCTCTGCATACATTTGATGTATGGCCTTGCTTTCCATAGTGATTGCATGTAAGCTTTCTCAATCTTGCATTTGTGTAAACATTCTTTGGATCAACTTGATTTGATGATTCTCCATTCTCGGTAAAACCTAGACTGGTATTGTTGTCGACTCTTTGTTGTCCATCAAGAAAATCATCCATTCTTTTATTTCTTTCTTCAGCCTTTTTGATAATTTCATTATGTTGTTGCTGAATTCTTATTTCATGTTTCAACTTTTCATTTTCATCCCTCAATTCACCAATAGCTTCTATTCTTTCAATGAGTTCAACATTTAATATGTTTGCCTCTTAACTCATAAGAATAATCCGATTTATAATCTCATGGTGATGCTCTGTAAGTCTTTGCATTTTAGACTCTTTTTCTTGTAGCTTATCTATGATCTTTCTTTTATCATCAATAGCTAGTGTTCTTTCTTTCTCAGCTTTCCTAGCATTGTTCATGAAATCAATCATTCACACCATCTGTGTCTCTTAACCGATTTATAGAGATTTAACTTGTCCATCCAGATGTAGATTGATTTTAGTTAGGCTTGTGATGCTTTCTTCTAATGAATCTGATGCTTTGCTTGTAGTTGATCCCGAAGACTCAAAGAAATCTAGTATCTCTTCCTCATGATAATCTATCTCATTACAACAAGCTGCCATATTATTTCTTTCATCTAGTAGTTGTCTCATGCTGATTCTAGCTTCTTTATACTGTTCAAAGAACATCTAAATTTCAAGCTTTTTATTCTCAATATTTTCATCAAGTCTATACTTCTCCATTATGTGATCTTTTCTCTTAAGCCTTTAATATTTCCAAGAAGAGACTTAGCTCTGATACCAATTGTTGAGATTAATGGGAAGTATGTACTGAGAGGGGAGGGGTGAATTAGTACCTCTAAAACTTTTGTATCCCTTTATCAATTAACCTTTGTAATCAATTGCATGTCCATTCAATCCTATTTAAACTAGCTTTATATGAGTTATATCAAATCATAACATTAACATGCATGTGAACATTCATAGAAACATTCATGAAAGTAAATTTGACACATAACACAAGATATGATATTGCAGAAAACTTCTATGAGGAAGTAAAAACTGCGGTGGGGATGACACCCACAAAATCTTCACTATCTGCAGATTGGAAGGGGTCGGTTAAGGCTTACAATTTGATCACTTTTGATGAACTACCATGTTAGGAGTATCGATGGAGACATGTTAAAGTATACTCTATTAAGATCTTTAACAACACTGTTGAGTGTGCACTCGGTTAAGAGATTTGATGTTGGATGGTTAAATCCACCTTCCTTGAGAGGATTTTTACACTTTGCTCCACTTGTTAGAATGATAAAAAATTACAAATTGACATGTAAATGCAATCTCCTATTGTTGATACTAATCCTATTTAGTTCACATAAAAATATTATCACCTTAACTGTGATTGAATAATACCTCTAATTCTTGGTCTGCTCTATTTTTGGTTCTTGCTAAACAAATTCATCTTTTATTGTCCCTGTTCTTGAAAATCTCAATCTGATCCATAGATGTGCTTGTCTGATTCATTCATATTCTCCTCTCTCTTCACATCATCTATTCATCCATAACAATGAATGATTTTTGTGCGTGTGTACTTGGGAACCTGTTAAGAAAGACACAAACACTCAATAAGTCATTTCATTAGCTCGAAAGGTTAGATAAAGCATACAAAACCCACTAATATTGACCTATTGCCTTCTAAGTAAGATGAGTGTGATTAGTAACATATTAGCCCTCAGAATATGCTACAATCAGTGACAAATATAACCTAGCATGAAGGGTTTTTAGTTTAAAACAAGCTAAAAAGATGATAAACAAGCATTCTAGCTCTAAGAATGTTAATAATAACAATGTAAAAGCATGAAATATGAAGTGAAATGTTAGTCTAGGATTAATCTAACAGCATAAAATTGCATTTACAATCTTAGGTGAAGGCTTCTTAAGTCTCAAAAATGGCTTCTATTTATAGAAGAATGAGAGAGAGAGAGGGGGGACAAGGTGAATTAATGAGTGAAGGGGCTCATTAATGGAGGTGTAAGAGCCATTAATGCCTTGGGCATTAATAAGACATGGAGGAGACATAGGCTTAAGAAATCTTCATTAATAAGGCATTAATGAAAGCCTTAATGAAGCAAGGGAGGGTGTAAGAGGTTGGCTTGAGAAGGTGGACCTTAAGAAAGTCAAGCTTGAGAAAGTGGACTTTCTCAAGTGGGTTGAGTTGCTAAGCACTCCTTAATGAAATGTGACAACATTAGGAGGTGGGTTAGGGTAGAATTAGGATTAGGATTAGATTAGCAAGGGTGAATGGGTTGAGAAGGGTTAGAACCCAGGGTAGAAGTGGTTGAGATAGGTTAGGTTGGGGTTTAGGGAAATATTAATAAATGATTTAAAATTATTTAATTCATTTAAAAATATAGGAATTAATTATTTAAACAATGAAATTGCTTTTTAATAATTAGGGGACTATAGCCATTTTAATTAAATTAAATAGGCTAGGGGAATAGGTTATTTTGCAAGTGGGTAATTGATTTAAGGATTTATTTAATTCCTTTATAATGAAATACTATAGCCATATTTGAATTTGATTTGATCTAATTAGTTTGAATTGATTTGAATTGTTTGGCTATAATAGTTAATATAATTCAGTGATAAAAAACACCTAGGACATTAAATTGAGTTGAAGAATTATGCCAAGCAGTAACAGGGTCGTTTGGACATAATCAAGGGTATGATCACACTTAGGGCAAATAGGGTCCATAGTTGGAATAGACCAAATTTAGGTGGTTACATTTGCCCCTCTTTAAATTGATGTGTGAGCAGTGCATTGATTCAAAGAAAGTTTTTGATTTAGACTTCAGAAAGATTGAGAATCCCATTCTTGGTTGTCGAACGGAATGTTGATGAGATCAATCTCGCACTTGATCAAACCAAACTGATAGAATTGATTTTTGAACTTGGTTGTCGTCCAAAGTTCAATAAAAGATTTTAAAAATACCAATTCTGAACTTGGTTATCGTCCAAAGATTGATAATACTGATTTTGAACTTGGTTGTCGTCCAAAAATCCAGTATGAAGCTGTTAGGAGCTTAATAAAAAATATTTTAAAATTAGGAAACATAAGATATCCAGCTCATGAGAACCAAAGCTTTATATCCCATAGTTCTGACTTTAGTCAAAGAAACTGTTATGCCCCTAGTTTATTTGATAATAAAGTTGTTTTTAATGCAGTTTCAAGCAAAAATTTAATTGATGATAGTGTGATCATGCCCCCTCGGGAACAAAATCGAAGGAAAAGAATAAAATCCCTCAGTTGAAAAGAACATAACACTTGCAAGAAGTGGTTGGGAAAGAAAGAGTGGAGTAGAAGAAGGTGTGTTTTTAAAAATAAACACACGAGTTACCAAGTTAATTATGTGAAAATATGAGTGATAAGGTGGATAAAATGATGTTTAGACCAAGATGTAGGATGAAATGTGCAGTATTGACCAATGTTGGGAACAAATGAAGCAAAGGCGTAACTTTTGAAATTGCCGCAAAAATGACATTGTACTACTGAAAACATCATAGGCACCTTCGATTTGATTCCTGATTGAGTAAAAAGAGAATAGAAATGAATTTGTAGTTGTCTGGGAGGAGTTTCAGAAACCCTAAATGTCTCAAAAGACCCATATAAGCCTCCAAAATTAACATTTCACTATTCATTTTCACTTTCCTCCATAGAAATTCAAAGAGCTCTGCAGTGAAGATGGTAGTCCCCGTGAGGAAGCACTGTTTTGAGATGAGCCGCTGACATCAGCGACCAGTCGACTACTCACCGCTGGTAAGTGCTCAATAAACTACCTTGTGAATTTTGCATGTTTCAATTTCATGCATTTTTGTGAGTTTTAGAGCTAGTTGAATTTAGGATCACATTCAGGATTTCGGATTGCAACCTGCCAATCCTGAGTCGCATCTGGTTTTTCCCGAATTGCATCTAGTTTTTTCAGATTTCCACATCGCATCTGGGTTTTCCCAGATCGCATCTAGTGTTAAGGCTTTTGTCTTGTTTGAAGTGAAAATCCATCAGGGGATCGTATCCTGTTTGCTTAGGATCATACCCCGCGTTTAGGATCCCATCCCATTTTTTGGGGATCGCATCTGGTAAACGCAATCGCATCCTATATTTCCAGGGTTGCATCTGGTAGAAGACTTACATTTTTAATGTTTTTTGATCTGTTTATGTCTTGTGAACTGTGAATAACTTAGTGGAGTAGGATTCTACCCCTTGTTGTAGATAGGATTCTAATGTTTCATTGTTTTGTCCAAAATCAGGCCTAGTTTGAGGTAGTCACATTTTGCGGCACTTACCTTGCGTGTGTCCTTGCATTGTAGGGATGGTTATCAGATAATGAGCAGACGACTGTGATTTGATGTGGATTACGGTCCTTGATGGGTTTACCCGAGATTGGGGTAAACCATGGGTTGTTGACTGCTCTGGCCAAGAGATGGCATTCTAAGCACAACACCTTCCATTTACTGATAGGAGAGATTATTGTGACTCCGAAGGATTTTTGGAGGATACTCTGCATATCGATGGTTAGACATGAGGTTTTCTTTGAGTCCAGAGCTGGCATGGCGATTGGTACTGCATGCAAATTCTTTTAGGATGAAACTATAGACTGGAGATACTTGTCATGGGATTACATGGTCGATCACTATGATCGATTAGCTATGTACTTAGCCGGTTTGGTAGGTGGCATCCTCATGCCGGATAGGGGTCAGCATGGATTCCTGGTTGGCTGGGTGAGCATGGTTGAGCAGATGATCACCCACCATCAATGTTTTTCTTGGGGGAGCTGTATATTAGCGCACATGTACAGAGAGCTGCATAAGATTGTATACCATCACACCCGCAACATGACTGTGGGTATACTCATTCTTTAGATTTGGGCCTGGGAGCACATCTCTATCACACGGGCAATTGTAGATAGGCAGAGGGCACCTGAGCAGCCCTATGTATAAATTTATGCAAGCCTTTTACAGTAGCCCCATCTGGGCAAGGTGGAGTATTGGCGCCGTTTATTTTATGATATGACAGAGGTTGTCTGGCGACCATATCTAGACTGTGAGGTGTGGACTTTTGATACTCGATAGGTACCATTTTTGTGTTAGAGAAGATATCTGATTGGTTAGACAAGATACATTATAGAGCATTTTCTGATCACTAGAGTTCTGAGGCAGTATGGTCGGCGACAGGGCTGTGTAGAGGATGTTGCAGTTTATGCCCATACCAGGGATGAGACACCTCTATGGGGTGCACAATTGACTTATGAGACTGCACACTAGGAGATTCGAGACATGGTGGTAGTAGACTAGGACCTTCATCTAGATGTAGAGGATGCAGGTGTTTTTGATGGTTATGCTACTGAGATGCTCCAGTATCCATTTCCTCAATTCACTGTTCCAGAGGAAATCATTCCTCGTATAGAGGAGCCACTTGATTATGATCTGGATGATTGACCTGTCAGGGGTAGAGGAGGTAGAGACTGGGCTCCAGGGAGACATGGGGGTCATGATAGTGGTAGAGATGGTGGTAGGGATGGTAGGTGTCCTCCTCCAGATGATGGGCATGATGGAGATGACAGGGGTGGTGGTGGAGAGGCCACAGATATAGGTGGTGCCAGCGGTAGTGGGCAGGGCAGATGGCAAAGGTTCAAATTCGTGGCCCCACAAAGAGATACTAGTCCACTCCTGACTAGGGACCAACAAAGGAAGTGACAACAGGGACCACCAGAGAGGCCACAAGATTAGGATGCAGGTAGGGATGGAGACCCATTGTCGAGATGCAAGCAGGAGAGGGAGCAGCTCCGAGCTCAGATTACAACCTTGGAGGCCAGAGCCACAGCAGTAGAGTCTAGGATGGCTATATCAGATGCCTTGCTTATAGATAGGGATAGGTAGATGGAGAGATTGAGGGTAGAGAGGGATGCACAGGCCTACACAACAGTCCATTAGGGACAGAGGGCCACATATTATTATGCCCTATATCACGCAATAGTTCCAGAGGGGAAAATAGCTCTTACATTTTCTTGAGTGGCCCAACAGTCAGAGGGGGCCTTGCCACCTCCATTAGCACCTTTTACACCACCACCTCCTCCTCCTCCTGACCGGGGAGAGGGGGCGGGATAGAGCTGAGATTTTTGGATCATTTTGTATGACATGTACATTTTTGAGATCATATATGTATATCTGGATCCTACTGAGATCCCCTCTTTTGTATATTTGGATCCTTCTGAGATCCGCTTTTGTAGATGACATTCATACATATATCTTATTCATTTTTGGCATACTGATACTCTTTATGCTCCCTGATACACTTTATGCTTTGATACTCTTTATGCTTTGATACTTTTTATATATCGGATGCAATTTCTAGATTCTGACATGTTTCATGAGTTCTCTTTGCTTTCATAGATGTGGTAAATGTATCTGTTTTGTACATGTGATGATATCTTGGTCTTATGATGAGTTAATTTTTCAAATGATAACATCATTTTATGATTTGGATGTGATGAGTCATTACTGATATAAATATGTGTCAAATGATACCTATGTGAAAATGCAAATGTATGCTTCTTTTTCATTTTTCAGTTTATGCAAAAATAGATGTATGGATGCACCTAGGATGTAAAAGTAAAAATGCAATACATGGATGCTTTTATTTTTGTATTTTCTAGTTTCTTCTTTTCAATGAATGCAAAATGTGTGCAATGATATTTGAAATCAATAATATAGATGATGTAATTATCTTGATGTTTTTAGAAGAAGATAGAAATATTTTTTGAGCTTAAAATTCCTTATGCTGTTATCTCTATTGATAAATGCATCATGCAAACTCTAAATGAAGCTATATGTAGACTCTTAGGACTTATCACTAATTTAGCAAATATTGCAACATTTTTATCATCATTGGGCAGTTTTGGAATGGATACCGTCAGATAGTACAACCCTCACTAATACCCACTGATATTATGAAAGTATGAATACTATATTTTATTGAAATGTCAGAAATAGACTTAGGCATCAAGGCATAGAAGCCAAGATAACAAAATAGCCACCTTCCTTTTAATATACCAGATTCTGAGTAAGGAAAGATATTGGACCCGTAATGGCCTTGAAAATTCATATCCTTGGGTACATTATGATTTGTATACCTTAGTGAGAATCTGGATCAGAAAATAGGCAAGGAAATTATTTCAACCTCATCGTAGTTTACACATAATGAAGATCGAGATATATGTGGCTATCCACCCATAGTAGCAGCTCTTACCATAAACACCCAAGTTAGGTAAATTTATAGGATCATTTGGAACAATCACCATATTTAGAAAATCAAGAAAACATTATGCCTCCTATCCTTGCGACTCTTTGTCTTTGCGTAGACATCATTGAGTAACTAAGAAGACATAATAAATCATCAATTGTGAATCAATCAAATAAAATTTATAATTACTTAGATGCCCCTAGTTGAAAACATCATCAGGACATAGAAGAATCATAATCAAACTAATAACCAACTATGTGTTTAAGTAGTATTTGTTCATTCATATGTCAAACACAGTGAAGATCCATTAATCAGAAAATTGTAATACAAACAATATGGTGTTCCATGTCTGTGCATTGATAGGATAATCTGTTCATGTTTGCGATCCAATATAGCCTTGTAGGAACTCCATTAATGTAAATGTTATTTATGATGTTGTGAAAAGACACCCTTATTTTGGAAAGTGGCATTGTTTTACATGTATCAAGAAACATTGTGTCTATGAGGCAAACCATCCTAGAACAACCTAGCAACCGCAACTGACTATGCCAGCAAAGATGCCCCCAATGAAAAATGACTTATTCCTAAGACGTAAAGATAGACAAATCCCAAGTGAGGACAAGATAGTCATTTAGGAAGAATGAAGTCAGCGTATGAGCACATGCAAAATTATGAATGCCTAGTATCAGTATTACATTGATAGATGGAGAGAAAAACACAAGTGACGCCTGATTGCCAGGTTTTCACCACTTGGAAAGATTATTTTTCTGTCTTTTTGCTACCAAGATGCCTGTTTTACCAGGTGCTCATCAAGGCACTTTTCTCTTTTTCAATTTTTTTTGCTATTTTTTATTTTTTGAATGTTTTTGTAGTATCAAGGCACCTGTTTACTAGGTTTTCACCAAGGATACCCCTTTTGCAAGACTTTTTCCATTTTTTTTTTGATTTCTTCAGGATCAATTTTTTGAATGTTTTTGGTATTTTGCAAGAACTTTTTGTTGTACAGGCTTTGATAGCCGAACATTAAGTATAGAACTGCTTCAAATGTAGAGTGTTGATAGGATATAGAAGAACGTCTCCTTTAGGTGTAGCTAATTGATAAGCTCCAGTCCCAAAAGTAGCAGTGATAACATAAGGTCCTAGCCAGTTAGGTTCAAACTTTCCTTTCTACTCCCTGTTAGGCTGGTTCTTAAGATTCTCCTTGAGGACAAGGTCTCCCACCTCAAACTTGCATGGTTTGACCATCTTGTTGTAACCTCTGGACATTCTTGCTTGGTATACTTTGAGGTGATTGAACGCTTGTTGTCTGTGCTCATCTAGTAGGTCCAGAGAATTTATCCTATCTATGCGGTACTGCTCATTAGTAACCAGTCCTTGTAAAGATATCCACAAAGATGGGATTTCAACCTTAATAGGTAATACTGCTTCAGTGCCATAGACTAGAGAAAATGGCGTGGCTCCAGTTGGTGTTTGGATGCTTGTTCTATAGGCCCATAGTGCCAGATTTAGTTGTAGATGCCAGTCTCTGCCAGACTTGCTCACAGTTCTGTGTAGAATCTTGAGAATGTTTTTGTTTGATGCCTCAGCCTGTCCATTACCTTGAGGATAATAGATTAAGGAGCAATGTTGAGTAATATGAAACTATTCACAAAGGTCATCAATGTCTTGATTTTTAAATTGGCCCCCATTGTCTGTCACAATTGAAGAGGGTATCCCATATCTACAAATAATGTAGTTCAGAATGAACATAGCCACCTATTTGCCAGTGGCTTTGAATAGTGGCATGGCTTCAACCCACTTCGTGAAATACTCAGTGGCCGTAATGATAAACTTGTGTCCATTTGAAGAGTTGGGATATATTTGTCCAACCAAGTAAAAGGCCCATTGCTGAAATGGCCAATGTGTTATGAAAGGTATAAGTTCTCTCGCAGCAACATGAATAAGGTTTCCATGTGTCTGGCATTTAAGACATGCTTTTGCAAATTGAATAGCATCTTTCTCCATGGTAGGTTAATAATAGCCTACTCTAAGCATTTTATTAGCTAATGAAAAGCCATTCGAGTATGATCCATATACACCTTTGTGGACATCTTTTAATGCTAGATCAGACTCTTTGAGTTCTAAACACCAAAGAAGTGTACCATTGAGACTGCATTGATATAGGTTGTTAGTTATGAGGACGTAATGCGATGTTGTCCTAATCAGGGATATTTTCTCATTTCTAGATAGATTGGTGAGAATGGTTTGGTCAGAAAGGTAAGAAATGATATTGGCATATCGAGATTGATCTGGGGTATTCAAGGCACATATTACCTGGTATTCAGGGTTAGCAAAGGTAGGATAGGATATTTCTTCCACCAAGAAGTCATAGAGAAATTGATGCTCCTCTAGTGGTAACATGGATGCCAAGGTAGCCATAGCATCCACAGCCTTATTCTCTAATCTTGGTATCTATTGGAAGGTGACAAAGACAAAGTACTTCTTCAGATCATCAACTAGTTTCTTGTAGGGCATCAACTTTTCATCTTTTGTTTGATACTCCCCATTGAATTGATTGATAATTAGTTGGGAGTCACCATACACATGTAACTCAATGATCTTCCATTCCATGGCTAGCTTGAGGCCGTTGACCAATGCTTCATATTATGAGATATGGTTAGTGCATGGAAACATCAATTTGTAAGATTTGGGAATCTCGTATCCTTGTGGAGTTATGAAGAGAACCCCTACTCCAGATCCTTGTTGAGTAAATGAACTATCAAAGTACAGCTTCCATGAATGTTCAGTGAGATGCATGATTGTTTCATCAGGAAATTCAATTAGTAAAGGTTCATCATCCTAGAAAGGTGAATTAGCCAATTGATTTGCAAGTACCTATCCTTTGATAGCTCTCCATTCAACATATTCAATATCAAACTCACTTAGAATTAAGACGCATTTTACCAAATGTCTTGTTAATATTGTTCTGCTCAAAAGATACTTTAGAGGATCGATCTTAGCAATGAGCTTTACTGTATGAGAGAGCATGTAGTGTCTCAATTTTTGTGATGCAAAGATGACTACTAAGCATTCTTTTTCAATAATGCTATAATTGAGCTCATAAGTGACTAGTGTTCTACTAATGTAGTATACAACTCTTTCTTTCTTTGTTTCGTCCTCTTGTGCTAGCAATACTCCTAGGGATGTAGCTGTTGCTAAAATGTATAGGAGTAAGGGTTTTCCATGAATAGGCACAATAAGAATAGGTGGAGCAGCTAGGTACCCCTTCAATTCTCTGAAGTTTGCTTCACTGTGTTCATCCCACTTGAATGTAACCCCTTTATGTAGTAGCTTAGTAAAGGGTTGTGCCTTATCAACAATTTGGGACATGAATCTCCTGATAGACTGGAGTCTCCTTTGTAGCATCATCATTTGACTGATGTTACATGGAGGAGTCATCTCTAGAATAGCTTTTACCTTTGCAGGATCTACCTTGATTCCCTTTGCTGATACTATGAATCCTAGGAGCTTGCCTGATTGGACCCCAAAGGCACATTTTTTCAGGTTGAGCCTGAGTTGGAACTATTCCATTTGATCCAATATCTTTCTTAGGTCAGAAATGTGAGTACCTCTCTCCTTAGATTTAGCCAATGTGTCATCGACATAGTCCTCCATGTTCTTGTCCATCATGTCATGGAATATTATTGTCATAGCTCTTTGATATGTTGCACTGGCATTCTTTAACCCAAATGGCATGACGTTCTAGCAAAATGTGCCCCATGTGCATGTGAATGTAGTTTTCTCTTGATCCTCAGGGGCGATCTTGATTTGATTATAGCTGGAGAATCCATCCATTAATGAATACATCTGAAAGCCAGCTGTAAGGTCTATGATCATGTCAACATTTGGTAGAGGGAAGTCATCCTTCGGACATGCTTTGTTGAGGTCTCTGAATTCCATACAGATCCTGATAGATTTATTAGATTTAGAAATGGGAACCACATTGGAGATCCATGCTGCATAGGCAATGACTCGAATAAATCTAGGTTTCAACAAATTTTCTAATTCTGCTTTTACCAATAATGCAACATGAGGATGCATCATTCTAAGTTTTTGTTTCACGGGCTTGATCCCAGAAGCTATAGATAAGTGGTGCATGATGAGATTAGGATCTAGCCCTAGCATATCAGTGTAAGACCATGCAAAGTTGATCTTCTTCTCTTTTAGGAACTCTGTGAACTGTACCTTCTCTTCTTCTGATAAAGATTGTGCTAGATGAACTATTTGAGGATTTTCAATGGTGCCCAAGTTTACTGGCTGTGTTGGTTCAATCAATACCAAAGATCTTTCCTGAAAGTGTTCAGGGAGGATATCAAGAGTCTCATCCTTTGGTGCCTCTAAGAGGTTTTCACCATTGGATACATCTTCTTTCTTTACTTTTTTGGGATTTGATACTGCCACGGAGTGGTTTTCACCATCAATCCGCTTTTTCTTTTTATTTTTCAGTTTGTGACTAAGAAACTTTATATCCTCCTGTGACATGTTCTCACTCCTTACATTGGTGGAAGAAGGGTAAGGTTTACAAGCATTAAGATAACAAGCTAGGGAGTGGTCATTGGAAAAGTCAAGGATAGGAATAGGATCTGTTTCAGTCCAATCAATTAGGTCTGGAAGTACCAATTTTAGGGAGTCATATTTTGGGAAGATAAGCATCGTGTTAGTATCAAAACCATTAATAGACATGACACGGTCTGTTAAGTTAATATATTTGATGTTTAGATCAATAAGAGTAAGATCATTGTTAAAAGGGTGATTGTCAGTCATATATGGATCAAACTCTAGTGACTCATCAGTAGAAATCTCATCATCATCCCTTTGCAAAAGGAGGCTTCTTTCTTTTAGCCTATGAAATTCTCATAAACTTATGTATTCACCAGTGTCTGCATCAATGATCAGGGGAATGAACTCTTCTTCTACTTCAGGAGGATCAGTATTATTGAAAGGAGTGTTTGGTCATTTACTAGGAGCTAAGGAAGCTGCAAACATGTGAATTGTTTCTATTCCAATATCTTTAGAGGCAATAGATAACTGATCCCACTCATAGTCATGAGAGTCTGTGACATCATCATCAGATCTATTTAAATATTCAGCAATGTTTATTTGATGGAATCGGTTAGCTGCTTGTAGATCAAAGTGAGGTAGATTGAGGACATGTGAAATTGTGACCAATTGCCCCCAGTTAGGATGTAGATTCTGTGGCCGGGGTTCCTCTTGAGTGATTGTTGCTATGGTGTCTCCTACCTCTTGAATGGGAGGTTGTGCTAGTAAAGGAGTGTGAAGATCCTGTGGTACCTCAAAGCTAGGTACATAGCATTCTCCTTGATATT
>MU226540.1:484575-494834 GCA_018584345.1 Thuja plicata
TCTCCCATCCAATCCATCTCTCCATCTCCACCATTCCTTGGTTCTCCCTTGTCATTGGTCCGAATCCCATTCTATCAAATTCATATTCATCCATTACTATCTTATCTTCCTCATCCATTCTATATATTTCCTAATCCAATCCATTCCTCTTTCATTCTATCTATCTTCTAATCCAATCTATTTCTCTTCCATTTCTATCTATCTTATCTTCGAATTCTCTCATATTCTCCAATTCCTCTTATCTTCCTCTCCTCCCATATATTTATTCATCCTTCCCACTTGCAATAATCTTATCTTCCTCTTCCATTCTATCTATCTTCTAATCCAACCCATTCCTCTTCCATTCTATCTATCTTCTAATCCAATCCATTCCTCCTCAATTCTATCTATTTTCTAATCTAATCCATTCCTCTCCCATTCTATCTTCTAATCTAATCCATTCTATTTATCTTATATTCCAATTAATTTATCTTCTTCCAATTCAATTCTATCCCATCCATTCCTCTTCTAATCTAATTCCTTCCTCTTCTATCTAATTCCTCTTATCTTCCAATCTCATTCCATCTAATTCCTCTTCTTATAAAATCTCATTCCTGCATGACTGAGCTTACCCCAGCAACACTGAGCTTTATTCTAGACATAGTGACTGCAAAAGTTTCTAACAAATCAGTAGACAAATTGACTTTCCTCATTTTGTTCTATTCACAAGAAATTGTCATCAAATTCTCATTTCAATCAATCAATCTTTTGCCCATCAGGATGCATCCTTCCAGTGTCAGCTTTTCTATCAATTATCACATCAAATTTGTTCATGGCAAGAAAATCTGGACTGAATGACCACTTGGTTAGGATGTCTTTTTGTTGATTTTATCTTGTGTTTCAATGTGGCCTTCTCGTGACAGCCTCGATCTTTTATATATTGGTTCATTATGATGAGTACATAGTGGAATACGTGTCATTTGTGGTATGATCTTCTTGTCATAGTTTGTTAGTGCATTTATGTTTTGATATTTGGTTATGACTATGTATGCCTCACTAGGGGTAGGATTCATGTATCTCAAATCACTCACAAGATCTGGATGTACTACGTCTCCTCATGAGTCACATTTCATAGCTCTCATCATACCTGATATCTCGCATTCTTATTCCTAACAACCTATTTGTTCGAGAGTCTAGTCCATGCAAAGGAACCATGTCACTTGTGTTTTCTAGCACATGGTGCATAACTCCTTTTACAATATCAAACTAGGGTGTGCTCTCCAACATTAACATGGTATAAATCCCACTGTCATCATGTAGTTAGGATTGCATTTTAGCTAGGTCATATTGCACTTTGCATTTTTCTCTTGGAAAGGTTTCTATTTATTCCCCCATCCCGATTGGGGAATCATGTCCCTGATCTAGCCTAATTTTACCCCCCCTCAAAGGACGTGTCTTGCAACAAAACCTAATTTCCCCCTTTTCTCTCTTCTTCCTCTCCTCTGCCTTTTTTCGAGAAAATTCCACAAAAAATATTTTTTCTGTTATTTTCTCGAGGGGGCATCATCTCATCTCCCAGCATAATTAATTTTCTCTCTCGGGCATCTTATTTTGTTTTCTTTGACGTGACACCACTTTCGACACCGCATTAAAGATGGGCAAAATGTAGACCTCCAAAATTGTCCTTATATTAATTTAATTAATATTCCCATAACATTATAGTTAATTTTGATTAACTATATTCTTCTATCTATTTAATTTATTTATTTAATTAAATATGATTCACCTTCATAATATTTAAATCTTAAATTTAGATATTATTTCCCCTTTAAATGTATTAAATCTTATTTATATATATTTCCTTCATTTACCCGTTTTAAATAAATTTATAATTTATTTATTCCTTCACATGACTTAAATTCTACTAAACTATAATTAATCTAAATTTTAAATTTGGATTAAACTAATTTGAACCTAGATCCTACCCTACCTCACATCACTCTCACCAAATAAACCTATTCACTAATTAACTAAGGTTAATTAGGCTAATTTCTTGATTCCTACACCAATTAGTCCTAATTATTTGCTCACACATGTGTGAGGAAATTTCCAAAAATTGTCTTTTCCAAATAATCCTTATTTGGTGCCAACAAGGTTTCTTACACCCAAGATGACACCTTCTTAAACTTTCTAAAAGTGTTTCATTGGACTAAAACACATGTACACATTGACCCATCACATCTAAAGTTGCTCACACATGTGTGAGAAAAGTGGGCCTCTTGGATGGCTTATGTATCCCTCATGTGGCACCTATCTGGATGCCACATGAGCTCCACCTCATCCAATCCCTCTCTCTCTTCCAAAAAATCTATAAATAGAGGCCATTGTCAAGAACAAATCATCTCCCTTTTATGCATTGTTATCATGTTAAAATAGCTTTAGAATTCTTAGTTCATTTTTATGTTCATGCTCTTGTTCATTATTGAATCTAGATATTACATGCTAGAGATAATTTCAAATAAATCTAGTCTTGTTTATCTCTTGCATATCATCCTAGTGTAATATTTGCATTTTCATCATCATCTTGTTGAATAACTTGAGACAAGTTCTTCATACTTGTTCTTGAGTTCTTCATCACGTCCATTAGTTTGCATTGTAGGTTTCAATCCATAGCATGCAAGCAATCAAAGTGGGATTTTGATATTGTGTTGGGAGAGCACACCCACATAACATCTCTAAGAGAAAATCAACAAGGCATTGGGTGCCCTTGTTCAACTCATCGGAGGTTATGATGGAAATCTTATTTTTAGAGTATGTTCTTAGATATGTTAATGTAGTTTATTGATGTTTATCTCTAATGTTTGCATGTTTGAGCTTGCTCCCAATAGGTAGGTTTATAGCATATACACTTCTTTGGATTGGTGATGTTGTCCCAAAGTGTGACTTCATCCTCTATTGGCCAATTGAAACCTTGTATACTCTGTAACTGTTGGAGATTTGCTTCTGTGTAAATAGTTGATTGTATGTTTGTCATTGATGAGAACATATACTATACAACAGTGAAATGTATTCACCTTTTAGTATGGATATGAGGAAGACTTGTGCGGTTGTTTTTATGTTTTAGACATAGTTACTATACCATGTACATACATGCAGATTCAAATGTTCAGTAACAATTGAGTTATGTTACTCTGTTTACCAGAAACAGTTTCAAAAGATTGTTCTTAGAAAGTCGACAATAATTTTATTGATTCTTTAGTTGCATCTATCTATGGGATAGGTGTGTTTAGATTCATGTTTAGTTAGGAGTTTACGACAATTAACAAAAGGCACTAATCATGTTTTATCTAAAGCATGACATTTGGGTAATTTTGGTGGAGCCGACTTTGTGAAATGATGCGTCTATTCAATTTCAGTTGCACGGTTCTAATTATGTTACGCACTTGGTTTGGATGAATAAAGAAGCATTGAAGGGATTCATAAAGCCGACAAAGATCATATCTTTTGGATAAGATACTTATATTAGTTTATTTAAATATCACAAAGTGTGAATCAAAAGAAAAGAAACAAAAAAAGGACAGAACAAAATGCTGATTGTTTTGGGACACTAAAGCCATTTCATTTATCAGATAAAGATCTATGTGAATAAGTAGAGAGTATATAAAATTCATTGGAATAGATCAAGAAAATAGGTCTACACAACAGTTCATTGTCAAATATAGTGTATATCTATTTTACAGAAGGTTGCAACCTTCACCATATTATGCAGTGAGCTTTTGGATAGTGAGTCCTCACCTCTAACATGGTTATTTGTAAAAGACTCCTAAAAGGGTTTGACCCTTAACCAGGTCACTGTACGTATTGCTTTGTAAAGATCAACTCCTAATAGGGTTGTAAGATCTTCTAATAGGGATTATTATACTCAAGTATAGTTCTTTGTGGGTGCTAATTCCCATCGGGTTTTTTTTATCTAGTTTGGTTTCCCCGTAACCAAAATTGTGGTGTTCTATTTTGTGTTATCTTAAATGTGTATGTGCTTATGATATTCTATAATTAATTGGAGAAAATAATTTAAGTTGCTGATAACTTATTCACCCCCCCTCTTAGTTATCCCTTGGGACTATTCCAACAATTGGTATCAGAGCCAAGTACCTTGGAGAGAAAGCCTAACAACTTAAGGTAGATCAAATGGCATACTTTAGGAAAGAGAGTCCTAAATTTGATGGAGAGAATTATCTTAACTAGAAGAACAAAATGATAACACATCTTCAGTGCATTTTTTTTGAGATTTATGAGATTGCTACTCGTGCAATTGATGTTCCCACCTTGAAGGACCTTGAAAAAGAAAATTCTACAAATAAACAAAAGGAAGTATTCACCCAAAATTCAATTGCCAAAGATGACCTAATAAGTGCCCTTTCTGATAGTGAATTTTGTGAGATCAAGAAGGCAGACAAAGCATATTCAATTTGGAAATACCTAGAAGACATGTTTGAAGGAGACATCCAAGCCAAGAATGCGTGCAAAATGACATGGAAGAAAAGATAAAACAATTTAGAGATGCTACCTGAAGAAAACATCAGAGCTTACAATCAGAGGATTAATGAAGTAGTCTTAGGAATCAGGAACAACGGTGGAGAATTTTATGAGGATGATATAATGGACAAAACAATGATCACATTGACAGTAGATTATGAAAGAAAGATAAACATCTTGGATGAAACCATGCAATTCTCAAAGGACTTCATAAGAGAAACCTTGATTAGTAAAATATCAGCATTTGAGATATCAAGATTGAAGACAAAACCTAAAATGGAAACATCTTTCAAAGCCTCAGTCCATGGTAACAAATCCTTAAACATTAGTAGTAATGTTGAGAAAGAAGTTGATACAGAACTAGAAGAAATCATTTCTATGATAGCTAAGAAGGAAAGATAAGGTAAAGGAAAATATGAAGGACAACTATCATTCAAATGTTTTTCATGTAACAAAGCTGGCCACTTTGCATCCAAGTGTCCTACAAGAGTCAAGAAGTATAGATTAGATTACAAACCCAAATATAATAAGGAATGATATCATGCTGAGGATGGTGTAATTGATGATGAATCAGGAGAAGATGAAATTGGATTTGTTGCAATTAAGGATAATGAAAAAATGATTGATCAAATAGAAATTGAAGATGAAAAGAAAGCATAAGAATTGGCTTTAGTATCACAAACTGTCATCAGAACAGACTGGATCATAGAAAATGGGTGTTCACATCACATGATAGGAGACAAAGACATATTTGTACATCTAGACAAGTACAAAGGTGGCATGATTAGATTTGGAGATAACACTCCCAAACTTATCATAGGCAGAGGATCTATCACCTTAGATGGAAAGAAAAAGACAGATGATGTTCTTTATGTTGATGATTTGCATCATAACTTATTAAGTGTTGGACATTTGCTAGATAAAGGATATCAATTGGAATTCAAAAACAACAGATACATTATTAACAACAAAGATAGAGACATGATTGCATCAGGATCAAAAACCAAAGCTAATGTTTTTCAGCTTAACTTTTAAGTAAGTTGTTTATTTGCAAAAGTGGATGACAATTGGCTATGGTACAAGAGACTTTGTCATATCAATTTTGACAACATAGTGAAGATAAGTAATGTAAAGGCAATAAGAGACCTTCCAAGTATTGAAAGAGTAGTTGATACTATGTGCAAGGAATGTGTGATGGGGAAGCATGTGAGGACCTCATTTAGAAGAAAATAGAACTCCGCAGAGAACAAATTAGATCTAATACATACAAACTTATGTGGACTTACTCAAACAAGATCATACTATGGTGAAATATTGGAAGCTATAAAGTTATTTTTAGCCTATGCTCAAGAACTTCAAAGTATATCAGATGGATGTCAAATAAACTTTCCTAAATGGTGACTTAAAGGAAGAACTCTACATAGAGCAGCCTAAAGGATTCAAACTTTAAGACAAACCAGACATGGTATGCAGACTAAAGAAAGCCCTCTATGGACTTAAATAGACCCCAAGAGCATGGTATGAGAGATTGTAATAGATTCATTAGAGAGACATCTGAAGGTGTACTACTTGTTGCTATCTTTGTTGATCACATTATTTTTGGAGGTAATGACAAGCTTAGTGTAGAATTTGCAAGAGAGATGTAGAGCGAATTTGAAATGAGCATGATTGGACCTATCAAATACTTTTTTGGATTAAATGTAAAACAAAAAAACAAAGGCATATTCATAAATCTGTCTAAATATGTGAAGGAGATATTAAATACTTTCAAGATGGAATATTGCAAGCCAGTAAGCACCCCCATGATAATAGGAAGCAAGCTTTCTAAAGATGACAATTCCACAACAGTTGACAAGACACTATACAAGTCTATGATTGGAAAACTTATATATCTCACTCAATCTAGACATGATATTTCTAATGCAGTTGCCGTTGTTGGAAGATTTGCAGTTGAACCTAAACAAAATCACTTAATGGCAATAAAAAGAATACTCAGATACTTAAAGGGAACTTTAGACTATGGTTTATGGTATCCTAACATACAGAATGTATAACTTCATGTGTATACTGATGCTTATTGGGTAGGTTGTGTTGATGATAGAAAGAGTACCTTAGGAGGAGTAGTATTCCTTGGAGACAGATTGGTCACCTGGACAAGAAAGAAGCATAATTGTATTTCTTAGTCAATAGCTGAAGCAGAATATGTAGCAGCGACATTGAATTGTTCTACAATTGTTTGGATCAAACAAATGATAAAAGACTTTGGAATTTAGATTGATTATGCTATTGTTATTCACTATGATAACACTAGCACTATCAATATGTCAAAGAACACTATGATGCATGCACAGACAAAAAACATTGAAATAAAATATCATTTTTTAAGAGAAAAAGTTGCAGACAAAGAAGTAAAGTTGGATTATGTGAGCACTAAACAATAGTTAGCAGATGTTTTTACAAAAACTTTATCAAAAGATACTTTTAAGTATCTCAGGGAGAAGCTGGGAGTAATTCCCTTTACCGAGTCTGATTAAAATTTGCAGCAAAAGCATCAGTCCTTGGTGACTAACGAATGGTTGACTACTCTACTTCTGGAGTAGTACCTATGCTTAATGGTATTTGGCACCCTTTTTCCATTGATGTCAAAGGGGGAGTATATAGTAAGGGGGAGTATATACTCTGGGGGAGTATATATTCATGAAAATAAAAACATAGTCAGAGGAGCTACATCAGTGAAGAGGAACCTTTGATGAGGATATTGAGAAGATTGTAAAAAAAAAAGAAGACACTTTTGGATTGATGGTGTTTTTAATCATATGTTGCCATCAATGTCAAACGAGGAGATTGTTGGAGATTTTCTTCTGTGCAAATAGTTGAATGTATGTTTTTCATTGATGACAACATATAGTATACAATAGAGAACTGTATTCACCTTTCAGTATGGATATGAGGAAGACTTGCATGGTTGTTTTTATGTTTCATACATAGTTACTATACCATGTACATACACGCAGATTTAGATGTTCAGTAACAGTTGAGCTATGTTACTCTGCTTACCAGACACAGTTTTAGAAGATTGTTCTCAGAAAGCCGACAGTAATTTTATTGATTCTTCAGTTGCGTCTATCTATGGGATATGCATGTTCACATTCATGTTTAGTTATGAGTTTATGACAATTAACAAAAGGCTCTAATCGTGTTTCATCTAAAGCATGATGTTTGGGTAATTTTAGTAGAGCCAACTTTGTGAAGCGATGCATCTATTCAGTTTGAGTTGCGTGGTTCTAATTATGTTGTGTGCTTGGTTTGGATGACTAAAGAAGCATTGAAGGGATTCCTAAAGCTAAAAAAGATCATATCATTTGGAGAAGATACTTATAGTAGTTCATTTAAAGATCACAAAGTGTGAATGAAAAGAAAAGAAACAAAAAAAGAAAAACACAGAATACTGATTGTTTTGGGACAGTAAAGCCATTTCGTTCATCAGATAAAGATCTATGTGAAGAATCAAAGAGTATATACAATTCATTAGAACTGATTGATGTTAATATCTAAGTTCTTTTTGATCATTTAGTGTCCACACTTAGTCATTTATTCAGGTAGTTTTGGTCGGCTACCACTGTGGCCGAGCTAAAATAGTATAGGCCAAGCTACCCGACAAGTCACTACCGAGCATAAAAGATCATAGATGCTGAGTTATCTGACAATTCAGTGCCAAGCACCAGAGACTTAAGTGCTGAGCAAGAAAATTTTGCATACATGTCAGATATGACACAAACTTTAAGGTAATATGTTTGGGTTGACTTATGAGTGTTTTGGGCCAGCATATGTGGAGCATTTAATATTCTTTACAGAGTTAATTACACATTTAATTATTTTATCCTATGGATGGAATGTAGCCTATGAGAAAATTAGAATGCCTAGGAGGCATAAGTTTTATTTTTGATCGTTGATCTAGATCTATTCGCAAAATTTGAAGAGTATAATAAGATTGCTTCTTACCCTAATTATGTGTGAGCGATTGGAGAGCACCGAGAGAAGGTGTATACATACATGATAGATGTGTGAAAGGTTGTATCGTCAAGAAGCATAGATCTAGCAGAGAAGAAGAGAAGTGAGTAGCAGCGTAAGGATATATCAGATTAGAAGATTAGAAAAGGTATTATAAAGAGGAGACCCATTATCAGCATCAGAGTGCATATCGAAGGATCATATCTTGAGACATTCTAACAACTATATCAGATGAAATCTCTTAACAGAGTGGTTCTAGTAGACCTTTCTAAATCTCTTAGCAGAGTGCTTACTTTACTGTAAGTTGAAATCCTTTCACAAGGTAGATTGTAATGATCTAAAGCTCTTAATCAGGTAGACCTTTAACCAGGTAGATTGCATATTGTAATCAAACTCTTGTAGCCCTAACAAGAACACTTTATTGTTGGAGTAGTGAAGAATTTGTGGGTGTCATCCCCACCCCATTTTTACCTATTTGGGTTTCTGGGTTACCAAGTTCTATGTATTGTGTTATTCATTTACTATCATGGATGCTACTAGATGTTAGATTGATTACATATTTATATGATTGTCTATCAGTTTGTTTTAAAGTGATTAAAGTTAAAGATCTGATTCACCCCCCTCTCAGTATCTAGCTTTCCCAATACTATATTTATAACAAGTGGTATTAGATCTTTGTTCTCCTACAAAAGGTTTTAATCATCTTGAGAGCACAGATCTGGAGATGGATATTTACAGATTGGGTAAAGTCATTGAGAATCAAAAGATTTAAATTCAGCTAGCATTACATTAGCTTGAGATAGCTACACAGGAATTAAGGAAGTCATTGACATCTAGGAAAGATTTGGCCAAATAAATGAATGATACTCATTTTTAGGAAGAAGACACTGTAAATCTATTTTAGAATAGAGATTCTACGAAGAGCAATGCATCAATTGTAGATCTACTAGAAAAGAACAATGCACTATGTGAAGAAGTCAGGAACCTGAAAAGAGAACAAGAAATGCTAACAGTCAGACTATGTGAAGTAGTGGAACACAAGAAGAAAGTTGAAGATGACAAAGCTATGGAAGAAGAAGATAAAAGAGTGATAATTGTTAGACTTGATGAAAGGACATATGATGTGCAAATGATGACAATCAATCAGGTTGACATGGGAAATCAACTGCTACTTGCAAATCAGGAGATACATGGAAATTGTGAATCTGAGATCTGAGGACAATCAATTGAAAGATGATTTGAGATCTGAAAAAGAACTGAATGAAAGGTTGAATAAACCTAATGAAGCTTTGACTCATTTCAAGAATCTGATGGAAGCATCAAGAAGACCAAAAGATTCTTCTGGATTAGGTCACACTAAAGCAAAGACATCTACTGAGAAAGGAGAGTCATCAAAGACTGGTGAAAAGAGGAACGCAAAGACAAAGAGAAATAAACCTGTATGCCACCACTATGGAAAACCAGGACACATTGAAAACATTTGCCAAAGCAAGAATGGTAAGTCCAATCCTAAACCTAAGTTCAATGGTTATTGCTTTAACTGTAAGAAATTTGGACATAAAGCACATAAATGTTGGGTTAAGGCTAATGATGCACCTCCCACATCAAGAATCAATGGATATTGTTACAATTGTCAAAAATTTGGACATAAGGCACAAGATTGCAGATCTAATGCTAAACAACAATGGACATCAAAGACACAAGTAAAAGCACCAAGAAAAGGCAACACTTAC
>MU226540.1:500051-542523 GCA_018584345.1 Thuja plicata
GATAAAAATCACCTAGGACATTAAATTGATTCAAAGAATTATGCCAAGCAGTAACAGGGTCGTTTGGACATAAATCGAGGGTATGATCACACTTAGGGAAAATAGGGTCTATAGTTGCGACAGACCGTATTCAGGTGGTTACAACCATAACTCCACATTTATTACATAGCTATGTGACGCTGACGTGGGCCTGACAGCTCACTTTCCGCCCACATCTTCTAATGGTTAGTTTTCTAGATCTCGGGTCTCTTTTCTTCATTTGACCCACATCTTGCTTCCGTTAAGTATGTTGAAACCCTCAGACTTAGATAATGGTTAATCTCGTAAGTCTGCATTATATATATACTTTTCAAGATTTTGAACCCAAACTAACTTTTCAGGAAAAAGACGCACCTCGGTGGTAAGATCTCTGGATCCCAGAGTAATATTTATCTATGAATTCTAATGGTCACCTTGCCTTGCAAGTTTTCAAAGCAATGTACCTTCACTATGTCTGAGGCTTCCACATCTTCACCACCTGGGAGTCCAGAACTCCCCTCCATGGTGGTCACCAGGTTAGCTGTCAGATCCAAAATTGAGAGGGCCTTTGAAAAATTGCCCCTCAACATGAAATATCTGAAGGAAAATGCTATTATGGGATCGAAGATTGAGTCCCAAGTTTAGTTAATTACCGACACCAGCATCGGGATGTGGGCTGAGATGTAGGCCCTAGTTAAGATAATGTTCATTCAACGACAGTCCGGGGATCCGTTGGTGATCAACATTGGGGATTCTGGGATCCTGAAGGCCACTTGTTTCCCATGCTCAGTGTAGGCCCCAAAGTTGATTCTCACCCTTGCAGCACATTACAACTCCTCCATCTAGGCCATCATGCTTGCTGCCCCGGTCTTGACTAGATATCCCACCCCCACGGTGTCCCTTCATGCCGCAACTTTTCGGGTAGGTTTGGGGATTCCTCAGTTTGATGACCCAACTGTCATTACTAGATCTGATGCCTTAGGGAAATTTTGGTAGCTAGAGGTCACAGCCTCACAATATATGAAAACCCATTGGCTGAAGACCCCGAAGAGGGACCCGAAGAAAATGAAATTAGAGATCCCCCGATCTGAGTTTAAAGAAAGTATACAGATGAGGATTATAGCACTATGCTAGATCTTCGGGCAACCCCATGCCTGAGAGTTCTTAGGGTGGATGTACTACTTTTTGCTTGGCATCTCCACCGGCGAGCAATACTTTGATTGGGCCACCATCATTTCCAATCATGTAGACTCTCATTTCCATCAGGTGGCTTAGAACTGCAAATTATATATGACCTCTTATGTTCTCTGCGCCTTAGCACAACAACGACCAGTCACTAACAGGCTGCTCACATCAGGTGTACTTGGGATCAGCCTAGGTCAAAAGGCTCCCTGGGATTATTTCCCACAAATTAAATGGGAGGCTAGTTTCCCCAGCTTCTGTCGTGTGAACGATGCCTTCGTCTACTACAATCTGCTCACGCCTACCTAGGATGTAGGGTACCACCTCTCTAAGGAGGCAATGGATCTGGTCAAAATTTATGGCCATTACTACATCCAATTCTAGCAACATACCTACATAAGGATAACCGGATTCTCTAGGAAACCTTACTTGTTGCCCAAACATTATAGGAACAAGATAATTCTCTTAGAATATTGCAGACAATGATGGAGTTGCATGCCTTATACGTTTTAAAGAAGGTGATGAATGTTCCATTCTCAATCACTTGTGGGAATTACTCGTGTAGTATGGCCACTGCCAAGGAGGCAGACAACAAACTCAAGAGCCTAAAATTGGCAGAGTTCTATCTAGCACGAAATAAATTTGATCTGCTTGGAAAAATTGCATTGGCACTTCCTCGGGCATCAGAGCCCCATCGATTTCACATGGAAGACTTCTGGGAAGATTTCCAGGATAATGTTGAAGTCTAGAGCTAGCATTACGTCTGGATGACCATGGGGATGATGGAAAGATTGAAGCTCCAGAAATTTCCAGATGACTTCTCAGAAACTGGACCCACAGTAGATCCCCAGTATAAGGCAAAGGGGATTGACAAGATGGCCCTCCCACTGGTAGACTAGAATTCCCAGGAGGGGCTTACCATTAAGGAAATTTCTCGTAATGTGGTCGAGAATAGCCATGAATACTTTAAGAGGGTATGCCTTGGGAGCACTCACAGAGTTGGCCTGACGGTACAAAAGCTGACTTTTAGAGCCGGAACCTCTTCACAGGGAGAGGATAGAGGAAAGAGAATAATGGAAATTCCAACCTTATAGGAGACCCCCATAAAAGAACAACTAAAACAATCGATAGCGGTCTCCCAACAGATGAGGGAGAAATTAATTACATGGCTAGCCACTCTAGTGCTCATGACCGGACCTGTCCATCCTCCCTCTTTCCCTTCACTAGCAGCATTAATGGTCAGGGCAACAGGAATGGATGCAGAAGAGGAGAAAGTAGTCCTAAGGGATGCAGGGCCTCCTTTGGTTACCAAGCAAAAGAAAAGGCTCAATCCAAAGCCAAAGAGAGAATCAGAGCTTGGGATGCCACAAATCCCACAAGTAGAAATCATTTCTTCTGACTCCTTGGAACCAGAGAAAGAACTAGATCACGCTCATGTCCTGGTGAATCCTCCACCTCAAGAAGAATTTGATGATGTATTCAGGGCTGATGAGTTTGGGAATTTGCAGGGAGATATCGTACAACTGATAGAGGAAATTTACGCATAGGAGGAAGCTCCAGAACAGGAACCTGCATAGGAGTAGGAGGTACAAATAGAAGAGGAAAAATGGATAGAGCAAGAGATTGCCTCCGAAGTTCCAAAAATATAGGATATGGGAGTTTTAGGCCAACAAAAGCAAAATGAACAAATGGCATCTGTTGGGGAAACTGGACCCACGGGAACAACCATGACCCCAACTGCCATGTTCCAAATGCCACTCCCAAAGGAAACATTTGAGGAGGTAATCACTGTGGCCCAAACATTGAATCTCGGCCCATTGCCTCCCCCACTACCAAAAGATGTACCAGTAGAAGAAGACACCCCAACAAGAGAGGCTGAAGAAGAACAACAATAGGATGAAAAAGAAAACCCCGAGGGAACCAATGAGGACCCAAATATTACTAAGTATGTAGATAGTGGGGCCAACATCGCCGATGAATCAAAAGATACAAGGAAGGAGCCAGAAGAGGCTCATACTATTGAAGGGGCACAACAAGATTCTGGGGAGAAGTCACAAGAGCAAATTTTGGCTGCAAAGCCACCCCTACTGCCATAGTGGTTGGTGGAATCTTGAAAGAGAAAGGCCCCATCAACACCCAAAACCCATCTTTCTTTGATGGAGATGATGGCTCAGGTGCAAAATCTGCCTAAGGCTAAGAAAGCCCGGACAGTCCACACTCTTTGAACCAAGCCGCGTGGAGAAATTGTCGCAGTAATCATGACACCTTCCCCAAAAGCAGATGAGGCAATGGTTGAGGGTGAAGATTATAATATCACAGAAGTGTCATTGGGGAAGAGAGGAAAATAGGGTGAATTGGACTTGTTGAAAGAAGCAGCCAAGGTAGTGGAGGCTCTCTACGCAAAAGATGCTCAAAAGTTCAAAGCAGAAAAGGAGAAAAATGCAAACCTCATGGGGTTGCTAATTGAGCTAGCCCATCACATTAACATTATTCCTTCGGGGGCCCCTACATCAGATGCACCCCTTCTACAGAGTGATATAGACTCATTTCAGGTGATGAAGAAGAAGGCCCAAGTGGTTGATGAATGGGTTGCCTTGCAGTTGGGAAACGTCTGGTACTTCCTGGTGTCCACACTCCCACATTTATATGTGGCCTGCCACATCTTACACCAAGCCAAAACCACCATCAACATATGGGAGGGAGACATCGAGAATTATGAGGCATGGAAGGTTGAGTTAGAAGAACTCATCGGCCTCAGAGAGGAGATTGTCTCCGAGTCTGGAATTTTAGGAGAAGATTCATTTGATTTTGTAAAGACCCAACACTCCAGACTTGACCTCACATTAGGGGTAATCAAGAAAATGGTGGGGACTCTATGTGATAAGGTCAATGCAGTCCAATATTCTTTCAATTTATACAACTATTTTGTTTTGAAGGTCTTCGGAGCTCATCCGTTTAGCACTGACACATGCACGCTGGAGGAATATGTTTTGGGGAAGTTTGATGAATTAATGGAATCAAGGTATCAATCCTTGGAGGGGATAGATGGAGCTAAAATGACATGAATAAATTGCATGATACTCAGTGGTCATGATGTAGCAAAGATGGTTGAAGAATTTAAGAACAATATTCTGGACCTAGGAGAACAGATTGAGGTGGCCAAGTACCGGTGGGCTGGCCTTAAAGATGTCGATGAAGATGGAATTTCTCATCTCCTCCAGATCTTTAATGACAGTAAACAATAGAGATTCTCTGGGAGCTAGAGAAAACTCAGGGAAAATGTTTTGAATTCTTTATTCCTTCAGAACACAAGTTCCCGGATCTCAGAATTCCAGATCCTACATTTTGTATTGTTTAAGTGACCCTTGTCCCGGTCCCCAAGTCTGACCGATCACTTTCAAGGTAGTTAATAAAAGTTGCCAAAAGGTGGGTAGCAGTTAATTAAGGTTTTTAGAAGGTGGGTGAACTGCATCAAGGCACGTCAGATCAAAAAGAGGTTTCTAACATATGGTCTTCCCAAGGCGCCGCTTCAGAGATGCACCTGGCGCATTGGAGAAAGGGTGCTGCTTTTCCCATTTATGAGGCATGTAGCCTCGATCTCTGGGGGATTATATTTCTTCTTTCTCCTTCTTGGCTCTCTTCTTGAGGCTAATTCTTCCACTCCATCCTCCTTGTCTTATTCTTCTAACATGACAGGCCTTTTCCATGTCTAGGTCTTTTATAGAGTGGTGCAGGTAGTACTAGCCACCGGATAATGTATTTTATTGTCAAGTGTAACATAAGTTAGGGTTGGGGTTAGATCAAAACATGTGTATAAATAATAAGTTTGAATTCATTCCAAGGGTCAACAAAATTGATGATTTTGCAGTCCATAGTTAATAGGAATTTGGTTTTTTCTCAGTTCTTAGTTGCAGAGCTTGATGCTCCATAGTTCCTAAGCTTTTAGTAGCTAGATGCTCCCCTGGAGCCATCATTGTACCATGTACCAGTGCTTTCTAGAAGAGATGTTAATGAAGGAAGAATTCTCTCAATGATGTTGTTGGCATTCTATCTTCTAGGTTAACGGTATTTTATGCTTTGCATTCTTCATGTCCTTTGCTCTGATACTTAAAGTAGATTAACGACCTCCTTTCCTTTGCTACTGATAAAATATGAACTGATGGTTGTATATTTCTTCGGTATTTAGTGTAGTATGTTAGAGCATTGTTGATGTCTTGAACGTTTAGTATAACTATAGGTAGATGAAATATTTCTAACTCTGTAGTATCTTTTTCATTTTATTTGTTAAGTGAGTGTATGCTTGAAGGAAACCCCATTCACCTAAATCCCTGAAGTTGACGAGTTGAAGATAACCAGCTATCCCCCTCAAAAATGGTCACATCTCCCAACTGAGCCCCGCACCATCAAGACCTGACTCTCACATGCTTGGAGGCTCAGGGAATCTTATTTCCCTGGACAACCTTTACAGGTGAAGTTGGCCGGTACCCCGGTACCCGGTGATAACTTACCTCTGTTGGTGGACCCGGTCACAAGAGTCCCATTAACATAGACTTGGCAATGGATAGTCCCATCGACACCACACTGGACAATGTTGGCAATGTGGATGCCGAGGATCAGGATGAGATGGCAGACACAACTATTGAATTTCCTATCAAGGCTACTGAGGTCGATGAAGAGATAAATGAAGAAGAAGGAGCCGAGAAAGAGAAACCAGAAGATCAAGAGGCAAATACTAAAAATCCACCTATTCTAGAGGTTTCTCAGACATTATTAAACAATAGAGACAAAATGGAAGCAACTGGAGACAAACCTAAAGAGAAAGAGGCTATACAAGTGTTGGTAAAACTACCACACTCTGCTTCATCTACCCCTACTGGACCCAAAATAGGGAATGTACCTGACCAGTAGGAAATCTTGATTAAGATGAAGTCAGCAACTGAATTGCTTACTGACAAAGGAAAGGAAATTATTGAAACTAAGCCGGTTGATAGCTCACCTAAGCCCAAAAGGAGGAAGCTACATAAGAAGAAGTCACTAGGACTGAATGTCACATTAGATGAAGTAATTGTGATTCCTAAATGCGATCCTAGGAACTTTTCATACGAGCAGATTCAGACCCTTCAAAAACTTTTGAAGAGGAAGAAGAAACCAGAATAAATGAAGAGAGAACAGAAGCAGAAGCAAGTTCTGCATGACATTAAAGATATTTTTGTAAATACCTTTGATATGAATGATGTAAATGACTGGGCACCTATACTAGAATAGCTAGTTCACATTGTACAAAAGGTGACTGATGAGAATATAGAGGCAAATGACAAACTAATGCAATGGTCTGAGAGAAAGATCGAGAACAAAGTACTAGAGAAGATATCTGTAAAGATAGCTACACAACAGGTTGAACTTTCCTCTCTCATTGAAATTCTAGAAGGAGTCGCAAGCAATGTATTTTCTTTGTACAAAAGACTATGTGATGAATCTTTCTTAACTAAATAAAATCAGCAGTTAATTGAGAAATTGCAACTAGATATTAAGTCAATTGCAAGTTCACTGAGCATGGACACTAGCTCTAGCTCCATTCATTTCAATAAGTTGACTCATACATAGAGGAGGTTAGCCGAGCTTATGGCTGAAGATGGCTGAATCAGGGCAAAATTGATTATGATTCAGGCTAATCTGATACCTCATCTAGAGGTTATGTTGAAAGAACTCGCAGTTACCAGAGAACTGATAAAGAGAGACTCTCATCTCTCTACTATAGAAAGTGTGGTAAGTCTTGCAGCTGAACTAGAAGTTAAGTTGGAAGTTATGAAGTTTGTTAAAGATAGTTGGGACACTTCATTTGCATTGATTCTACAACTTCATAAACAATTTTTGGATAAGTATAAGCTAAACCCACCAGCAATCAGTGACAAAAACAAGGGGGAATTAGGAAACAAAGGAACATATGTGCCGAAGGTATAATATGTTTTGAAGGCATGTATACTATGTATATAATCTATAAGTATGAAGCATAATCAAAGGGGGGAGTACTATATGTACTTAAGAAATATTTGTGGATGTAAAAGAGATGATAACTATTTTTGCCACTAAATATCAAAGGGGAGATTGTTAATCTCTAATTTTTTGTTGATCATTTAGTGTCTGCACTTAGTCATTTATTTAGGCAGTTTTGGTTGGCTACCACTGCGACCGAGCTAAAATAGTATAGGTCAAGCTACCCAGCATGTCACTGTTGAGAGGAATAGATCATAGATGTTGAGCTATCTAGAAATTCAGTGCCAAGCGCCAGAGACTTAAATTTCAAGCAAGACATTTTTGCATACATGTCAGATATGACACAAACTTTAAGGTAATATGTTTGGTCTGAATTATGAGTGTTTTGGGCCAACATATGTGGAGCATTTAATATTCTCTATGGAGTTAATTATACATTTAATTGTTTTATGCTATGCATGGCATGTAGACTATCAGAAAATTGGAATGCCTAGGAGGCATAAGTTTTATTTTTTATCGTTGATCTAGATCTATTCGCCAGATTTGAGGAGTATAATAATATTTCTTCTTACCCTAATTATGTGTGAGTGATTGGAGAGCGCAGAGAGAAGGTGTATACATACATGAGAGATGTGTGAAGGGTTGTATTTTCAAGAAGAATAGATCTAGCAGAGCAGAAGAGAAGTGAGTAGCAGATTAAGGACATACCAGATTAGAAGATCAGAAAAGGTATTATAAAGAGGAGATCCGTTATCAGCATCAGAGCGCATATCAAAGGATCATATCTTGAGATATTCTAACAAGTGTATCAGGTGAAATCTCTTAATAGAGTGGTTCTAGCAGACCTTTCTAAATCTCTTAGCAGAGTGCTTACTTTACTGTAAGTTGAAATCCTTTCATAAGTTAGATTTTAATGATCTAAAGCTCTTAACGGGGAAGACCTTTAACTAGGTAGATTGAATATTGTAATCAAACTCTTATAGCCCTAACAGGCACACTTTATTTTTGCAGTAGTGAAGAATTTGTGGGTGTCATCCCTACCCCAGTTTTACCTATTTGGGTTTCTTGGTTACCAAATTCTGTGTATTGTGTTATTCATTTACTGTCATGGATGCTACTAGACGTTAGATTGATTACATATTTATATGATTGTTGATCAATTTGTTTTAAAGTGATTAAAGTTCAAGATCTTATTCACCTGCCCCCTCTCAATACCTCACTTTCCCAATGCTGTATTTCCAATAATCAAGAAAACAGGTCTACCTAAAAAGTTCATTTTTAGATATAGTGTATATCTATTTTACAAAAGGTTGTAGCCTTCACCATATTAAGAAGTGAGCTTTTGGATAGTGAGTCCTTACCCCTAACAGGGTTATTTGTAAAAGACTCCTAACAGGGTCTGACCCTTAACCAGGTCACTGTACTTATTTCTTTGTAAAGATCAACTCCTAACAGGGTTGTAAGATCTTCTAACATGGATTATTATACTCAAGTACAGTTCTTTGTGGGTGCTAATTACCACTGGGGTTTTTACCTATTTTGGTTTCCCTATAACCAAAATTGTGGTGTTCTATTTCGTGTTATCTTAAATGTGTATGTGCTTATGATATTCTGTAATTAATTGGAGAAAATAATTTAACTTGCTGATAACTGATTCAACCCCCCTCTCAGTTATCCATTGGGACTATTCCAATAGTAACTGCTTCATCTCCCTTTCCCACCTGGCATCGATGATAGCCTTGACATCTATAACAAACTTGACAAAGTTTGTTTCAGCTTTGAACAGTTCATCTAAGGCTTTATTAAATCTGTCCATATCTAGGATATTTTACTTTGTTAGGAATGCCTGTTTCTTAAGAAACAAAAGTGTAAAATAATTTTCTCAATTCCTCAACAGACTTTATCTCATCATTTTATGTTTTAATAGGAGGGATAAACCTACTAAAATCAGGGCCAAACATACTTACCCTTTCTTGAATATGATTGGCTTTTCCTTTGACAAAGGACAACGATGTGCCAATTTGTTCAATCATCTCTCCCACTTGGCATACTGCTTCTGAGAGATTTGTCCTGTGGGGTTGCAATGCCTCTATCCTTTCAAATAAGGACCCCCTTCCTAACCATATATTGAACAATGGGTCCAGAGTTTCTATTTGGCCTTTATCTCTTTCTCTAAATCAAGCAATTTAATGTATGCCTTGTGCACTACGTCCAAGTTTCCTTTCAAAATATCTACCCTATGCTGCAAGATGCTCAAAAATGCAGATAGGGAAGATTCATTATTATCCCTATCCAATTTCTCTATTCCCTTTGGAAATTCCTCAGTGGTATCTATTTACAGAGAAGCAACTTCTTTTCCTAGAGGAGGAGAAGCTTTGGGGGCCTCTTCCAATTGCTTGTTCAGAGCTTCCACTTTCCCTTGTAAATCCTTGATCTGCATCAAGCATTTCTCCATGTCCTTGTCCACAACAATTGACTCATCAAAGAGCTTTCCATACCTTGCTAATAGTTTCTCTATTTTTGCCTCATTGAGGCGGCCAAAGTGGGTAACAACTTGCGAAATCTCAAGATCAAAGGTGTTCTGGACAGTCCAGATGATCTTGTATCCATCCATCTTCTTCTCAACACTAACCAAAGATGGATTTTGTGTTCTTGGAGCCAAGGACTACATATCCACATTCCCTTATCATTTCTCCAATTTGAGTCTCAAAAGACAGATTATCCTCTGGTTGCTTCCTGATTTGATCAATTATAAATGTAGAGGCTAAATCCCATCCAGGCACAAGTAACATTTCACTAGACTTAACCAATTTTCCAGCCTCCTTTGGTGTGATGGCTTCAGATTTAGGATCATAAGCTTTTAAAGCTTGCAAAGCTTCACTCTATATGGTACCACCTTCTATTTTTTGCAACTGAGATCCAACTTCTTGTTGCTTTCTCGAGATAAGAAAGTTCTTGAACTCATTAGTTTTGATAAATGTATCATCATTTAGAAATTCTTCCTGATAGAGTTCTCTTTCATCCTGGCACAGTTGGAGGGGTAATTCCACTTCCTCTTGGATGTCATTTTCCTTTTTCTTTCCTTCTCTGATTGTCTTCCTTAGTTGGTGATGATATTTCCTATCACCAGTGATCAAGGCACTTATTTTGTCTTTCTTTTTCCCATGTGTCTCTATCTGATAGGGCTCTCCCTGTTCTATTCTTTGTTTCTTCTTTGGAGGATCACTTGTTACCTCAATGTCATAAGCCTCTATGCTTTCCTCAAAACTAGGTGGCACATCTATTTGAGGTGGACTATAAATCATGTATCCCCCTTCACTATTTTTCCTCATACTATAAGGATGAGTGCTTTTTAGGGCCCCTTCATTTCTCCTCTATCTGACTTTATAGCTGATTATACAAGGTATGATACATTTATATCATCTTTTTGATCCTTGTCATATAGGGAAATCCTAGGAAGAAACCTCCAAAAGGAATCCCTTCTTTTTTCATCTCTTGCTCCAGATGTATTAAGTCTTGGTATATTGTAGCTCTTTTTATTGCCTCTTCATCATCTAAGATATTTATGATTACATCTTCATCATCACACTCTTCATGTTCTTTGATGGTAGTGACACTTGGGGTTAATATTTTCTTGGCACTTTTGATTAACCCTTCAGGATCCACATATCTGTGTAAGGCCATGCTCATCTTGCATTGCCCTAACCACTTGTTTACTGCATCCATGGCCCTTTTCCCAATGGTAAAATAAACAACACTAAGCTGCATGGGTTTAAACATGCCTTTTCTATGGGGGTCCAAATTTTCTTTGTCTGTCGACATTAATATCCAAATAAAATCCATCAAGGCAACCCTTGGAGGCACATACTTTGGAAGTATATGTGGAGGCTGTGAACATCCATAAACCCTAATCAGTGTAAATGTCTTCTCACAATAAAAATCTCCCTAGTTGTGATCTCCTGGCTATTTGTCCACATATTCACAAGGTCTTATAATTCTAAGCACCTTGACTGTCAGCCTAGTTACATTAGAACCCACCAAGTTTAAAATTGGATGTACAACCCAATTCTCAAAACCACAATATTCATTTTCATTGGAGGTATAATACTAAACCCTAATCCAAAATTGTACAAGGTTTGGCTAGCCTTGGAAGTGCATCCTTGTTCTCAAATTCTCTATATCCATGCTATTTATGTTGAAGAAAAGAATAAAATGCATTACAATTGAATAATGCATGAATTGAGGGTTAGTTTTCTTTTGGATACTTATAAGGCCCTCATGCATCCTATCAATAATATACTAAGTATAGTCAAAATCAGTATTGATGTGGGAGTTCTAGATATCTAGGATGATCATCAGTAAATCTACATGCATCTTCTCAATATGCCCATTAATCCCCAATACTCTACACAACCCATAAGCTATATACTACATGTAGAAGCTTAAATCCTTGAATTGATATGGTGCACCTTTAGAAGCAGGCATGGGGGCTATATAATTTATATTTAGCCTAGGCACATGAGACTGGATAAAATTCTTAACCACATTGACCTCTCTCGTATATTTTTTTTTCAAATTAGTTAGGTCAATCTATGTAGAAGAGGCATGAAATATACCAAATACTTTCATAAAAGAAGTCCTATCCAAGGTCACTAGGGTTGTCTCATCGTGTTTTCTGATAGTTTTGGAGATAGTTTCATATCTTCTAGCCAATTCTAATAATAGGTATGCTTCTAGAGAGACATCAGGGATGATTAGCTTGGCTAAAACTAATGTCAAGGAGTTTGATATAGGGATTTTCCTATCCTTATTATTTTAAAGTAATTAAATAAGCGATAACTAGAGCACCTGAGAGTGATGGGATCCCTACAATTTCATATTTAGTTAGAGAAGTATTTGTCATTTACCTTTTTATTCTGGTTGGTTCTAGGAAGAAGAGAAACAAACTCATCTGAATAATTTCTCTTCCCCTTTTGTTCTTATTCTGCATCCTTGCCTTCACCACTGAATAAAGCCCTTCTTGATTCTACCTGACTCATCTTTGCTAGTTCTAAATTATCCTTCTCTTTGAAACAAGCTTCTTTCAATTATTCTGAAACTTATGAAATTTTTGGTCTGCTTCTCTGAAAAATGTTGTAAGCAAGATGTACAAGTGCCGCATCTATTTATCATTGAATCATCAATGCATCAATATAGTTGAGAACTTGGAAACCATTTCTCAATCACTTCTGTAATAACTCTGCGTGTATTGAAATCAAGTCTGAGCTAGCTGTGGCGCTTGAAGTTGATAGGTAATTGATTTTAAATGCTTGGATGGAAAAGGTGATGAGTGCCTTTTGTTTTTAATACCTTATTTTATGTTAAAATGCTCAAGACGAGATCTTATTTTCCTGTTGTTCTTACTTTTTACAACTCAACAGATTACTTGTACTTCATCAAGATCTTCAATCTTTTATTAACCCTATTTTTTATATTAATTCCTTGGAATGGCGCGAGAACAGATCCTTACAGTTTTACCACACTTAGTTCTACCATGGTCTATATGGAGATTGCATGAATGCACTATCTCCAAGTCTCTGAATGTTTCCTCTGAGCTGGGTCATATCATGAGATCTAGCATGAGCCACACATCTCTTACTTCATCAATGATCATCGTTGAATCTCTAGATGGTTTTCTTAACTCTGACTTTGTTCTGAGATTCAGTTCTAGCCACTCATTTTAACCTTACTTTGCCTCTAGTTCATCTCTTAACACTGGGTAAGTCATCTCTTCATATCTATGAGTCTCACAATAAAATTTACTTGGCTTTGGTTTGACCATGAATTAGAGATTTGGAGATAAAGGAAACTCAAATTCACTAAATGAATTTCTTAACTTAAGTCTCATCTAGAGATCTAGCACTAGCTATTCATCTGAGATGAGATGGATGATCCTCGCTAAGTCTCTGATATTTTAACTTAACCTTAGGTCCATTTAGAGATTCAACATCAGGGTGAAAGGAAAACTTTGTTCTGACTCTGAGTCTATCTAGAGATTCAAAAATAACTAAGATCTCTGAATCGCTGAGTGGTTTGACTAACTCAAGTTCTACTCAGAGCTCACGTGCACACCACAAGATCTAAATCATATAAAAAATCTAGATCTTTCCCTTATCAACTCAAATCTTAACTTTATCTTGACTCAAGTCATCTAGAGATTGCGTGACTGAATAAAATCACAAACTTAGATAGTTAAACCTTAACCCATGGTCAAATCTAGAGATTACATGTAAGGATGCATCATTGAAGTAATGATTTTAAATTGACCAAACTTTTCTTTACCCTGGTTTGATTTGGAAATTACATGACAAGGCAATCTCTAAGTCATTGAATGCATTAATTAACCTTGAGTTTATTTAGAGATCATGCTCTAGCCACACGATGAGATCTGATCTACGTCTTGCACTGAATCTATGACTCATTATGTTCTTGATCAATTTATCTACAGATTATGCGAAAACCATTGATCTTGACTTACGATCCATGATTCATACCTAATTTCATAATCCTTGTCACTAACTTTAATCTATTCTGAGATTATGAGATAAAGGCTATCTTGCAATCTCCCAATGTTTGCACTAACTCTAGTCACATCTTGAGATTCAGAGATAAAGTAGTCTCTGAATCGCAGAATGAACTGTCTAACCTTGGGTTTACTTTCAGACTTGATGAATTCCATGGATTTCCTTAGCCACATAAACACATGTCTGCATCTTAGCTCATTACCTCCTGATCACTGAATAATTCATAACCTTTTGACCTTTTCTATTAATTCAGCACTAGATGCACATCTCTATTATGATCATCGGTCTATATTATTCATTGGAAAACCTAACTCAACCTTGAACTAACCACAACTGACCTTGATTCCTTTGGAGATTCAGTGACTGGATAGATCTCCAAGTCGCTGAATGTTTTTTTTAACTCACATTTTGTCTGGAGATCTTGTGCTAGCCCTCAAATCTTTCTTTGATCAACGATCAACACTAAGTCTCTAAATGTTTTTGTACTTGACCAATTCTTTATGAGATTAAGAGACAACCCTTTATGATTATCTTGATCCAATGACTTGCATTGAATCTCAAGATCATTTTCTTAACTGCACTTCCATTCCAAAATCACGCGACCAAGTCACCTCTGAATCTTGCAATAAACTTCACTTGACTTGGCTTCAACCACAGGTTCATCTAGAGATTGGGAGATAAGTAAAACTCCAAGTCGCTGAAAGATTTACTAACTCTAGAGTTAAATGGGAGATTACGCGAAGATCACACGATCAGACCAAGGATAGAAAAATATCGATGATTCTCTCTTGAGCTCTGAAAAAAATATTAATCTTGGCTATTATTTGGAGATCACGTGCTAGCCACTCATCTAAAATGAGATCAACGATCCTCGCTAAGTCTTAGAAAACTTCACATAACTCTGATTCCATCTGGAGATCTAGCGACAAAGAAAAAAAGACAACTATGTCCTAACCTCAGGTTAGCTTACAAGATTCATAGATAAAGGCTATCTCTGAATCTCCAAATAATTCTTATAACTTGAGTTAAGTCATGAGATTTAGCACTAGCCACAGAATGAAAACTACATCCATGGTCCTCGCTGAATCTCGCAATGTTTGAGTTGACTTCCTCTTTGTCTAGGGATCACACACAAACCACATGATCAAAACAAGATTGACTACCTATGCTCAATATCTCATCCATAAGAGTATATTCCTTTCTTCACAAGATTAAGAGATAAGATCCTATGCCAAGTCTCTAGACCATAAAGAATATTTGGTTTTCATCACGAAATTAAGAGATAAAGGCAAAGATAAAAGGCACATGACTTAAAACACTTAAGTTACTAAAAAAAAGTAACTTCAAAATAGAACAAGGTCATGAGGGTCTAGGGTTTTTTCATGGTAAAGACACAAGAGACCTTGCATTTAAGGCTTTCATCCATTTTCAATACCACATTACTTGGGAAGCAGACACTTAGACTTTGAAATTTAAGGCATAAACTGACATTGGGAACCAAAATTTTTAGCAAGACTCAGAAAACACAAAATAGTCCTAACAGTGGCTCTATCTGAGGATGCTTGAATGCAATTTCATGGCAATAATTATAGATCTCTGGGAGGCAGACCACAACTGTACTAACCTACTGCAAAACAAAAATACACAACTAGGAAAGAAACATACAACAAGAAAAAAAAACACCTATACATAGAATACAAAACTACTATGCATGGAAGGTAGAATTAATTGAAGAAATGTTTTAAGAATTGTCCATGCACTGGAAATTAAAACACCTCACCATCCATATTCTTAAGAAGATATGAATCCTTTCCAAAAATATGATGAATAATAAATGGGCCCAACCATAAAGACTCAAATGTTTTGTGCTTTCCTTTGTCCTCAGCCCTAGCATTCCATTGTAATATAATTTCATTTGGCTGGAATTTCCTAGTACTAGCCATTTTATCAAACAAGTATTTCATATTTTTTTGATTCTTTATTTTTTTCTTTTGTCCTTCCCATCTGTTTTCATCAAGCTCAATCAATTGGATCATTCTATCTTGCATAACATCATTAACTTCCAGCTCTTGATCCATGATAAACTTGTAAACATGCATAATATTATTCATAGGAAACCTAGCCTATACTCCATACACTAATTCAAAAGGTGAATTACCAATGGCCACCTTAATTGTCACTCTGTCAACCCATAAATCCAACTTCAATTTTGAATTCCATTCCCTTTTATTTTTCTCCAAGGTCTTCTTCAAGATTTGAAGAATGCTCTTATTGCTTGATTCCACCTATCCATTTTCTTGTGGATGATATGGAGAGGAATAAGAGATGAATATTCCATTTTCATCATAGAGTTCTTGAAACTATATAGACCTGAAACATTTTGCATTATTTTTTACCAACTTCAAAGGGACACCAAACCTAGTCAAGACATTCTCCATTAAGAAATCAATGACAAATTTACTGGTTGCTCCTTTTGTAGGGATTGCTTCAATCCATTTTGTAAATTAGTCTTTAGCAAAAAGGATCCAGCTATGTCCACCACTGGAATCTTCTGCAAATTATCCAATGAAGTCAATTCCCCACATACTAAAAGGGGCCTGAGCTTGCATTGGATTTAACAATAAAGCTCCTGAAAAATTTAAATTTGAAGAAAATCTTTGACAAGGTTCACACGTTTGCACAAAACTGAAAGAGTCTTTAAAAAAAAAAGGGCCAATAATAGCCAATCCTCAGAATCTTATGGGTAGTTGTCTTAGTAGAAAAATGTCCCCCACACAAACCTGCATGCATTTCTTTCAATACTTTATCTTCCTACCTTTCATCTAGACATAGCAAGAGGACACCATCTCTATTTTTCAAGTACAATTCTCCCTGTACCAAGGTATATTTATGAGATTGTAACCTTATAGTACTTTTATGATTATCACTCATAGTGTCATGGAATTTGGCATTCTTAAGGAAGTATACAATTAGAATACTAGGGCTGTCTTTCAATGCTAGTGATTGTCAAGTCTTGCAACTCCATATTGTTAACTTGCACTAAATCCATATTTTCTTTTGTCATGAGCTTGGATAAGCCCTGTCTTCTCACTAATTTTTTTATATGAATATCTAGATTGAATTCTTGGACCTTGTTTATCCACTTACATTTCTTCCTAGTGACCTATGACTGGGTAAGAATATCTTTTACAGTTGCATGGGGGTACATATGCTATCACCTTTGAGAAAAAAAGATAAGGCCTAAATAATTTGACAACCTTTACTAATTCATATGCATTTTTCTCCATTACCTCATAGTTCAATTCTACAGTTTGGAGTGATTTTCTATAAAAAGAAATAGGATGTTCATGTCCTTCCTCATCTTTTTGTAGTAGTACAACAATTATTGTATGGAAAGATGCAAAGGAGAAAAGTGAGAAAGGTTTACTGTAATCAGGAGATCTTAAGACAAGGGCTTCCTAAATTTCTTTCTTGATCTTACAAAAGGAAACTTGTGCCTCATTATCCCACTGGAATTTAGCATCTTTCTTTAAGAATTTTATTATTGGCTTGATAATTTCTGCAAAATTTATAATAAATCTCCTGACAAAATTTATCTTTCCTAAGAAAGGTTGCACTCATTTGACATTCTTAGGGGCAAGGACATTTTGTATTGCTTCTACCCTCTCAGGGTCAATCCTTACTCCTTTTGATACAGTGTTCCCTAGTAACTTCCCCTCTGTTATTGCAAAATGACACTTCGTAGGGTTTAAAGACACTCCATATTCCATAGCTTTAATGAATACCCTTTCTAGGTGATCACAATGATCCTTTGCTTCCTTAGAATATGTTTTCAATTCATTCTAATAAATAACCATAAATAGATTAATAAAATCATTGAAAGAAACATCCATAGCTCTTTGGAATGTTTCTCCTGCATTCATTAGACCGAAAGGCATCCCGATGTACACATAAGTTCACCAAGGGGTTGTAATGCAGTTTTGAACTTCTCTAACTCCTTGACTAGTACTTGATTGTATCTAGAGAAACCATCCATCATGGAAAATAAGTCAAAACCAGTGACTTTATGCGATATTGCCTCCATATTGGGCAAAGAATAATTATCTTTTAGAGATGCTAGGTTCAAATTTTTAAGTCCACACACACCCTTATGTCCCCATTTTTCTTCCTAACTGGGACCAAGTTAGATACCCACTTCAAATGTCTTATGGGATAGATGATACCTACTTCTCTCAATCTCATCAATTCTTGCTGCATTTTAGGGGCCAACAATGGGTTAATAGGCCTATGCTTCTGTCTAAATTGTTTAATCTCTATCTTCAATGAGATTTCATGTTGAAAAAGGTCTTCTCTATAAGCTTTCAAATCCTCATAAGACCATGCAAACACCTTCTTGTGTTTTCTTAATAGCTTTATCAGATTTTTTCTTACATGGGGATCTAAGTTCCTTCCAATGTACACATTTTGAGGTGTTTCATCTGATACAAGGTTTACCTCTTCAAGGTACTCAAGATTGGCATTTCTCTTTTTAGACATAAAGTTATCTTGGTCATTATACAATGCCTCTAGTTCCACTAACCCCTTGGGTATCTGATTTGAACTCAACTGGACCACTTAATTGCCAAAGACCATGTCTTTGCCATCAAATACTTTAACTAATTCATTACAATCTACATGTTGACCCTAAAAATGGTCAAGACACTGTACAAACCTGAGGATATCTCGATCATCCTCAAAAAATTTGCAATTATACACATTGTCTAGCACTACAGGTCTATTTTTGACCTCCACAATTAATACGCCAGTCAAAGTAGAATCATCACTCTTTAAAGAAACATTTGCCAAAAAAATGACCATGATACTTTTTGATCTCTCAACCCAATTTATGTTGAAAGCATCAAAGAGTTCTATTTGATCCCACACTACATGTTTGTATAGCTTTAACCTATCATTCTTTGAAACATATTTGGATCTAACCTAGGCTACTACCAATTCAAAGTCTCTAAAAACTTTTAAACATTTGATACCATGTTTTGATGCAATGTTTAACCCTAAGCATAGGGCTTCATACTCAGCAGTGTTATTTTTACATGAGAAAGAAAATAAGAAGGAATATTTGAATGTGGTACCTGATGGAGAAATGAAAAGGACACCAGTTCCTAATCCTTCCTTTGAACAAGATCCATCAAAATACATCATCCATAGACCATTCTGTTGTGTGAATAGTTCGTCCACCAGTGGATTAGTGTTTCTGCACTCTAGCATGATCTTCTCCACTCTGAAGTTTTCCATGTCTACTTCAACACAATAATTGATCCTATCACTTGGCACCTTTTCAATAATGATTGGTGCACATGGCTCTCTATATAATTTGACTTCACTCCCATTCATAGGGATTGTTGCATAAGACAGATTCAATTGTACATTCCCCTTACTACTGCAACCCATTGTCTAGACAACAACATGCCATAATGGGGTTGAATATCCATAACAACCACATCCATCTTATATGTGGCCTCAGGAAATACTGATATATTTACCTCAACATGTTTTAGAGGTCCCACAATAGGGACCTCTCTATTATCCATGGTATAACATCTCCCATAGAAAGTATCCAAACTTATTCCTAGTTCTTTCATTACTTCATATGGCATGACATTGGCAGCAACACAAGAATCAATCATGCAATTATTTACAAGCTTGTTGTTGATTAATAAAGTAACATATAATGGATCCAATTGGGATGGCTCTTGGGTAATCATATTACCCACATACAATATAGGGGAGTATGGGTCAAAGGAAACTTCCTTTTTCTTATTCTCCTTCTTGTTTGGAATGGGAACATCTTCAATTCCTTTGAAAAATGACATTGCAGCTTCTATGTGTTCTTTTATCTTTACCATTTCCAATAATGGAATTGAAAATTTCATTTGAGTAAGAGCATGCTTCATGTCAAATGCAGGTAATTCAGAAAAAACATCAGTTGTTCTTTTACCTTTCTTGGTCTTGTCAAAAGAAATCTATTCTTCTATTTTCACTTCCTCTTTTTCCTTTTGGACAGAAGAGGATTCTGTTTTTTTGGTAGCTTTCTTTTCCTTACTATCCTTTATATGATTTTCTACAGCAACTTGTGGAGCTTGTTCCTTGATGAATATAGAAGAAATTTTTCCTTGACCAGGCTCTACCCTTCTGTTTCTTAAACTATAAGCACTCCTTGCCTGGTTTATTGCTACTATAGTTAAGGATATTTTTTCCTCATCATTAGGTAATCTAAAATGGGGATGCTCCTCATCATCACCCATTTCATTTATATTCCTTTGTGGTATAGTAATAGCCTCAACATATGAATTAGAAAATACTTGTGGATGATACTCTAGGTATTGTTGGTACTGCCCTCCCCTGTTATTTGTATTTTTAGGAGATTCACTATTCTCTAGAGACCATAGGTAAGGTTTCCTCATAGTGAACATATTAACAGTAGGACCTTCTTGTCCTAAACTTGTCTTTTCATTTCCCTCTTCCATTTCTCTTCAGAGGATCAGTGGTTTCTCTTGTCTTCTAGTTTTCTTGGTTTTCAGGGATAGGCTTTCCATCTTTCCAATTTGTTTTATATGGCATGTCCTTCAAATTTGGTTGTCTATCATACCTGTGGTATTGGTAGTTTTTATCATGAAAACCTCTATCATTTTTATCCATTTTAGCAATAAGATCCTTCACTACACTCATCAATTTATCAACCCTATCATCCTCTTTGACAGGTTTTATTGCTTGTCCTCTCTCTTTCCATAGTTTACCATCATCTCTCTTTTTGTAGTTTACTATCCTCTATCTTTCCCATCTTTTCTGAGGCTTGCCTATTTCTCTCAATATTAATAGCTATTTGTTAGGCATCTCTTAGGGTACATGGGTTCTTATTCCTAAGAAGGTAAGACATCTTTCCATCAAAAACATTGATGTAAGTAGTTAAACAGACTTTCTCATTTAATCTCAACACTTGGAATAATTTGTTCATGGCCTTTTGAAATCTATTGTTGAAATTATCTATGCTTTCATTTGGGAACCTTTTTATGTTATTAAAATCATTTAACATGTAACCTGAATTTATATGTTCTCTGTATTGCTCCCTAAAAGACCTAACAAACTCATCTCAAGATGCTATGTTGCCCTCAGGTAAATTCCTAAACCAGTCCCTAGAATCTTCTATCAAAGATTGGACAAAGAGTTTCATGGTAACATCTTCATTCTCAATTTGAAAATCAGTGATCTTATTAGTGAAATATTTCAAATGTTCTTCACAAGAGACAACATTATTTCTAGTGAACCTAGGGATTCAGTCTCTTACCTCATTGGGGATCAAGTTTGGATGATCAGGGATGTCATCAAAGAGTAGAGCCAGTATCTATCCAGATGGATAGGTCTTCTTTGTAAATTTCCAAGGGAATTTCTTCCACTAGTTCCTGCTACACCTCCTTGGTTTTGAGTAGGTTGAAGATCACCTTGTTTAGGATTAGAATTTTGAGCATTTGGCCCTCAACCACCTGGTGGGTTCTATTTTAGTGTCCCAGTAGTAACATGCATATAGCTACTTACTGTGGTATTTGTAATAGCATTGAGGAAAGCTATTCTCATTTTCATGTTAGCTACAATAGCCTCCAAATCCATTTCTAGTTACTTAGCTAGATCCTCTTTAGCCTTTCGAGCTTGTTCAAGTTCTTTGTCCACTTGGGACATACCTACAGGGGTAGATTTTCTTTGTTTAGGCTCATTTATACTTATGCAAATTTCTTTCTGTTTGCCTTTATTAGATGCATCCTTGTCATTTTTCTTGAGATTTGCATTTTTCTCAATTTCATGTGGGTGAAATTGTCTCATGACAGGTCCTTCTCCTTCAAACTCATCTTTCTTAGAGTTTTATTTATTTTTTGCATCTTGTTGCCTCAAGGCCCCAAGGTTACCAAACAATTATTCATCTAATCCCTTGAACTCCTCATTCTAGATTTTAGCTTTGAGCTCATTGTTCTTGGTCTTCTTTAAGAGTTCATCTCTTTCAAACAGTAGCTCATATATTTCTTTCTCTCACTTATTCCTTTCATTCTCTATTTATAAAAGTTTCTCACGTTCCTTTCTTCTTAGTGCTATAACTTCATCTAGAAAATTTTCAGAGTTATAGGATGCAGTCTCATCAACAGATGTTTCTCCTGGTTGTTCTAGAGTTTCATGTGCAGGGAAGAAGCCTTCATCAATCATCTCTCCATCTCTAAGAGGATCAAAAGAAATGTCAGCGACATAAGGGCCAACCCTTAAACATTCAACACTTTTAGATGAAGATGAAAGTCTCTCAGGGACAGGGGTTTCCATTCTCCCTTTTGAAACCTTGGGGGAGTTATGGTTTGATCCACCTCTTTTTGACCATTATCTCCTTCCAGGTGTATGGAGTTCTTCTTCTATATCTTTATCTAGATTATTTCTATAGTAAGATCTAGTGTTTCTTTGCCAACTCATTTTAAATTAGATAAGAAATTTCAATGTTCAATATGCAAATACTAGAATACACAGAGTATAGAGTCACCACCCACATCAAGTATGGGAAAGAATTTACTTAAAATGATCAAGAAAATGGAACAATAGATAATTAGTCTCTATGAGCTTTTGAAATCCTATTGATAGAACCCATTTCTCCCGAGCAGAGTCACAATTTTGTTAGAGCTTTTTATTTTCAGACCTTTGTTAAGCATCAATTCTTTACTCTATTATTCCCAAGAATTGAATCAAATAAGGAAAATTCTAATTAATGAGTATTAAATCCTCCTTCTTTGAGCTCCACATACTCAGGCGGGTGTACCTTTTACAATTTACTGCTTCTCAGTAAACTTGACAGTGGATCAAAGATTTTCACTGATTTTCTTATGCCTTTTATTGCAACACCTAATAACACATTCTACAAATGAATATAATCAATCTCATGTAGAGCTTTACAAGCCAGACGATGAACTTGACAAGAGAAAATACCAGTTAAATAAGGGTTCTCATCCTTCTTCTATTCGAGTTCTAGACTCAGGCATGTTGACCTAATGATTCACTCTTCAAGGAATCAATAAAATTACTTGTATTATCCAATACAAATGATAAACATCTATGTTCTTAAAACAAAAATATAAAGGATTGTTTAGATTTAATATTGATGATGATAACTACTAATCAAAATCTAGACCAATGCCTAATCCAGGGCCAAGAGTCAAATGAAATGTATATTCATAGAAACATCTTAAAGAAAATACATATAGAACTCAAATGAAATGCCTTACAAGCCATATTTTAATTCCCATATCCATGTATCAGATTCTTACACTAATATTTAGCCCTCTGAAACTAATTTAAAGAATTACTCTCTCCTTGAAAGAAACTAAAAAACAATCCCACAGTTACCTTATAACAAGTATATTTAAAATGCCTTACAGATTGAATACACAAGAACTCAAACACAAATACAATAAGACATCATAGATATGAAACATGAACTTCCATTGTATTTTATTAAAATATTTCTGCTCAATACATTCATAATGACAAAAATCTAGACAAAATTCATAAATCTACCTCGTAGTTGTGAATTCACCATCCTTAATATAATACAAATTTCTATATATAGTATGCAATATCCATCTTAGAATCCTAAAAGAAACAAAGTGAAACAAGCTTTGTATGGCTAGGAAAACAAAAAAGTGCTAAAAGACAAAAATAGTTACATTTTAAGCTGGTGGAAGGAATAAACTTGAGTAGCTGAGATCCAATCATTCCAAATCCTTTGCAGTTGGCAGCTTTGTCCACAGATATTTAGGGTAACCTCTTAAAGTTTTTATGAGACCTAGTGGCTACCAATATAGGCTAACCTACACTAGTCTTGATGATGATTACCCTCCCTATGCTCATTAATCAAGTGTCAAGTGCCATTTACTCCTCATCTATCACATCCAAAACAATTGTCGCTTGCTTCTTCTTCTTTGGCTTGGTGATGTTTCCCAAAGTGAGACTTCATCCTCTGTTGGCCAGCTGAAACCTTGTATACTTTGTAACTGCTTCATCTACCTTTCCCACATGGCATTAGTGATAGCCTTGACATCTATAAAAAACTTGACAAAGTCTATTTTAGCTTTGAACACTTCATCCAAGGCTTTATTAAATCTGTCCATATATAGGAAATTGTCCTTTGTAAGGAATGCCTCTTTCTTAGGTAGAAAAGTGTCAAATTATTTTCTCCATTCCTCAACAGACTTGATCTCATCATTTTCCCTTTTAATAAGAGGGATAAACCTACTAAGATCATGGCCAAACATACTTACCCTTGCTTGAGTCTGATTGACTTTTCCTTTGAAAAAGGACAATGATGTGCCAATTTGTTCAATCATCTCTACTACCTGGCATACTGCTTCTTGGAGATATGTCCTATGAGGTTGCAATGCCTCTATCCTTTCAAATAAGGACCCCCCTTCCTAACCATATATTGAACAATGGGTCCAGAGTTTCTATTTGGCCTTTTACCTCTTTCTCTAAATCAGGTAACTTAATGTATTCCTTGTGCACTATGTCCAACTTTCCTTTTAGAATATCTACCCTATCCTACAAGATGGTCAACAATGCAGATAGGAAAACTTCATTCTTATCCCTATCCAATTGCTCTGTTCCCTATGGAAATTCCTCAGTGGTATATGTCTACACAGAAGAAACTTCTTTGGTTGGAGGAGGAAAAGCTTTGCGGGCCTCTTCCAATTGCTTGTTCAGAGCTCCTACTTGCCCTTGTAAAGCCTTGATCTACATCAAGAATTTCTCCATGTACTTTGCCACAAAAATTCACTCATTAAAGAGCCTTCCATACCTTGTTGATAGTTGCTCTATTTTTGCCTCATCGAGGCGGGCAAAGTGGGAAACAACTTGAGAAATCTCAAGATCAGAGGTGTTCTAGACAGTATAGATGATTTTGTATTAGTCCATCTTCTCCTCAACACTAACCAAAGATGGATTTTGTGTTCTTGGAGGTAGGGACCACATAACCAAATTTTGGGATCTTGAATCATATCCACATCCCCTTATCATATCTTTAATGTGAGTCTTGAAAGAAAGATTAGCCTCTGGTTGCTTCCTCATTTGATCAATTATAAATGTAGGGGCTAAATCCCATCCAGGCACAACATTATTCCTTTTCATTGGAGGTATAATTTCAAACCCTAATATAGAATTGTACAGGGTTTTCTGGCCTTGGAAGTGCATCCTTGGTCAAAAATTCTTTGTATCCATGCTATTTATGTTGAAGAAAAGAATAAAATGCATTACAATTGAATAATGCATGAATTTAGGGTTAGTTTTCTTCTGGAGACTTATGAGGCCCTCATGCATCCTATTAATAACATACTAAATACAGTCAAAATCAGTATTGACGTGGGAGTTTTGGATATCCAGGATGATCATCAATAAATCTACAGACATCTTCTCAATATGCCCATTAATTCCCAATAATCTACAGAACCCATAAGCTATATAATTCATGTAGAAGTTTAAATCCTTGAATTGATATGGCACACCTTTAGAAGTAGCCATGGGTCTATGTAATTTCTATTTGACCTAGGCACATGAGACTAGATCAAATTCTTAACAACATTGACCTCTCTGATATATTTGTTTTTTAATTTAGTTAGGTGAATATTTGTAGCAAAGACATGGTATATAACATAGGCTTTCATAAAAGAAGTCCTATCCAAGGTGACAAGGGATGTCTCATCGTGTTTCCTTATTTTTTGGAGATAGTGTCATATCTTCTAGAAAATTATACTATTAGGTCGACATCTAGGAAGATATCAGGAATGATTATCTTAGCTAAACCTAATGTCCAAGGGTTTGACACATGGATTTGCCTATCCTTATTACTGTAAAATTAATTAAATAAGTGATAACTAGAGCACCTAGGAGTGATGGGATCCCTACAATTTGACATGTAGTCAGAGAAGTATTTTCCATTTACCCTTTTATTCTGATTGGTTCCAAGAAGCAGAGTAACAAACTCATCTGAATAATTTCTCTTCCCCTTCTATTCTTTTTTTACATCCTTGCATTCACCACTGACTGAAGCCCTACTTGATTATGCTTGAATCATCTTGATCGGTTCTAAATTATCCTACTCTTTGAAAAAGGATTCTTTCAATTGCTCTTAAAATTATGCAATTTTTGCTCTGTTGCTCTGAAAATTTTGGTAAGCAGAATGTACAAGTGCCAGGTCTATTTATCATTGAAGCATCAATGCATTAGTCTAGTCAAGAACTTGGAAACCATTGCTCAATCACTTCTGTAATAACTCTATGTGTATTGAAATCAAGTTTGAGCTAGCCGTGCCGCTTGAAGTTGATAGGTAATTGAATTTAAATGCTTGGCTAGAAAAAGTGATGAGTGTTGTTTATTTTTAAAACCTTATTTTATGTTAAAACGCCCAAGACGAGATTTGATTGGCCTTATTTTCTTAATTTTTACAACTCAGTAGATTACTTGTACTTTGTCAGGATCTTCAATCTTTTATTAAATCTATTTTTTTAATATTATTTCCTTGGAATGGTGCGAGAACAGATCCTCAGGATTTTACCACACTTAGTTCTACCATGGTCTATCTAGAGATTGCGTGACTGCACTATCTCCAAGTCTCTAAATGTTTAGTCTGACCTGGGTTATATTACAAGATCTAGTGTCAGCCATAGATCTCTTACTTCATCAACGGTCCTCAATGAATCTCTATATGGTTTTCTTAACTCTGACTTTTCTCTAAGATTCAGCGCTAGCCACTCATTTTAACCTTACTTTTCCTCTAGTTTATCTCTTAACACTGGGTAACTCATCTCTTCGTATCTCTGAATATCACAATAAAATTTACTTGGTTTTGGTTTGACCATGATCAAATCTAGAGATTCAAATATTGTTAGTTAACAGAGTTATCCCCAATTCAATTAAAATAGTTTAAAGAATTATTTTCAGTATTTCCCTTTCTAGGAGATATCAATTAGATAAAAAATGGGGCTTGCCTTAATGGTCATGTCCCTCTACATAAAGGTGCAGCTCCCTCTTTAATGATTTTCAATTAAGATTTTTTAAAGAATAGATCAACAAAGCTCTCAAACAATAATTTTCACCCTAAAGTATTAAAGGTTAGATATTTTAGACCTCAAATAAAATAATGAATTGAAAAAAGAATCTCTGAGATATTAAGTAAGAATTCAACCAAAAGACTAAATTCCTTTGAAGCAGACAAAGATAATGCTAAACAAGAAAACTGAACTCCTTTATAATCTGAAATAAATATAATATGGCACCACAATTACAAATGTAACTCCAATAGAAATTTCATTCATACACTCCAATGAAAACATCAAAGTTGCGATATCTTTATATATTATAATTTCAACCTAATGATCAAAATCTTTCCAGTTCACAAAATTTCTCTCAAGTCTCTTAACATCACTATGAAATTGAAGTATATCAGAAAGCACTAAAATTAAAAAATGTGGCCGACACTATTCTCAGGTCATAATAAGCCATTTATATTTGAATAATAAATTGTTTCTTGGTAGTTTTTGAAACTAACTCCAAAAAGGAGTAAAAGTAAGAAAGACAACTAGAGTTATAAGGTAGTTCGAGCAACAAGAAATATCAAAACAAGAAGTTAAAAATAATCCTTCTGTTGCAATTATCCCACAAGATATCTAGGTTCAGGGTGTCATCATGGCTGATAATGATTGAGCTTGCATTTTATTCCATTCTAGATGCTCGGCAGAAAACTTGACCACGAACTAATGACTAGGACCGCCAATGTGAGAAATCCTCTGTTTCCATGCCTTATTTTCTCTACAGACTAGAGCCACCTTTTCTTTGTGTGATTCCAAGTGTTTACGACACATGATCAGTGTAGATTCTATTTTAGTAACATGAGAGAAATCATTAGGTGTGACTGTTCTTGTTTCCTTAACCATACACACACTCTCTATGAAATCTTGGCACATTTCTTCTGGCTTTTGTAGATTCTTACTATTCTCTTTGAATAATTGTACCTTAATGAACCTGAGATCATTCTTCATCATATTTTCCAAGGTAGCAACCTCTTTTTCTAGTTTAGCAGATTCTTCAATACATTTCTTTATGATAGAATTCCTCTAGTTGAGATGATCTTGTGAGACAAAAAGAATCTCATCATCAAAACCTACAATTGGTCATTCAAACAAGAACTTCATCACCCAATAATTCTATACTTTAGCCATTTGTGCCATTACAACCATCCATTGGGTCTTCTCTTTGTCCCACTTTGCCAATTCTGAATCTAGATTTTGTTTTGCAGCCACAACATCTTCATAAGTCTAGCTGAGATCACATATGTATTTATTTCCATGATCCATTAATAAATCTAGCCAGCCTACGTATGCTTGAGAAATAGATTTATTGCATACAATATGTTCTTTCATTACTTGATTATCTTGGGATTTTATATCAAAGGCCATCAGGGTTTGTGTTGTTACAACTAGATCTAGATGATGGATAGAATAGATGTATTCAGCCATCTGTGAGATAGTTGCTTTCATTTCCTGTTTGACTTTTTCATCCTTCCATGCCTTGTTCACAATTTTCTTGGTGGAGGATTCCATATGTTGCCCGAGTTGCCACTCCAAGGTCAACCCTCTCAATTTTGAAATCATCAGTTGTTACTTCATATGAGCTCTTATTGTTCTTAGGAATAGCCATCTCTGCAAACCAATTCCTTGTCTTTACATCTGTGTCTATCATTGCCTTAGTTTTAGGCTTTTTGATCTTCACTTCTTTGTCTAAACATCTGCTTACCATGTCATTATCAGGTAGGGAAATAGGTACAATGCTTCTCTTTTTATTGATAGAAGTGCGGATCCATACTGGTGTATCCACAATATCTTTAGCAGGGGGTGTCTGCAACACAGTTGAATGAAAAGATAGAACATTGCTGGTGTCCTTCTCTTTACTCATTTCTACATCTCCTCCCACATTGTCCAAATTCATTAAATCCAAAGCTTGGTTTTCCATAGGAACTTTTTCTTCAACAACAAAATCTAATTCCACAACCTTAGGGTCAACCATGACCTTATTCATCCTTTTACTTCTGGAGCATTTTGTTCTTATTGGAGCATGGGATTTTAATAATGAAGAGGGCTTCTTTGGTAAATTGACCTCCAATTCAACTATACCTACAATATCAAATTCAATAGAGAAATTAGGACAAGGGTCTTTGGGGGACATGGTATCCTAGGTTTGTTTACGAGTAACCAGCTCAATTATCTTTAGCTTTCCCAATCTATTATCTCTTAACCACTTCTCTTCTCTGCTGATAACATTAAAATTTCTATGCTGAACATTATCTTCTTCTTGTATATTCCAATCAATTTCTGCCAAGGGTTCTTTCTACACTCTGCAGTTGAATTTAGAATCAAGCACCTACTCGTTCTCATATTTTGGAACTCATTTTATGCTCATAGAGAGCCTCATTCCCACAATTTTCCCCAAAGTAAGTGAGGACCATAATCTTCTGCGAGCCTCAAATTCATCTTCATAGTCCTCCCAGTAGTCTTCTAATTAAGTGATGTGAGTGAAACCTTCTTTCATGCCCAAGTAGGACTTAGAAAAACCCTTTCTGTCAAATTTTAGGTGTGTAATGTATGTTTTGAATTTGTAGCTCTTAACCTCTAATACTAAATTTAGGGTGTTTGAGGTTGACTTACATCAATAATTCCCTAGTTCCATAGGAAAGGTAACCCCTGAAGGTTCATATCCTTTTAAGCCTTTTTCTATAATCGCCAATTGCCTGCAAACTTCTATGAGTATTAGGTGATCTAGGGAATATTTAGGAAGCCTAAGAGGTTCACCTTTGAATCCGCCTACCCTGACGTAAGTAAATCTACAGAATTGTATAAATAAACTGCCATAAGTTTGAATCAATTTCACTGCTTCATCAGACAGACTCTTGTGTAAACACCCATGTAATTCAAAAATTAGACAGCCCATAAACACATCATTAACTCTAGAAAAATTCTCTAAACATATTTTCTACTGCAATAGGGGATAATAATCATAAATCTTAATTCCTGGTGCTAGGGCTTCATGAGGTAACCCAGGCCATTGTCTGGAACTAGCTAAAACATAAACTAAGAAAGAAGATATATAAAAGCCTTTCATACCAACAAAGTTGGCTAGTCCTTCAAGTAATTTCTCAGCTATGAGTTCACCCCAATCTAGGAATTTCTCTCCCTTGGTTATTACCTGTATATAGAATAAAATCCAATCTTCCCAATAGAAAGTGTGTTGGTTCCCCTTGACTTTGTTTAGTAGAACAACTAAGTCTCTGATTTTGGAAATAAGATGTTCACGGGTAAGGGGTTTTGGGAGATGAGAACCACCTCTTTTAGAATTTAACAACTAGGCTTTGGAGATCACATTTCTATACTGCATTTTATTTTCTGAGAAAATAGAGTAAGCTATACTAATATTCCATGCTTCATATTCCTCCTTATCTGGGATTCCCATGGCAGACATCATTGTTTCCCTATCAATTCTTACCAAAATATCACCAGAATCAAAGCGAATGCAGTTTTAATTTCCATCATAATGATTCATACACTCCATAACCAACTTTTGGAAAGGGGTTACAGTTGGGAAAGTGGTAGCTTTGATTAAACTACTCTGGTTGATTTTGTCTTCTATGGAACCTTCCCTGGGATTCCTCAACCTTCCCAAAATTTCTTCAATGGTCCGTTTAAAAGGGTTGTGTCTTCTAATTATGGGAGAGAACTAACTAAACTAGAAGAGGAATTCAATTTAGGCAACGAAGGCCTATTATACTTCATTTTAACTAACAATTAAAATCCCACAACAAGCAAACAAGGAATTCAAGAAGAAACTTTAAAAGTTTTACTAAGCTTCAATAGACTGCTTAAGCTAGAGATTTGGAGTTTGAATCACTAGAATTCATGAAAATAATAGTCTTGCAACCTTGATATTACCTCCTTCATCCCTTTGGCTATGCAATGATGAAAGAAAACCAGGTTGAATGAGGAAAAGAAAACATAACCTTCATTTATGAAGGCAAAAGATATGCCTAGATTGGCAGCATACATAAACTTTCAATTCATCCACAAATTAAATGTTTAAGTGACATTTTTTTTGACATCTCATTAATTATCTATCCTCTCACACCCTTCGGGCTTACAAAGTAATGATTAATTCCCCAAGAAAAAGGTACAATTAATTTAAACTTTAAGATGTTGTCGCTGATTCTTTATCCGTACCATCATTACATTCACTTGATATGAAATCCATTGCGGATCTGAAAAGAAAATCTTCAGATTTGAACTTTGAAATGGAACCTTAAAATTTCAATTGAAAGTTCAAAATGAAAAGATAAACTTGACTAAAGATGTGACGACTTCTTATACAGATAACTGAGACCAAACTTCCACTTGCACTTTTACAATTTGAACTTTTGAAATTGAACTTTGAAAGTTCAAAATAATGTTCAAAATTGAATGAAGATGCGACAATGTTGTACACGCAAGCCAAAATTGAACATAGGAATTTGAAATTTTGAAATTTTAAAATAAAGTTCAAAACAACCCGCAAAAGGATAACTATGAAAAAAAATAATAATAACGGGTGTAACATTGGTTCCAACTATGGACCTAGACTGATAAGGGACAAGGAATGAACTCTAGATTCTTTGGTTTCACAAGCTTGGGCTACAGGGTCATTAGACCAAACTTTGACACAATAAAACAAAACTAACTCTAAGCACAACAAAACCTATTTACAAGGGAAGAGAAAAAACTTCACATCTGGTACAATTTCATGTCTTTCCCATTAAAGGGAAAGGGCAAAGAAGTTCCATCAAGATATTGCAATTTGAAATAATTAGGTCCATAGGCTTCGTTAATAATGAAAGGGCCTTTCCAGAGAGATTTGAACTTACCGTGAGAACCTTTCAGTTCTTTTTGTCAGTCCCAGAGAAAAACCTAATCTCCTGGCATGAATTTTCTTGGTATTTCTCTCTTGTCAAAGATCTATTTGAATCTGGATTGATGCTCCGTTATGATCAACAAGTCTTTCTCTTTCTTCTTGGATTTCGGTTAAATACATAACTCTTTTTTCTATTGAATTCTGGAATTGATTGTCTTCGATCACTTTCTACAATTTGATTGTGGCTAATTCTAGAGGGAGAGATAACTGAGCTTCACTTTCATATACCAACTTGAAGGGGGACATCCCTATCGCCCTTTTAGGAGAAGTTATTTCTGCCCATAATTCTTCATAGAGCTTCTTGTGCCAGTCTTTAGCATTATCATTTACCAGCTTCCTCATAATATAGATCAAATTTTTATTGTTGGACTCTACTCTACCGTTACCTTGAGGGTAGTAGTCAGAAGAATGAGACAGATTTATGCTATGATCATAAAAAAAAAGCTACAACTCTTGCGAAGAGAAATTGGAAGAATTATGAGCCATTAATTTATGAGGAGTACCAAATCTTACAAGGATAATTTTTTTAATAAAATCATAGACTACTGTTGAAGAATTATTCTTCACCGAAATAGCCTCGACCCATTTCATAAAATAATTAGTTCCTGTTAGAATATGGGTGTGTCCTATGGGTGAGGGAGGATTCAAAGGGCCTATGAAGTCTAAACCCCACTGATGAAATGGTTCCTCAATAACCACTGGCCTTAAAGGAAGAGCTGCCAATTGTGGTTTTTTGGTAAAGTACTTATATTTTTTCACATTTAGCTACCCATTGGTAAGCGTCTTTGAACATACCCGGCCAATCATAGCAAATTCTCAATATTTTAAAGACAGTTAGTGTGGAAGAGAAATGCCCTCTACAAGCTTCATTATGAAAGGCTTTTATTATTTTCCTTGGTGTTCCTTATCCACACACCTGAGAAACATGTCATCTAAACCCTTCTTATAAAGGATATCATCTACAATCACATATTTGGCAGCTTTAAGCTTCAATTTATGCCTCTCCTTTGAGCTCAAGTGGTATGGACAATCTCCATAAGTAAGATAATGGGCCACATCTGAGAACCAAAGATCTGTCAAGCCAACTAACAATGTTAATGGAAGTTTTACTCCTTGTTTATTCTCTACTAGCAATATTCACAATCCTTGTCCCCTGACTAACTTGGTGTGTACGATATCTAATTCAAACTCCTGGATCCTAGCTACCTAGGAAACTCTGTTATTAATGCCAACTTCTTGCTATGTGAAGATGCTTTTCACTACTACATTTGGGACAAAAACCTTAGAGTGAGAATATAAGATATAATATCTGAACTGTATCATAGCCTTGACTACTGAAAAGGCTTGTTTCTCCACCAGTGAATAATTTAATTCATGTTTTTTTAACGGGATGCTCATGAAAGATATTGGAGCTTCTATTTCGTGTTCATTTTTATGCATTAGGATACCTGATAGCGTGTGGTCAGAAGCATTGTAGTGAATGATAAAATCCCTTTTAAAATTAGGATGAACCAGAGTTGGTGCTTTGGCAATTGCTTCCTTGACTAATTCAAAAGTAGTTTTTTCCTCATTGTTCCATTTGAATTTTTGCTTTTCACTCATCAAATTCATAACATGTTAAGTGGTCTCAACAAATTCTTGGACAAATTTCCTTAGCAAATTAACCTGAGAGAAGAAAGATTTAACTTCAGTTCTATTAGATGGTAGGGCTAAATGTTGGATTTCTTTCACCCATTCAGTCAAAACAAAGACTAATTTCTTAGGATTTAGAGAGATTCTATGTTCCCTGCATTTTTGCAATATTTGCTGCAAATCCTTAATGTGCCTCTACCACCTCCTTGAGAATATTATAATATCATCTAGGTATATAACTATAATATTGTTTCTGAGGTGACTAAACATGGCATTCATCACCTATTGAAATGTGGCTTTGGCATTGATCAAGCCAAATGGCATACACTGGTAGGAAAACGTGCCCCATAGAGTGGTGAAAGTAGTCTTGTGTTGATCCTCCTCTACCACACTAATCTAGTTATAACCCAAAAATCCATCACATAAGGACATCATCTCTGTACTCACCACTTTCTAAAGATTTTGATCCATCATGGGAAGAGGATAATTATCTTTGAGGCTTCCTTGACTCAAATTGCAAAAGTCTACACAGATTTGAATTTCCCCATTTTTCTTTCGTACATGCATGATATTTGCCACCCATGTTGAATGGTGAATTAGATAGATAATGCAAGCCTGCATCATCTTATCTACCTATCTAAAGATGGAATCAACTACTTTAGGATTGTAATTCCTCAGTTTTTGTTTGAAAGGAGTCATCCTTGGTTTGAGAGGAATAGGATGTTGTACTTGTCCTTGATCAAAATCCTTCAGATCCTCATAAGGCCATGCAAAAAAATCTTTATAATATTTTAACAACTGAATAAATCTCTACTTTTCTTCTTGCAAACAACAAAGTCCCAAGTTCACCATTTTGGGATTAGATTCTTCCCCGATGTTTACTTTATCATAAGCTTTTGGTTCAAAATTTTCATGTATTTCCCGATTTCCCATGTAACAATCTCTTCTATCAAACAGTTTCTCAAGAGTGACCAACCATTTGGGTATTCGGTTACCTTTCAACTGAATTACATCATCCTTTGAACAACCATCCTAATCAGGGGAAAAATCATAGCAATAAGACTCGGACCCCTCAAAGTATGTTGAGGAGAACATATCCAAACACTGCATGAAAACATTTATCTGTCTATCATCATGGAACACCTGGAAGGATTCTGGATTATCTTGGACACTGGGCTTATGAACTAGTTCAATTCTATACAAGTCATTATCAAAATCAAGATGGGGAATAAGAAGTAAAGCTGAGCTGGCCAAGGCGTTAGCCCTAGAATTGAATTCTCACAGAATAACTTCAATGGAGAAGGCTTCCAATCCTTCTATCTCATCCCAAACTCTATTTCGGTAGTGTTTAATTATTTCATTTTTTATTGTGAAAATACCTCAAACCTTCTTAACAATTACCTCAGCATCCCCAACAACCTTCAAATTCTTAATTCCCTTTCTTTTGGCCTCTTTGATCCCAAGAAGTAGGGCTTCATATTCGGCTGTGTTGTTTGTGTTATTGAATTCAAGCTTATATGAAAAAGGTATCTTCTTCCCTTCAGGAGATATTAGCACTACTCCTACTCCAAAACTATCATGGCAATAGATTCTATTGAACTCCATGGTCCATAAAGATTGATCTCCTAATGATACTTCTTCAGCTATATTAGGTTCAGGAAGAACCACATAATTACCAAACTTCGCTTCTTCATACAAAATATGTGACCTTGAATCATCAAAAGGAAATATAGTGTATTTCAACTTTGATTCAGGTTCAAGAATAACCTTTTCTTTTCTCACTAAAATTCTTTCTTGTGACTAATCTAATTTAATCTCCCCTCCGAGATCTTTGTAGAAGGTATGACTTAATAGCATGCCATAACTGGCAGGAATATCAACCACCAATATTGTTAGTTTAAGTATTTTTGCTAGATGAGCTGCTAAGGCCACTTCAGCATCTTTTATCTGAACTAATAGAGGTAATTTTTTTGAATCAATGGAATAGCAACATCCAAAGGTTTTGGTCAAGGGTAGGTCTAACGATTTGTCTATAGAAGAGGGAATTATGTTATCTAAATCCCATGAACCAATAATGCAATTACCGAGCTTGTGTCTTTGGATAAACAGAGACACATAGAAGGGTTGTGGCTTCATAAAAGATTGAGAAATTTCATTTAATATTTCATTCTGGGTTGGATATTCAATAATTTTGGGTTGGCTTAGTGAATTAGAGGTAGAAGGTTGACTGGATTGGAAATTCACAAGATTATCAATTGACTTTGATGGTTCATTTCCTCTAATGAAATTTACTAGTTTATCAAGCTCCTTAGGATTTGATCTTAAATATTTCGTTAAAGAAATTTGAATTTTAGAGGTTTTAAAAAATTCAAGAATATCAAAAGAAGAGTCAACATAAACCCTTTTTAGAACTAGCACCTCCGGATAATTGGAACTTTTGACTGTTGAGAAGCTTGAAGTTTGATTTCTAGGTTCACTTGTTTTACTGGTGGATGTTGGAGATGAAACTGTAGGTGAAGGCTTGTATCCCTTTTGATTCCTTGTTAGCACTGACCATGAGGGCTCTTTCAGAGTTACCAAAATATCTACACCTCTGTCTGAATCTAATTTGTACTCAAAGTAGTATGTTTCAGAGTCGCCAGGTAGCTTTGGAATGGTCTCATCCTCATGAAATTCTTCAATAGTTTCTTTTTGAGTATTCATTTGAACATACCTTACCATCTCTAGACATGTATTTCCATAATTATCATATGTTAGATGAAACACAGACATATTAGCCTTCACGCTTGGGACACCCTCTATAACCAATCTTTGTTGAGAAGAAGGCAATGTCAACTGCCTTCCTGAATTTCCATTAGATTGATTTTGAAATCTCTGAGGAATGTCCTAGTAAGGAGTATTAATTCTTGGGAGTTTTTTATTAAGGGAAATCATATCATTTCCAAGTATTTGGACTATAGGGTCTGATGAGGATGAAGATGCTTGTGTTTGAGAAGTTTGAACTTCTTTTCTCCATTTCCCAGTAGTGATCAAATCATCTTCTAATTCAATTGCTTGTGTCTGGGCTGCACCCAAATCTACTGGTCTACTTCTCCATAGATGGAATCCCAGGTCAGGAGGCATTGAATTCACAAAGAAACATTGTTGATACTCTAGAGTAGGTATCTTCCCTATAGGGATTTTATGTACCAATTTATTGTATTTGGCCACATAATCATGCATTGGCTCGTGTATCTTCTTTTCCATCTGTGTCAACTGGGCCAATAGTGAATGTTCATCCTCTGCACTCTTAAATCCATTTTCAAATGTTTTCATCATGTCAACCCACCCCGTTATGGAGGCTACTGGGAGATGGATGAACTATTCTACAGAGCCATCAGACAAAGTTTGCACAAATAGTCTCACAGCCACATCTTCGTGCTCCACCGCCAAAACACCACTAGCCACATTAAAATTATTCAAGTGCTCTTTAACTGATATTTTACCATCTCTATTAAATTGTGGCAATAAACCCTTAGCACCTTTGGGTAAAGAATGGTGTGCTCTTAGGTTTAAAGGTCCTATAGTGGCACCCCAAGGATTAGTGGCCATAATGTTTAAAATAGGATGGAGATTAATATTCAAATGTGTAGGTGTCCTTGAAAGAACTAAAGCATGAAATATTGGTGAGGCTACAAATTTTGTAATTGATTTAGTTTTATGTTTAGATGGCTAGGGTAAAGTTAAATCAAGAGTACCAGTAAATTGTTTAAGGTCTTCTAAATCCTTGTCTATAAACCCTTGTTTGGCCTGAGACCTAGTAAAACATCTAGAATCCAGAATTAAGTCTTAAAGCCCTTGGGCTACTCTATCCACAACTATGGCTTCTTGAGAAATGGGAAGGCCTCTTAACCATTCACCTATTTCTGCTTCTTCCTCAATTACTAACCTGACCTGTTGATATTGCTAATCATTAGTTCTTAGTTTCTAGGCTACAGAGTTGAGGTCAGCAATAATATCCTCATTGGTTTCTAGAAAATGCAAATCTAGCTGTAATACTGGAGGGACTTCTTCTTGTCCAGGTATCACATCAATAGGTAACACCATAACTGCTCATCTATAAATAAAATGAAACTAACCTACTTAGTACTAGCTCCCCTCTAGAGTCACCAAAAATTTGTTAGTTAACAAATTTATCCCCAATTGAATTAAACTAGTTTAAAGAATTATTTTCTCTATTGCCCTTTCTAGGAGATATCAATTAGCTAATTGTTGGGGCTTGCCTTAATGGTCATGTCCCTCTACATAAAGGTGTAGCTCCCTCTTCAATGGTTTTCAATTAATCTTTTATTAAAGAATATATCAACAAAGCTCTCAAACAATACTTTTCACCCTAAAGTATTAAAGGTTAAATATTTTAGACCTCAAATAAAAGAATGAATTGAAAAAAGAATCATAGAGATAGTAAGTAAGAATTCAGCCGAAAGACTAAATTCCTTTGAAGTAGACAAAGATAATACTAAAAAAGAAACCTAAACTCCTTTATAATCTAAAAGAAATATAATATGTCACCACAATTACAAATGTAATTCCAACAGAAATTCCATTCATACACTCCAACAAAAATATCAAAGTTACGGTATTTTTATTTATTAGAATTTCAACCTACTGATCAAAATCTTTCCAGATCACAAAATTTCTTTCAAGTCTCTTAACATCACTATGAAACTGAAGTATATCAAAAAGTAGTAAAATTACAAAATTTGGCTGACACTATTCTCAGGTCATAATAAGCCATTTATATCCAGAGAATAAACTATTTCTTGGTATTTTTTGAAACTAACTCCATAAAGGAGTAAAAGTAAGAAAGAAAACTAGAGTTCTAAATTAGTTCAAGTAACAGGAAATATCAAAACAAGAAGCTCAAAATAATCCTTCTGTTGTGATTATCCCATAGGATATCCAAGTTTAGGGTGTTTTCATGGCTAATGATGATTGAGTTTGCAGTTTCTTCCATTCTAGATGCTCAGCAGAAAACTTGACCATGAACTGATGATTAGGAATGCTAATGTGAGAAATCCTCTATTTCCACACCTTATTTTTTCTATGGACTAGAGCCACCTTTTCTTTGTGTGATTCCAAGTGTTTATGACGCATGATCAATGTTGATTCTATTTTAGAAACATGAGAGAACTCATTAGGTGTGATTATTCTTGTTTCCTTAACCATACACATCCTCTCTATGAAATCTTGGCACATGTCTTCTAGATTTTGCAGAGTCTTACCATCCTATTTGAAAAATTGTACTTTAATGAACCCAAGATCATTCTTCATTATATCTGCCAAGGTAACAAGCTCTTTTTCCAGTTTAGCAGATTCTTCAATACCTTTCTTTATGATGGAATTCCTCCAGTTGAGATGATCTTTTCAAACAAAAAGAATCTCATCATCAAACCTTGCAATTGGTCATTCTGACAAGAACTTCATCACCCCATTATTCTTTACTTCATCCATTTGTGCCATTACATCCATCCATTGGGTATTCTCTTTGTCCCACTTTGATAATTCTGTATCTAGATTGTCTTTTGTAGCCACAACATATTCATAAGTTTGGCTGAGATCACATATGTATTTATTTCCATGATCCATTACTAAATCCTGCCAGCCTACGTATGCTTTAGCAATAGATTTATTGCGTACAATATGTTCTTTCATCAGTTGATTATCTGGGGATTTAATATCAAAGGCTATCGGGGTTTGTGTTGTTACAACCTGATTTGGATGATGGATAGAATAGATGTATTCAGCCATCTGTGAGATAGTTTCTTTCATTTCCTATTTGTCATTTTCATCCTTCCATGCCCTGTTCACAATTTTCTTGGTGGAGGATTCCAGATGTTTAACATTTTCTTCCCTATTTTCCACTCCTAGGTCAACCCTCTTAATTTTGAAATCATCAGCTATTACTTCATCTGAGCTCTTCTCATTCTTAGGAATAGCCATATCTATCAACCAACACCTTGTCTTTGCATCTATGTCTATCATTGCCTCAGTTTTAGGATTTTTTATCTTCACCTCTTTGCCTAAACATCTTCATACTATGTCATTATCAAGTAGGGAAATAGGTACAATGCTTCTCTTTTTACTCATAGAAGTGTGGATCCATGCTAGTGTATCCATAGTATCTTTAGCAGAGGGTGTCTACAACATAGTTGAATCAACAGATAGAATATTGGTGGTGTCCTCTTTATTCATTTCTACATCTCCTCCCACATTGTCCAAATCCATCACATCCAAACCCTGTTTTTCCATAGGAGCTTGTTCTTCAACAACATAATCTAATTCCACAACCTCAGGGTCAACCATGACCTTCTTCAGCATTTTCATTCTGGAGCATGTCGTTCTTGCTGGAGTAGGGGGTTTTACTGATAAATAAGGATTCTTTGCTAAATTGACCTCCAATTTGACTATACCTGCAATATCATATTCAATAGAGAAATTAGGAGAAGAAGTTTGATATTTGGGGGATAGCATATCCTGGGCTTGTTTATGAGTAACCAGCTTAATCATCTTTAGCTTTCCCAATCTCTTATCTATTAACCACTTCTCTATCCTTCTGATAACATTAAAATTTATGTGCTGAACATTATCTTCTTATTTGTTCCAATAAATTTCTACCAAGGGTTCATTTTGCACTCTGCTACTGAATTCAGAATCAAGAACCTCCTTGTTCTCATATTCTGTAAGTCCTTTTATGCTCATAGAGAGCCTCATTTGCACAATTTTCCCCAAAGTAATTTAGGACTATAATCTTTTGTGGACGCCAGATTCATCTTCACATCCCTCCCAGTAGTCAACTAATTGAGAGATCTGAGTGAAACCTTCTTTCATGCCCAAGTAGGACTTAGAAAAACTCTTGCTGTCAAATTTTAGGCGTGTAATGTATGTTTTGTATTTTTAGCTCTTAACCTCTGCTACTAAATTTAGGGCATCTGAGATGGACTTACAACAATAATGCCCTAGTTCCATAGGAAAGGTAACCCCTGAAGGTTCATCTCCTTTTAAGCCTTTTTCTATGTATAGTCAGAAAATGGAAGCACTTCCATTGTAGACTTGTTTAGCCTTCTGAGTAAGTAGTTTGGGGTCATATCAAGCACCTAGAATGGGTTCTTGAGTTAGAACTAGCTTTCCCCTTGTTCTGTCCCTCTTTCCACTTCTTTCTAGCCTAATTTCTGCATTCTGGACTGCAGACCTGAGATTCTAGACTTCAAGGTCAGGGTCAACCTTTTGGGTCTATGTTGACCTCGACCTTGACCTAGGTCATGCTTGACCTTGACCCTGACCTAGGTCCAGGTCAACCTAGACCTTGAACCAGGGCTCAAACTTTAGGGTCTTGCAGTTTCTAGATGTCAGTCTTTGCAAAAGTTATTTCCCTCTTCTGGGTTTGTTGTTTTAGGTTCCAAAGTGTCGATTCCTAAATTATATTTAAAATAGGTCTTCTCCTAGGGGTAAAGGCTTTAATGGGGATTTAATTATCCTATGTTGGCCTCCTTAGAATATTGTGCCCTAGTTTCATATAAAAGGGATCCTTCTCCTCTCTTTCCCTCTAAGTCTTCTAATCGTGATCAAGCATTCTCAAACTATCTTCAAGTGTGATTCAAGAAAGTTAAGGAGAAAGATTTCAAGCAAGAATTCATCCATTCAAGCATCCATTTTTCATGAAGGAGATCCATTGGAGGCCATTGAAGGATTCAAGCTACATAGTTCCCTTTTAGTGATATCTCCATCCACCTTCTTCGAAGCCTATTCCAAATTCAAGATCCCATTCAAGACTTGGTGTTGGAGATCTACAAGAAAGAGATTGAAGACATCCTACCATTCTACATTCTACATATTTGGTGCATACATACTTGTGGACTCAAGGATTCAAATCCTCCACAAGGACTTTTACAAGCAAGGTGAATTTATGCATTTACTTTGTTTATCTTTATGCAATTTCAATTACATATATTTTAATTCAAAAACCAAGGTTTGACCAAGGCAAACCCCTCCCCCCAACAAACAATCCTCTTTTTCTTGCAGGTATAGGTTCAGGACTACAGATTTGGACACGGATCTAGATACCCTTTTCAGTTTTCTGTCAAGCTCTGCGAACAGATTCTATGTCAGACCTGTGCAGGTCAAGGTTGACCTTTTTCATAAGATGACATTGGAACAGAAAATTATTTCAGGGTTTTGTTCATCTTTTCATTCTGATTCCAGAACATACTTTAGTTTTTCCAGAAACAGTCTACACACCTCAAAAAATAGAATTCTTTGATCTACAATTCTTTATGGTTAGTACATTTCTCCTATTCCTTCAATCACTATCATATATCATATCTATATATATAATTAACATAATTTAAGATATCCTTCTTGTTATTCTCTTTTCCAAATAGTTGATTCATTTGTGCATTAGCCCTTCCTTTGGGTTGACCAACTTGGATCTTCTATTTGTGCATTTGGGAATAGAAGAGGAACATCTTATCTTCTCTCTAATCACAATTACAATATACAATCAAACAAATTCAATTAAGTGTAAATTAGGGTTAAGGAACTCAACACACTTTAAGAAAATCAAACAATAATTAACAAACAATCTCCTTACCCCTTTCCACCACTTTACATTTTGGTGAACCCACGATAGACAACTCTTTCTTTTTGGTGTTAGATTTACATCGTTTATGTTAGATCTTGCATGTTCTTTCAAATCACATTTAAGTTCAATAGATCAACATTTTGTGTTAGTTCATTGTATTGGTGTATGAGCTTTACTACCTCTAGTCCTACTTATAGTATCACGGTTAGAAGAAGCCATAGACTTATGGGTTCCTTTGATCCTGAGTCTTCCTCTCCTTTCCTTAGGATCCCGGATAATAATTTGATAACTCATGATTCCAATCCTTCTATGGAGCATAACTATTCTCACTCATCTCATGATGAAGATGACGCTTTAAGAGTTCCTCCTGAACAAGTGCAAAACCTTTCAACCAAACTTGATAAAA